>JAVSCE010018144.1:0-34181 GCA_032199065.1 Smutsia gigantea | reverse complement strand
CAGTCGGGCCCCAGGCGCTGCCCAGCCAACAGGCAGAACACTGACGTCTGGCCCATGTGGTGACCGTTGGAGCACCGGGCAATGAGGGCAGCCTTGAAAACCGCATGCCCCACCGCCTCCCCGCAGGCAGGGAATGGATCCTGGAGGGGAGAGCAGAGCGGCCTAGGGCTCCCATTCTACTGCCTTGGAGTGGGGCCAGGCTGGAAACCCAGAGAGGGGGCCTAAGGGAGGGCACTGGGGACACAGTGACAGACCAGACAGACACAGCCGGGCAGCACGGGGCTCAGTACTGCAGGAGAGGCAGAGGCCGCACAGCCCGTGATGAATAATGCACTAAGTAACGGCAAGAGGGCAGCGGGCTAGGAGGGGACTGTGCAGGGGCCCCGGACGGCTGGTCCCAGGGGGCTGACCTCTGCGGGGGTCATAGGAGGGCTCCCAAAGGGGGGCCTGAAGACCAGGAGCAGCTAACTAGGTGAAGAGTGATGGGTGGAGGGACAGGGATGGTGTGGATGGGGTCCCAGGGACAGACCTGAGAGCCCAAGAGAGACTGTGTGGCCCAAGACTGCGGCGCTTGTCCTGGAGGCAGCTGGAAGCTTTGCAAGTGCTCTGTATAGCAGAGGGGGAGCCCAGGCCTGCAGAGCTCTCTCAGGACTGGAGGGGACAAGAGAGGACCCTGTTTGGGAGACCGAAAGGACAGGAGTTGGTGTGTAGAGCTGTGGGGGTAAAGGAGGCTTAGGAGGTGTCAGGGAGGGGCCCTGCCCTGGCTTGTGCCACCAGGCGGAGCAGGTTCACAGGAGGCCAGGCGTTTGTGCTGGGACATGGTGGGGTTAGGCCAAGGGAAGAGCTTGAGCAAAGGCAGAGAGGAGAAGGGCAAAGGGAAACACGTGTGCTAGTGTGGGACATGATGGAATCTTCTGGAAAGGGGCTGAGTCCGATCATGGTGGGCCTTGGCTGCGAGCTCAGGGGTCTGAACTGACCTATAGCCAATGTGTGGGAGCAGAGGGGCACATTCCAGCGCTGGGCACAGTGAGGGCACTGAGCAAATGGGTGGCGAGGGCCAGCTGGGGCTGAGCCAGTGCCTGCACCCCAAGGCTGGAGGAGGGGACGTATATGATGAGACCTGTCAGGGGCCTGGCTCTGGGCAGCCTCCAGATGTGTGTGTGAGTGAGTGTGTATGTGTCAGTTTCACCAAGTGCCCTGCCTTCTACTTGAGGCAGGACCCAGGGGACACATCCAACCCCTCCAGAAGCAGGGAGTGGCCAGGCCAGAGCAGTGGATGACAGACGGGGATGGAGGAGCCCCCAGCCACTGCTTTGGAAATCCAGCCCTACCTCCTCCGTCCCCTATTACTCTGGAACCCAGGACCAGCTTCTGACCCCCTCCCCAAGGAACTGGGGTGAGGGTGTTGGGTTGTTGGCTGGAGGGCAACGTCTATGGCCTTAACTTCTGCAGGGTGCTGAGGGGGCCTTGTGTGGCATCCCAGGGTCACCCACACCCACTTCCCTCTCAGGGCCAGGGTCTGTCCTCTCCTAGGATGGGAAGCAAGTTGCTCAGTCTGGAGCTGCCATTCATACCAGGCCCAGTGGCTCAGCCAAGCCTGACTCCAGCCTGTACACCTGTAGACATGAGCCTGTGGCTTTCCCATCTGTCCAGCCACCTGCCATTAGACGTCGCACCCATGGTGGGTGGGTATACGTCATAAAGTCATGGTCGAGATGAAGGGATGAACCTGAATGCAAATCCATTGCCGACTGGCTGTGAGCTCTGTCAATTAGCTCTGGCTTCTGTGTGCCTCCATTACCTCCTCTGCAAAATGGGAATAATAATGGCAGAGGCAGAGAATGATGGAGGTGAGGCCCTCTGCAGGCAAGTGGCCTGTCCCAGGTCACTTGGGGCCCTGAATTTTCCCATCTGTGTGATGAGAGGCATGGGCTGCAGCCCTCCAAGGTGGAAGAGAATTAGACTTAACCACCATCGCACCCTAAGCCAGGTGGTGGTATTGTTCCTAGTTTGCAGATGAGAAAACCAAGGCTCCAAGGTAGGTATGGGTCCAGCGCTATGCAGGGAGGAGGCTGGGGGCTGGGGTTCTGCTGTCTCCTCGGGAATTTGGTTCCCACTGCCGCTGCCCTCCAGATAAGGAAATGCAAGTGCAAAATATATTCCCCTCCAGGATGTCCTCCTCTCGCTCCCCAAACCCACACCATGACCCTGGCCTGGCCCTCTGGGCCCAGGAGGAGCCATATCCCCATCGGGCACCTCTGAGCAGTGCTTTCTCGACAGTGGAGCACAAAGGAGAGTAGCAGGGCAGAGAAAGAACCCGACAGGCCAGGAGCCGGCTCCACGGGCGCTTTTCTCCCGCTTTCTTCCCCTCTCGCCTCTTTGTTAAGCTCCCTTTCAGCTGAGCCGGCAGAGCCTGGGTGTTCTGAGCTGACAATAATTGCTGCGTCTAGACAGTGTCTGGTATGAGGCCTCCCTCTCCTGCGCCTCCCCAGCCTCCCGGAGGCTCCCTTTCCCAGCCCTGTGGCCCTCCATTCCCCACACCCCTTCCCCTCCCTGGCCGCTGGTGTGCAGTCCTGCCTGCCCCCTGCTCAGACCCCCCCACCTCTCTCCCTCTCCCCTCCCGCCCTCAGGTGTGCACGCGGAGGCTCACTTGCCCCATTCCCTCCCCAGGGTTCCCTCGGGAACCCAGAGGGCTCCAGTGGTTTTGCATTTGGCTCCGGCTGGGACCCCTTGGAGGAGACAGGCCAGCAAACCCTTCCGTGAGGCCTCACACCTTGCTGCATTCTGGGCTGAGCCGGGAAGCTCTGGAGGTGCATTCTATTCCTACCTTCATGTTTCTATGCAGCCATGGATGGGAACCTGGGGGAATCAACATAGGATTTAGGAGACGTACAAGGAAGAACTTCCCGGTGACTCTGATCATCAGACATGGATGGAGTGGTTTTAGTAGATGCAGGGATGGGAAGGCAGTTTTCACAAGGTCTAAGATCTGTTCCTGCCCCAACTCAGATCAGCAACTCTGGAAGTTTCCCCAGAAGCTAGAGTGACACCTCACTGGTGTCAGAGCCAAAGCCTTGGTGGTGATCCTAAGACAGTTACGATAACACTGAGTGTTTGCTCAGCCTTTCCCTCTCCAACAACGAGAACTCTGTGCGCACATTCACTTATATAATCCTCCCAACAGCCCAATGAGAGAGGAAGAGAGAGGGAACCCAGCCCATGATGTGTCCCATTTTACAGATGGGAAGACTGAGGCCCAGAGAGGTTAAGTAACTTGCCCAGAGTCACAGAGCCAGCAAGTGGAGGAACCTAGATTTGAAGCCCCAGAGGCTGGCTCCAGAGCTTCAATAATTACCAGTCTTAGGAACATGGAATGCTTACTTATGCCTAGGGCTCAGATGAGCACTTTACCTGTACTAAATCCTTTATCCTCTATGCTGTTAGACAGCATCCAGGATTATGCCCATTATACAGATGAAAAGAGAATAGCCCCATATAATATTTTATGTCAACTAAAAAGAAAAACAGAAAAAAAAGAATAGCCTAGGGTTGCTGGGTGTGGCCAGATGGTGTCCTAACTCTTGTCATAAAGGCCTAGTTAGTAATCCAAGCCTTCATCCTGGGGCTGTTTGCTAGGTGAAAAGGCTAAGCACAGAGTAAATGCTCTATAAATGGTGCTATACCATTCCCCACTTCTTCCCTCTGGGCTTTCTTTTACGCCTCCCGGGCACACAGCTCCGGCAAGACTTGGGGAGACATAGGCCAGTGTGGGACTCCTAAGGCCCCTTAAAACCATTGCCTAGAGGGGACCGGCAAGGCAGCCAATTTTAGTCTAGAGGAGGAATTAGGATGTGAGGGACACAGGGCCTCTGGGAGCCAACAGGAGGGGGCCTAAATCCAAGAAGTCTCCCTGGAGGAGGCTGAATCAACACTATGTCCTGGAGGATGAGTAAGAGGCAGCCCAAGATGGGAGGGAAAGGTATGCCTGTCAGAGGAAAGCACACATGAGGTCCCAAAGTGAGAGAGGAATAGAGTCATCTCAGAGGAACAGAGGATGCTAGGCATCTTTTGTGCAGCTGAACAGGTGCAGGGGGTGAGGGCAGACATGGGGCTGGAGGCTGGCTGGTCAGGAAGGGCCTAGATCGCCAGGTCGGCTGAGAGTGGGCGTGGACCTGTCCCGAGGCAGAGAGGCTGGTTAGGAGATCCGCTGCAGGAGACCTCGCGGGCAGATGACCTGGAGGATGTGGACTGGGCAAGCTGGGTGGAGGGGAGAGGCCCCAGGGAGTTATAGAGAGATCACCTGCTCCGATGTTGGGGTTGGCCTACAAGTTTTTCTTCAGTGCCATCCCAGACACAGGAAACCTCATGGACACAGGCATGGAGGTAAGGGTAGCCAGGTGTGCTCCTGGAGGAAGACAGTGGGCCTCCAGAAGCAAGGTGTAGGGAACAGCAAAGGTTTGGCAGCTTAGGTAGGAAGATTAACTGGGAAAACTAATATGGAACCTTTCCAGGATGGATTACAAGGGCAACCCTGGAGGCAGGGAGGCTGGGAGGAGGCTGCTGCTGGTGGGGAGGTGGGGGTCCCTTCCCCAGGCCCTGTGCCCTCCTCCGGCCAGTCCTCCCTTCGGCAGAGTCCTTTTGATTCTGCACCTACTCCCCCTCGGTGGGCCACCTCATGCATCCACTGGCAGCTGGAGACAGAAGGAGGGTGCTTGCCATTCACTGCTCATCCAGGTCATGGATGGAAACGTCAGATGGTCAAGCCCATGCCTGAGCACTTTCCGGCACCCAACACTGGCAGATCCATTGATGAGCCTCACGCTGCCACCTCAGGGCCCGCCTTAGGGCAGTAAGCCATGGGCCTGGGTCACGGCTTCTCTGGACTTGACTTGGAAAGTGCGGCATGGGCCTAACTGGGAGCTGTGGGCAAGCGGAGACAGCACCTCCTGTCTGCAGACTGTGAAATTTTGCGCTGTTTATCTGATATGGGAATTTATAGGCTGGTCAAAGAGAAAAACAGGAGGAGGTACGTGATGCAAGGCAGGTAAGAATAGCCCTAAGGGTGCAGACCCGGATCACAGAGGACCACCATCCCTAACCCCAAATCCTTGGGCAGATGGTTCCAGAACTCAGAACTTTCCTAGCTGTAGAAAGTTCGTATGACATATACCACATATTTCCTAACACCCGCAGTGAGGTATGTGGCTATCACTGTAGTCGGACATATTGATATGTCTGCAGCAAAGCATATGAACAAAGGTTACAAATACCCTCTGCATCTCAGCTTTCTCATCTCTAAAATGGGGCGATGGTGATGCCCTGAGAATGTGCTGTCTCCCATGACACCAGCTGGCCAGCTGTTCCTCAGACACAGGCTCTTGTCCTGCCCCATGCCCTTTGCACTGGCTGCTCCTTTCTGAATGTTCTTGTCCGGGCATCTGCTGAGATGGCTCTCTCACTTCCTTCCAAACTCTGCCCAAGGCCACACCCCTTCAGCGAGGCTTGCCCTCGCCTCCTGCCTCCTCCCGCCCCTCTTGCGCCCCTTCCTCTTCCTCCATTGCCTCTACTGACATGTGATTTAATCGGCTGCTCATTTATCACGTCCCACTCTCCCACAGTGGGATCTCAGCGCAGGACTTTGTTCTGCCACCTGCTCTGCCGAGGACAGTGCCGGCCCGGGCGGACACTCCGATTTTGTCTGTTACATGTACCTGGCACCTCAGAAAGGCTCAATAAAGCCCAGCTGGTACCATCACGTTGTTATTGCTGCTGGGGCTATTATTATCATCGGTGTTATGTTCCTGAGCTGATCCCAGACCTTGGTTCTCCAGCCTGTGAAATGGGCATCCTGGGACTAAGGCATTAGCCACCAGAAGCCAGTTGAGTCCCTGCAGGAGAGACAAAGAATGCTGCCTGCCCCCGAGGGAGCCTGTGCCCCTCACTGGATAGAGGCTGGGGGGAAGCTTGGAGAACGCCAGCCCCATGGAGCAGGGCTGCCAGAAGGCCATACATAATTCATCGCCAAATGGGGCCGCAGGCGGCTCTCTGTGCTGGGCGCTGGGGACTCGCTCTGAGCCTGGCACCTTGCTGACTGCTCCTCACACGTCGCTTCACTGCATCTTCTCGGATTGGCAGGGTGTGAGCCTTCCCCTCCCGCTATTTTCCCCCAGGGGAACCTGAGGTTCAGAGGCTGGGCCACTGAGGAAGGCACACGGTTTCTCAGCAGCCAAGCAGGGCCTTAAGTCAGCAGATTTGGACCAGCAGCCCTCAGTCACTGCTTCTCTGCGGAGGGAACAGGCTGCCCTGCGGAGGCGATGGGAGGGACAGAAGAGGACCCCCTGTAGGCAGAGTAGGCTGAGGATGGGCTGGATGGCAGCAGGGCTGAGGAAGGCTCCGAGTCCACTGCGTCTCTGGCCCTCAGCTCACCTCCCCACCCGTGCCCTCCTCTCCTTGCAGTCCTCCCTGCTGTGGCCACCAAGAGTGCTGGCTCTGGAGTTTCAGGGGTTCAGTCTGCTCAGCTGTAAACTGGGAACAACAGTCCAGGCTCTGCAGCTATGAGACCATGCAGACGAGGGGCTGACTCAAAGCGGCGTCTGCGGGGGCTGGGTGGGGGCGGGGGGGTGGGGGGAAGCCAATCCCAAAAGGTTAGGACTCTATGATGCCATTTAAATAATTTTGAAATAACATAGTTTTAGAAATGGAGAACACTTTAAACATTGTGAGGCATCAGGGAGGGGCTGGACGAGGGCGTGGTTATAAAAGAACGGGAGGGTCCTTGTGACAGTGCTGTTCTGCATCCCGACTGCGAGGGAGGAGCCCCAAGCCTGTGATAAGCTGCATAGGCCTGAATACACACACAAAGAGTGTGAGTGAGACAGAACCTGAGTGCAGTTGGTGGACTGTGTCAACATCCATACCCTGGTTGGGATACTGTCCTATAGTTCTGCTAGACATTTCCATTTGGGGGAAACTGGGGCAAGGGGTACCTGAAGCCCTTGTATTACTTCTTACATCTGCAGTCAACCTGCAACTATCTCAATAAAAATTTTGATTAAAAACGTCATATGTCACTGCCCAGAAAGGGTTAAATGAATCATTACAATCCATTCTCTCCATCACAACCACCCAGACCAGGCAAGGGACCATTAGGCATTCGCCAGGCATTTGGAGTTTTCCTCCACTGAGAATTGTCTTTCCTGCCTTCCTCTGAGCATCCTCAGTCTTTATTCCAGAACGTTCCTGTGCTCTCTCACCTTCCCATAGACAGGAATTCAATATGGCCCCCTGGGACTCCAGAATAGACTCCAGAGGAGAACAGGAAGGCCTCTGCCATCAGTCTGCTGTCGGCATCAGGCGGGGGCACCCAGCCAGGCTCAGAGGTTCTCAGTCAGGATTATGAGACCCACAAGTCTCCTGCCTCCAGAAGAGTTAGGGGCAGCAAAGTGGGTGCCGAGTGTCAGACAACGTGAGTCCTAGACCTAGCCAAGCTTCTGCCTCACCATGTGACTCTAGACAATATCTATCCTCTCCCTGGTTCTCAGTTTCTTCATTTGAAACACAAAAGAATTGAACTAGATTATCCTTGATTTCTGAGCCCATGAAGAGGTGGGGCTGGCCCTATGCTGTTGGCCAAAGAGGACTTTCTTTCATATTCTGCATGGTTGAACAAGAAGAGCTGGGTCCTAGGCCTGCTTCTGGCCCTCCCTGTCTTTCAGCAAATACGGTGAGAGAGTTACCCAAGCTCAAGTCATGCAGTCACTCGACAACCATCTCTTGAGCATTCCCCAAATACCAAACACCGGTGCAGACATGGAAAAAAAAGGGTGGGGGGTGGGTGGGAATGCCATCCATGTCTTCATGGAACTTGAAGTCTAGGAGAGAAGAAGGCCACAAATAAATGAACAATGGCAGCTGAAATTATGCAAAAAAGGAAAGTGCTCAGCCGGAATGGTGTGTTCAGAGCCACAGTGGGGTCTACCATGAGTAGTGCCGATGGAGGAATTAACTGCATAAGGAATTAACTCTAAGCAAAGTGGGTAGCCGTGGGTAATGGCTGCTCCAAACCAGAGAGCGGGAAGAACTGGAGGCCTGTGCAGCGAGATCAGGTGGTGTGGGAGATCATGGTCCAGAAATAGGCAACACAGGGAAGCGGGTGCGGGCACAACGGGGGCCTGGGAAGCCGGAGAGCCGGGTCGAGGAGCCTCGTCTCCATCCAGACAGAAAGGATCCCTTGAGATGCATTAAGCAGGGGAATTACCAGATTGGGTTTGTGTTTTGAAAATCTCTTATTTACCAAGAAAGGAAGGGGATCTCATGGGCTCTCACTGTTGCCTTGAATGATTTTTGCTGTGGTGTTACTTAAACATGTATAAACATAAAACAAGGCATACATTCCTGTAGCTCTTATACCATCATAAAACCAAGACAAATGGATCAATTAAATACAAAATCAATTCAAATCAGATTAATTTTATGTGACACATTATGTCTTTTGTTTGAAACCCTGTCACCAACTACAGTGCAAATGTGGCTTGACCACCGTGGCTTTGAGTGTGTGGGGCAGAGCAGATTGGCCTTTTAAGTCAACAAGAAAAAGGAAGTCAGTGCAAGAGAAAAATGGGGAGAGATGCTTGAAATGAAAGCACCTCACAAGCGCATATCCCAAGACCAACAAATGCATGAAAAGGTGCCCAGCTTCATGACTCGCCAGGGGAAACACCACTTAAGATCTCAGCAAGCTGCCACTTCAGACAGTGAAGAAGACTGACAATACCAAGTGTGGTGAACACTTGGAGCGACCGGAACTCACGCACAGATGGTGGGAGTATGAACTGGAACCACCACTGTGGGACGTGTGCATTGGGTCCACTCAACTTGAGCATACCCTACCACCGACCCAGCGCTTCCGCTCCTGGGCATCTACCCAACAGAAGTGCATCCATGTGTTCACCAGAGGCATATCCCGGGCTATTCACAGCCGCACTATTCAGAATAGCCCTAAATGAAGCGACTCCAAATGTCCTGCCCAGTGGATGATTGGTCATCTTTAAGGACAGGCCATCTACAACAGTACATATCAATATAGAGGAATCTACAAGTATTTTGTGCCAAGGATGTCGTTATATATAAAGGACAAAAACAGGCCAAACAAGTCTGTGGTGTTAGAAATCAGGGTAGAAGTTACCCTTGTGTAGGAGGAGGGCTGTGACTGGGGATTTGAAGGAGGCGTCAATGGACTGGAAAATCAGGAAGTTGCTAGAAACAGCACTTTGGTTCTCAAGCCTCTGAATCCAACAGAGAAGCCAGACATGAGGTTACAGGGAAGACCCACAGAAGTGTTGCCCAGGGTCTGCTGGTCTCTCTTTCATTGCCCACACAGACCAACAAGTGGCAAGTGGTAACCTAGGCCTACAGTCCACGCTGGACTGATGGAGCCCATTGCAGGGTCTCACCCTCTAGCCTCATGACACTACTTGCTGTCCTGCACCTACAACCTGCTGACCAAAGGCTGGGTGATCTGGCTTGACCAGAGGGAGCTAGATGCCAGGGCTAAGAGAGGGGCTGGTCTTCCAGGCCAGAGAGAAAATGTCCTCCAGGAGAAGACGCCTGGCTCCAGGGAAGGAGAGGTCACTGGGCAACACGAGGCAGCCACACTGGCCACAAGTCCCCAGCCAGTCTCAGGAAATCTCAACTCCAGAAAATCAAAGTGGCTTTGAGGATCCATGTTTGTGTCCTAACCTCTCCTCCCCCAAGCTTTGGTGCAGGTAAAGGAGAGAGGTCACTCCCTGGTACTGAAAAGTAGACAAATAACCCACATGCAGTGGCAATGTGAAGGGCTCCGTCTGTCTAGCATGAAGCTGGTGCTCAGTAAAGGCTGTTTGAGTGCTGTGTGGATAGCTGACTGAGGCCTTAGGCTCAGTTCACCAACAGGCTTCTAAGAAAGTGGATCATGAAATAAGAATTCAGAATTTTCACTTCGGGAACATCCACTGTGGTTCAGGTGCTGTGCTCAGAGCTTTGGCGCACAGCCTCATTTAATTCTCCCACTTACAGACCAAGAACTCAGACATGACTGTTCTTAAAATCAAGTCTGGTAATACCTGTTTTTCAGGTAGAGTATATACTCCTTTTACATTTAGTGTACTTATCTTTGTAGGTGGGTTTATGTCTATTATCTTGTTATTTGTTATCAGTTTGTCCCCTCTCTTCTTTTTTCTTCCTTTACTGCTTTCTGTTAGGTTAATCAAATATTTATAGATATTCCATTCTGTCTTCCTTATTTGCTTTTCAGCTATATCTCTGTATATTTTTGGTTGCTCGAGTAGGGGTTACAATGTACTTTCTTAAATTTTTGGTCTACTTTCCAATAATAATATACCATTTCACATATTCTGTAAGAAATTTACAAAAGCAAAATTCCGTTTTATCCTCACCTGTCCTTTGTGTTATTCTGGTCATATATTTTGCTTTTATGTGCTATAAATCTCAGGATGCACTCTTATTTTTGCTTTAAGGAGTCAATTATTATTTTTTTGCAGGGGGAATTCAATCACTTTTTGGATCCATAGGTTTTTTGTTGTTGTTGTTGTTAAGGTATTATTGATATACACTCTTACGAAGGTTTCACATGAAAAAACAATGCGGTTACTATATTCACCCATATTATCGTGTCCCCCCCGCTATACCCCATTGCAGTCACTGCCCATCAGTGTAGTAAGATGCCACAGAGTCACTATTTGCCTTCTCTGTGCTACACTGTCTTCCCCATGATCCCCCCACACACCATGTGTACTAATCATAATACCCCTCAATCCCCTTCTCCCTCCCTCCCCATCCGCCCTTCCCCACCCCTCCCCTTTGGTAACTGCTAGTCCCTTCTTGGAGTCTGTGAGTCAGTATGTTGCTATTCTGTTCCTTCAGTTTTACTTTGTTGTTACACTCCACAAGTGAGAGAAATCATTTGGCACTTCTCTTTCTCTGCCTGACTTATTTCACTGAGCATAATATCCTCCAGCTCCATCCATGCTGCAAATGGTAGGATTTGTTTCTTTCTTATAGCTGAATAGTATTCCATTGTGTATATGTACTACATCTTCTTTATCCATTCAGCTACTGATGGACACTTAGGTTGCTTCCATATCTTGGCTATTGTAAATAGTGCTGCAATAAACATAGGGGTGCATATGTCTTTTTGAATCTGAGAAATTATATTCTTTGGGTAAATTCCTAGGAGTGGAATTCCCAGGTCAAATGGTATTTCTATTTTTAGTTTTTTGAGGAACCTCCATATTGCTTTCCACAATGGTTGAACTAGCTTACATTCCTACCAGCAGTGTAGGAGGGTTCCCCTTTCCAAGGAGTCAATTAATTTTTAAAGAAGTTAGGAAAATAAAAATAGTCTTTTGTATCCATTCACATATTTACCATTATCAGTGCTATTTTTCCCCCTTTAAATCTTAAATTCTGTCTAGCATCATTTCCCTTAAGTCTAAAAATCCTTATTTAGCATTTCTTATAATGTGGTCTACTCGCAACAAATCCTCTGTTATTATTTCTTCAAGAATGTTTTTACTTTTCCATTTGGAAAGACATTTTCTTGATAGCATTTTAAGTTGACATATTTTTCTTCATCACTTTTAAGCTGTTCCATTGTCTTCTGACTTGCATGGTTTTTATGAGAAGTCAGCCATCTTTTGCTTCATTGTTTTCCTATATATAATTGTCTTTTTTTTTTTTTCCAGTTGCTTCCCAGAATGTCTCTTGATCTTTGGTTTTCAGCAGTCTGACCATGATGTGCCTAAGTATGGTCTTGTTTGTATTTATCCTGGTTAAATTCAGTGAATTTCCATGATTGTTTTTTCAATCAAACTTGGAATATTTTCAGCCAATATTTCATCAAAAAAATTGTTTTTTGCCCTGTTATCTCTTTTCTCCTCTGAGACGCCAATTAGTTGTGGAGGTTCTGTTTACTTTTTTCAATCATTTTTCTCTTTCTGCTTCAGTGTGGATAATTTCTATTGATCTGTCTTTAAATTCACTGGTCCTTTTTTTGGGGGTCTAATACCATCCAGTGGATGTTTATATGATTTTTAACTTCATCCAATAAACTTTTATTTCAGAAACTGTATTTTAAAGTTTAATAATTTGACCTGATTATATTAAAAAATTTCCATATCTGTCTTTATTATGGGTTGAAATATGTCCCTCCAAAAAGATATGTTGAACTCCTAGCCCTCAATATCTCAGAGTATGACCTTATTTGGAAGTAAGGTCATTAAAGATGTAACTAGTTAAGCTGAGGTCATACTGGAGTAATATGGGTCCTTAATCCAATATGACTGGTGTCCTTATAAAAAGAGGAGAGAGACACAGAGGTCCACCATGTGAAGATGGAGGCAGAGATTGGAGTGATGCACATACAAATTAAGGAACACCAAGGATTGCCAGCCATCACCAGGAGAGAGATATGGAACAGATTTTTCTCAGAGCCTTTAAAAGGAACTAACCCTGCCAACTTCTGCATTTCAGACTTCTAGCCTTTGGAACTATGAAAGAATAAAATTTTGTTGTAAGCCACCCAGTTTGTGGTACTTTGTTCTGGCAGCCCTAGGAAACTAATGCAGTCTTAAAATTTCCCATGTCTTCATCCATTATAATTACCTTTTCCTTTGGTTCTTTAACAAATTTATCATAATGATTTTAAAACTCTGTTTAGTAATTCCAAAATGTGGGCTTTCTTTGGAGCTATTTATACTGACTTTTTTCTTTTTAATCTCATTTTTGTGTCACATTTTCCTGTTTTTTCCCATATCTAGTAATTTTTAATTTTATGGTGGACATTGTATGATACAATGTAGAGATTCTGGATTGTGTTATCTTGCTCTGAAGAATTTTGCATATTGTTCTGTTTCATTGTTGGCTACTCACCATGGTCTTGTTGAAGCTTAGTGTTAGACTTTGTTAGGGAAGGTGGTTTTGGTCCTTACTCCTAAGTCATGGTGTCCCAGCATCTCAGTGAAAGCCTGGTGTGTTTACCAAACCACTAACCTGGTGAGATTTGAACTGGAAAATCTGTCTCCCCAATGCCAAGCAGCTGCATAAATCTCTGCTCAGAATTTTCAGCCTTCCAGCTGTGTTTTCCCCTTGGCTTCTTGGAATCATGTCCCATACCAGAGTCAGCCAAGGACATGGGGGTGGGGTGAGAGGGGGTTCATCTTCTGTGACTCTCTTTTCTGGATTTTCTCTCTCAATTTCCAGCTGCTCTGGAGGCCCTGAACTCAAATTTCCCACTCTTCAGCTCAAAGCTTCTGCTTTCTGCTTCAGTTCTTTCCCGCATGCACTATGTAAACTGGAGAATGCCTTCAGGGGAAAAGCCAGATACAAGTGTCTCTTATCAGTATCGTTTCCTTGCTTCAAGGGTCATATCCCCTCCAGTTTCTGCCTGTTTTTGGTCACTCTTCAGTAGTTCCAAGCAAATCTGTTTTATGTATTTGTCCAGATTTTATAATTGTTACCAGCAGAAGGTTAATCTGATATAAACTACTCCTCCACCACCAGCAGTCTGTGCTTCGTAAATCACTACATTATGCTACCTAAGGCTTACATGTTAGTGCTCATGTTAAGTCTCATTTTAGACTTGATATTGGAAGTGATATGGTTTAGTAGAAATGCAGCCCCTTTTGTTGAGGTCAAGAGCCAGCCACCCCTGATGTTGAGCCTTGATGCTGACACTTCGCCATGCGACCTTAAACAAAGGCCTTCATCTCACTGAGCTGCAGTGGCCTCACTTGTATAACAGGAATAACAGTCCCTGTCTTGCTGGATAGGGAGTGGAAGTAACCTGAGTGAAAGCCCAGCACCATGCTAGCCCACAGTAAAGTACTCGATAAATGGGAGCTCTTATTCGCAGTGAATTATACAGTTCTCTTTTCACAAGATCCCAAATAACATGATGGTCAGCTAGACCCAATGTTGCCCTTGAGAAAGTCCTCACTCTACTCTGTTGACACATTTTAAGATACAAGTTTTTACTGTATTTTGATGTCCATGAGGTTCATCCTCACAGTCATGGAGTGCAGAAAGGGACCTGCACCTTTCCAGGCAGCAGAAAGTTCCTAGTTAGAGGACAAGTGAGGACTCCTACCAGCCCACATCTGTGCTGAATCAGGTCCCAATCAAATGGACTGGTCTGGGTGACAATGATGGGCTTAAGCAGAGGCCCAAATAGGGAGAAATCAATATAATTGGTATTTGGGGGGAAGGTGCCCTCTGAAGCAGCAGAGGTCACTGGCACAGCAGCAAGCCAGCACCTGAGCAGAAGGGTCCATTGTCTTCAGGCAGTGCTATGGGAGCCAAGGCTGCATTCTGGGCAAGTCCTCGCCCCTCTCTGCACCTCCTTCCACCGTCGGCACAAAGAGATGACCTCTAAGGGCCCTCGCACCACTCGAACCACGGGATCAGAAATCAGGAACCCTGACCTCAGCCGCAGACCTGCCTCCAGCACGGCAAATGAGATTGGGCTCCCCACTCAAATCTCTCTCTCTCTCTCTCAGTTTCCCCATCTGTAACACAGGTGCACATGCCCAACACCCCTTTCTGCACCAGGCTGTCATGGGTCACATAAAAATAACTAAGTACCCTGCAAGTCAGAATAAAACACATACACTGTGCCCAAGACCTACAGCCCTGCACCATGCTGTCAAACTCAAGAGTCTTGTGTTATAAGGGCAAGTAGGGGAAATGGAGCCAGCACCCCTTGAGAAAAAAAATGAGAGCTTTCAAAGAGAGACAAATAACTTGCAATTTAAATGCATAAGAGATCAGGCTGTGCCACCACATATGCAGATATATGCAAATGATATGCAAATAGGCTAGTGTAAGCCTGGGTTTGCCAGTGTCCTCTGCCAAGCAGCCAGTTATGGGGTTCAGCCAGGTCCGGTCTGTGCCAGAAGCTCACATCTGGGGCTCAGAGGCCTTGGGGTGAATGTTTGATTGCACTTCCTCTAGAAAGCTTTCCAAGACCCAGCAGGATGCAGCCCCTCCCTTCTCTCCCCAGGGCTTGGAGCCTACCTCCAGATTCTCTGCAAGGGTGACATCTTCTCTCCCTCCAGTCTGTGAGCTCCCGAGGGCAGAGGCTCCATCTCGCTGCACTACGAGAATGGAGCAGAGGCTGGCACCGAGTAGGCACTCAGGGCCTGCAGGCCGAGGGAATGCAGGAAGGCAGGATGGGTGGGTAAGTTCATTTCTAAGTCTTCTTTGACCCAAGGAAGAGGCTGTATCCTCATCAGGGGCTTTGAGTTGTGCTGTCACCCAACAATGGTGACATTCAGCAACAATACCTTGCTACCAAGGGAGACTGAAGGACTGAAGTTTGCAAGTGACTTATCTAATTTGTGAATTAGGGAAAACTTCACTTGGTTGACATAATGACATCCTTGCCCCTCTCATTCTGCCATCCTTTCCAGGGATCTTTGTCTATTGTTGTAGCAATTATGAATTCTTTTTGGCATCTACAAACTTTAGCGACTGTAACCAACACTTTGCTGCCACATCACATCCTCTCATTTCACCTCCAATTTTCATTGCAATGCAGAGGACAGCCCTGACTCAGGCTGCTGAATGTGCAACCTCCAGCAGGTGCTTTTCTGCCTCAGGGCCTTTCCCAAGGCCTCCTGAGCCTTGAGCACAGTTCAGAAATGTTGGGGGTAAAGGTCCTCAGCAACCTTCTGCAATGGAAGACAGGAGCCAGTACATAAATGCTCCCGTCTCCAGTCTTCAGATGGCAGTTCTGTGGGGCATTCAGTATGCTTCAAGGACATCCCTGCTTTGTTCACAGCAGGAAAGGATACCACTGCTGTTCCTCCTCCTCCCCTGCCCTGCCCTCCTGCCTCCTGAGGTCATCCCAAATCCTTAACTCAGGCTATGTGTTCAAGGGGCCCCAAATTAGGATGGGGCAGTTCTTAAAATCTGGCTGCACCCATGGCTGTGCATCTCATGAATAGCGTACATGCGAAGGTGAGAAACAGATTGAGAATGACTCGTCTTCACGGCCAAAGTGAACTATTTCATTTATAAGCCAATGTTAAGTGGTGTTGAACAAGTAGTGTGCATTCATTCATTCAGCACAGAATTTTTGGCTTTCTGCTCAGTGCAGGATACAGCAGACAAGGCCCTGGCCTCAGGCTTCTAAACAGCCAATAGAAACAGGACTCAAGCCGCAAACGCACATTTTCTGGTAGCTTTGCTAAAATAAACTCAAAAGAAACTGGTGGAATGCATTCTAATAATATTTGTATTTAACCTAATATATCCAAAATACTATCATTTTGACATGTCATAAATATTTAAAATTACTAATGAGATATTTACCTTTATTTTTCCCACTAAGTCTTTGAAATCTGGTGTGGGTTTTTCACAAAGGCACATCTCAGTTCAGGCTAGCCGCATATCAAGGGCTCACTCAGTGATGAGGGGCGACCAGCGGCTGCTGTCCTGACTAGGGCAGCCCTAGTCCTGTCCTTGTGTGACCTTGGGCAAGTCATTTCTAAGTGTGTCTTCATCAGAGAGAGATCACAGAGGGAAAGTGCTTTGTAAACGCTGTGAGCAGGTGGCTGTGACCTTCCCTGCAGCCAAGGGACCCACAGAGTTGTTGGGGGTGACAGGTTTGGGGAAACGCACCCATTTCTGCTTGTGGGAAGAAATCTCTCTTCTCTAAACTGGGGGTGCTGGGACCCCACCCACCCTGGAGCGGGGCAGGGGAGGGGCTGCAGGAGGAGTCTGCGACCAAGTCTCTCTCTCCCCCTTGTCACTGCCCTCCTCCTCCCCCTGCCTCAGGCAGATGGTAGCACTGCTAGTGGAGGGCTGACTCAGAGTCCATTTTAACGCAAATGACTGCCACCTCCCTACTAAGATGCCCCAGTGGAGAGTTCTGCTCCTACAGCTGCAGGGCTGGTGTCTGCCTGGCAGGAGGGAGGGTAAGGCTGGGTTTAGCGACAGGACTGCAGCAACTGCTTTAATTTTGTAACATCCAAAGTCGGTGCTGGGAGCTGGTTCTGGGGAAATTGCAGCTCGCTCATTAGACACCCAGCTGCCTCAGACGTTTAGACCGCTACAGTGGGATGGTGGACATATACAGAGAAAAAAGCAACTGGGCCTCGCCCAGAGAGGGTAAGGCTGGACAGGGGCGGAGCCGCCACAGCAGCTGGGCACTGGAGAAGTCCCTGGGGAGGCCGCTCCGCCTGCACAATGGGGTGCACATGCCAGTTTCAGAGGACGCTGAGCAGGAGCTTGTGGTCAGGTGTGTGTGGAAGGGCAGGATGCCTAGGAGGGCTGGCTGGACGGCAGGTGGTACCCACTGTAGGTTGGGTCCAGCTCAAGATGGGTCTCGAATGTTCTCTGTGACTCCTGCTCCAAACAGCAGGACTGCCAGGGGAACCCTGACTCACTTTGCTGTGGCCCTTGGCAAAATCACCAATTAGGTGGACACGTGCCAGTTCAATTCCACTTCCCCAATATTCATAAGGCCTCTATTGACATTCTGCTGCAGGTAACGTGGGGATGCAGAAGACAGAAACACACACCGAAACACAGGACATCCATTTCCGGGAAAATCGTGAGTTACACAGCAGAAAACCCTCCTGCTACAAACTACTACTTGGAAATGGTGGCTAAAATATAACAAACACCCTTTTAAATGCATGGCTGAGCTTGCAAGAAAGGAAGGAAAGTCCCCAGGGATAAAAACAAAGAAGTAGCTGAAAACCAAAGCAGGACTCAGGAGGGCTCGTGCTGGTTCTGCACGGGGCAGGCATGGGCAGGCGGGGGCTGGGGGTCTCAGCAGCCCGAGGATTGGATTTTATAGCCCCTGTGGGGACAAGAAATAAGGCTTTGGGGTCCACAAAGTCCAGAGTTGTAAATGAGACCTACCTCCAAGCCCAGAGTTACATTCTCAATGAAAAGGTGGGTGAGGATTAAAAATAAAACCAGTCTCTGCTCAGACAGAACTCCAAGAAGCTCATCTGCCACAGCCTGGGTTTAGGGTGGGACACAAAGCTGCTCTGGGAATTTGTAACCATAGACTTAGCCCCAAGGGGTTTGGGATTGAAATTTACACTATGTGTGCTCTGGAGACTCTGAAAGCAAGAAAGTAACACAAAAAGGGGCCTCAGGCTGGAGGTGCCCTTGGGCATTGGACAGGAACAAATGCAAACTCTCACTAGAGGGCCATGAACTCAACCCAGGCTGCCCAGGGTTCTCACAGACAAAGGTCTCTGCAGATGAGCTCACAAAGAAAAAATTACAAAACGAAAGCAGTCATGAGAGAGAGTTAACTAACAGTAAACCAACAGCGGCCTTGTGTGATGCACAGCACCTCCCAACCCCAGGACCCTCAGGCGAGAGATCCAGGAGACAGACACCACAAAATAGCTGTGATTTAAATGACTAAGAGGTTTTGGGAAATATCAAAAAGAATTAAATATCATGAAAAAAGAACAGTGAGCTAACACCAAAACCAGGCAAAGACACCACAAAAAAAGAAAATTACAGACCAATATCCCTGATGAACATAGATGCAAAAACAGTCAACAAAATGTTAGCAAAGTGAATTCAAAACTACATCAAAAAGCTCATCCATCATGATCAAGTGGGATTCATCCCAGGGATGCAAGGATGGTACAACATTCGAAAATCCATCAACATCATCCACCACATCAACAAAAAGAAGGACAAAAACCACATGATCATCTCCATAGATGCTGAAAAAGATTCGACAAAAATTCAACATCCATTCATGGTAAAAACTCAACAAAATGGGTATAGAGGGCAAATACCTTAACATAATAAAGGCCATATATGACAAACCCACAGCCACCATTATACTTAACAGTGAGAAGCTGAAAGCTTTTCCTTTAAGATCGGGAACAAGACAAGAATGCCCACTCTCCCCACTTTTATTCAACATAGTTCTGGAGGTCCTAGCCATGGCAATCAGACAACACAAAGAAATAAAAGGCATCCAGACTGGTAAAGAAGTTAAACTATCACTGTTTGCAGATGACATGATAGTGTACATAAAAAAAACCCTTAAGAATCCACTCCAAAACTACTAGATCTAATATCTGAATTCAACAAAGTTGCAGGATATAAAATTAATACACAGAAATCTGTTGCACTCCTATACATTAACGATGAACTAGCAGAAAGAGAAATCAGGAAAACAATTCCATTCACAATTGCATCAAAAAGAATAAAATACCTAGGAATAAACCTAACTAAGGAAGTGAAAGACCTATACTCTGAAAACTACAAGACACTCATGAGAGAAATTAAAGAAGATACCAATAAATGGAAACACATCCTGTGCTCATGGCTAGGAAGAATTAATATTGTCAAAATGGCCATCCTGCCTAAAGCAATCTACAGATTCAGTGCAATCTCTATCAAAATACCAACAGCATTCTTCAACGAACTAGAGAAAATAGTTCTAAAATTCATGTGGAACCACAAAAGACCCCGAATAGCCAAAGCAATCCTGAGAAGGAAGAATAAAGCTGGGGGGATTATGCTCCCCCACTTCAAGCTCTACTACAAAGCCACAGTAATCAAGACAATTTGGTACTGGCACAAGAACAGACCCATAGACCAATGGAACAGACTAGAGAGCCCTGATATAAACCCAACATATATGGTCAATTAATAGACAATAAAGGAGCCATGGATATACAGTGGAGAAATGCCAGCCTCTTCAACAGCTGGTGTTGGCTAAACTGGACAGCTACATGCAAGAGAATGAAACTGGATTATTGTCTAACCCCATACACAAAAGTAAACTCAAAATGGATCAAAGTCATGAAACTATAAAATTCTTAGAAGAAAACATAGGCAAAAATCTCTTGAATATAAACATGAGCAACTTTTTCCTGAACACATCTCCTTGGGCAAGAGAAACAAAATAAAAAAGGAACAAAGGGAACTACATCATGCTAAAAAGCTTCTGTACGGCAGAGGACACTATCAGCAGGACAAAAAGGCATCCTACACTATGGGAGAATATATTTGTAAATGACATATCTGACAAGGGGTTAACATCCAAAATATATAAAGAATTCACACGCCTCAACACTCAAAAAGCAAGTAACCCTATTAAAAAATGAGCAGAGGATATGAACAGACAATTCTCCAAAGAAGAAATTCAATGGCCAACAGGCACATGAAAAGATGCTCCACATCGCTAATTATCAGGGAAATGCAAATTAAAACCACAATGAGATATCACCTCACACCAGTGAGGATGGCCAACATAGAAAAGACTAGGAACAACAAATGCTGGCGAGGATGCAGAGAAAGGGGAACCCTCCTACATACACGGCTGGTGGGAATGTAAACTAGTTCAAACATTGTGGAAAGCAATATGGAGGTTCCTCAAAAAACTCAAAATAGAAATACCATTTGACCCAGGAATTCCACTCCTAGGAATTTACCCTAAGAATGAAGCAGCCCAGTTTGAAAAAGACATATGCATCCCTATGTTTATCACAGCACTATTTACAATAGCCAAGAAATGGAAGCGACCTAAGTGTCCATCAGTAGATGAATGGATAAAGAAGAAGTGGTACATATACACAATGGAATACTATTCAGCCATAAGAAGAAAACAAATCCTACCATTGGCAACAACATGGATGGAACTAGAGGGTATTATGCTCAGTGAAATAAGCCAGGCGGAGAAAGACAAGTATCAAATGATTTCACTCATCTGTGGAGTATAAGAACAAAGCAAAAACTGAAGGAACAAAACAGCAGCAGGCTCACAGACCCAAGAATGGACTAACAATTGCCAAAGGGAAAGGGACTGGGAGGAGTGGGTGGGAGGGGAGGGAGAAGGGGAGTAAGGGGCATTACGATTAGCACACATAATGTAGTGGGGGCACAGGGAAGGCAGTATAGTATAGAGAAGACAAGTAGTGACTCTATAGCATCTTACTACACTGATGGATAACGACTGTAATGGGGTATGTAGTGGGGAATTCATAATGGGGGGAATCTAGTAACCACAATGTTGCTCGTGTAATTGTATATTAATGATACCAAAAAAAAAGAACAGCAAGGATTTCTAAAGACAGCAGGTTAAACACAGGTATTTATTCCTGCTCCTTTCTGAAACTCCTTTAAAATGGCAGAAAATGAATTTTTTAAATACTACAATGACAAAGATAATGAGATAACTTTAAAATTGGAAAGCAGACTGATGAATGGGAACCAATTTAGTGAATGTGAAAACTTGAATTTCAAGCTGGCAGTGAGGAAAGTCTAAAACAAACAGAACCTCCAAAGGCTCAGGAATTGAGTATCAGTTACTTCTGACAGCAGAGGTAAAAAAGCAGATTGAACCACAGGGGATTTGCTGAAAGACAGTTTAAAGAGCAGTTAATAAGTAACCAAGATCCCATCTCCAAAGGTGACTGCCTCTACCACACCCCAAGAGGAGACAAATGGTTTATTCTTTCATGTGGGTAAAACCAAGGGATTCTGCCCTGGGGAAGAGTGGATCCAGCTGGGGGCAGGAGCATCTCACTGCAAACAGAGAATTAAATGAAGGTCTTCACATTGAATATGTATACACCCAGATAGCAACCAGGCTTAGTATGAACCACCAGGCAAGAGATTAAAATACAAGTCTCTGCAGATCTGAGAAGGAAAGACCTAAAAGCTGTGACATCAGAAGTTGCCCATGAAAGAGCCTAGCCAGTGTGGACTCTTTGGTGGGCAGCCAACTCTGAGGTCTGAGCTTCTGAGTAGCCTCTCTGTGCAGAAGCAAAGCTCACCAGGCACATGAGGGAAGCTCCTCACTAATAGCCAATCAGTAACAAATAGATAAAAAGCAGATGGAGGGAAGGCAGATGATGATGATAAGGAGAAGAAAATGTCTTCAAAATTATCATTAGCATCATGAGAGAAGAGCTATAGCACACAGTAAACAAGTATAGGGTGCTATTAAAAAGGAATGTTCTGAAAACAAAAAAATATTTATTGAATAGCATAAATTAAAAGCTTAGTGGAAGGGTTTGAAGATAAGGTTGCAGATGAGGCAATAGCCCAGCAAGCTGAGTGAAAGGACAAATCATAGGGAAAAAAAAGACATGGAAATTAGAGACTTAACCTGGGAGATTTAACATTCAAATAAGAGGAGTCCCAGAAAGAATAAAGTAGATGGTAAAAAACAGAAATTATTGGTAATCATCAAATAAGTTATCAGGTAATTTCTCCAAATTAAATGACATGAGTTCACAGATTGAAAATGTCCACCAAGTACCAAAAAAAAAAAATGGAGAATATTTGCACAATAAAACACATCATTGTGAAATTTCAGATCACTAAGAACAAATGAAAAATCATGTACATTCCCAGAGAGGGGACAATGAGTTTTTATACAAAGCAGCAAGAATCAGAATGGCATCAGACTTATCAACAGCACCACTGAAGTTAGGACTACAATGGAGCAAATGCCTTCCAAAATCCCAAGAAAAATATATTTCAAACTTGGAATTCTATGCCCGACCAATCAATTGTTGGGGTAGAATAAGAACCTTTTTAGAAAAGAACAGTCTCAAAAAGTTTAACTCTCACTCATCCTTTCTCAGGAATTTACTAGAGGATGTGCTCCACCAAAACAAGGGAATAAACCAAGTAAGAGGTGAAGGAGGGAAACTGACACATGAGGGAACTGTGGCTGCTTGTGCTTGAAATGCTAGGCATCCACCACCAGCCATGTGGAAGATGGTTCCACAAGCTCGAGTAGTCAATTGTGATTAATATCAAGCAGTGGCCAGCTCAATGATGTACCTTCATATTGGTTCTCTGTCCTTTCCTTTCCTGTCACTCCAGCTTTCCTGGGATTGTACTTCCTAAAACATTAGTGGCACTTCCCTTTCACTTCAATCCTGCTTACTGAGGCCCTAGAAATCAGACGATTGGTTTGGGATTTGGTGTTGGATTATTCACATCATACTTAATGAAAGACATGTTTTCCCTTTAAGATCAGGAACAAGGATGTTTGTTCTCACTATCCTATTCAACACCATAAGAGAATTCTTAGCCAGTGCGACAAGGCAAGGAAACAAGACATACAGCTTGGAAAGAAAGAAATCTGCTTCAACACAACATGATTGTCTATGTAGAAAGTCCCATAGCACTAATAAGTTTAGCAAGATCACACAGGTCAATATACAAAAAAATTATGCATACATACTTATGATGAATAATTGACAATTGAAATTAAGAAACAGCACTGGAGAAAAATGAAACACTTGGCTATATCTGTTTGCTAAAGACTAGAAAACACTAGTGAAAGAAATTGAAACATACCTGCATAAGTGGAGAGAAATAACATGTTCATGGACTGGAAGACTCGATTTTGTTAAGCAGTCAGCTCTCTCCAAATTGATCTATAGATTCAATCTAATCGCAAACAAAATCCTAGCAGACTTTTTTGTAAAAATCAACAAGCTGATTCTAAAATTTACATAGAAAGGCAAAGGAACTAAAATAATCAAAACAACTTCAAAAAAGAAGAACATATTTTCAGAACTCACACTACCTGATTTTAAGACTTTCTATGAAGCAAAGAAATCAGTGTGGAATTGGTGAAGGGACAGACCCATAGATCAACGGATCAGAGTACAGAATCTATAAATAGAGCCACACAAATACAGCAAATTGTTTTTTTGTTTGTTTTTTACAAAGGTGAAAAGGCAATTTAAATGAGAAAGGAAAGTTGTTCTTTGTTTCAACAAGTGGGATTGAAAATTTTGGACACCCATATTAAAGAAGAAACAGGATCGATTTTTATTTCACATGTCATACACAAATGAGCTCAAAACTGATCATAAACCTAAATGATAAATGTAAAACAATAAAACTTTTAGAAGAAGATATAGGGGAAAAATCTTTGTGACCTTGGAATAGGCAAGGCATTCTTAGATACAATCCCAAAAACATAGTATAGAAAAGGAAAACATGATAAGTTAGATTATATTAAAATGTTTAATTTTGCTCCTATAAAAGACACTGTTAAGACAATGAAAAGACAAGCCACAGATTGGGAGAAAATATTTGGAAATCACCTATCCAATGAAGGATTTATCTCCAGGACATGCAAAGAACTCTCAAAAGATAAAAAATACAATTTCTTAAATGGGCAAAAGATATGAACAGTCACCTCACAAAAAGAAGATATATGAATGGTAAATCAGTAGACGAAATGATGCTCAATTTCTTTCTCTAGTCACTAGGGAAATTCAGATTACAACCACATGGGACACTTTTACTATTACATAACTTTTAAAATGGCTAAATTTTAAAAAACAAACAATATCTAGGGCTGTCAATAACATACCATGATCAAGTGGGGTTTATTCCAGGAAACAAGGGTGATTTAGCAATTATAAAAGATTATAAAAAAACCAACATAATTCACAACATTAAGAAAATAAAGGACCAAAATTATATGATCATCTCAGTAAAACACATTCAGGAAAACTTAATATTCACTCATAATAAATTTTCTTAATAACTAGAAATAGGAAACTTCCTTAATCTGATAAAATATCTACCATAAAGTACAGCAAAAATCATACTTAATAGCAAAATATTAGAAGTTTTCCTCCAGAGGTTAGGAAGAAGATAAAACTGTTCACTGTCACCCCTTCTATTCAACATCATACAGGAGACCCTGTGCAGTGTAATAAAGCATAAAAGACATTGGAAAGAAAGAACAAACTGCTACTCTTAACAGACAACATGATCATGTACCTAGAAGACCCCAAAAATTTAAAAAATAAATTATTAGAATTAATATAAATGAATTAGTAACATCCCTGGGTAAAATGTCAACATTAAAAAAACAATTGCCTTTCTGTATACTAATAATAAACAATACAGAGTGGAAAATAAACAATGATACCATTTACAATATCACCAGAAAGCATCAAGTAACTAAGGAAAAATGATGGATCTTTATACAAAATAACTACAAACATTACTGAGAAAAACTAAAGATGACCTAAATACATGTAGAGATATACTATGTTCATAGATCAGAAGACTCAGTATTGGAAAGAATATAATTCTCTTTAAATTGATCGACAGATTATTTGCCATTCCCATAAAAATTTCAGCAGATATTTGTGGAAATTTACAAACTAATTCTAAAATGTATAAGGAAATACAATATTTAGCCAGTAAGTGCTAAGACAATACTGAAGAAGAACAAAGTTGAAAGACTCATATGATCAAATATTAAGAACTATAAAGCTGAAGAAATTAAGATGGTGTGACATTGTCACAAGGATAGAAAAAGAGGACCATAGCACCACAGAATAGAATAAAGAGTGCAGAAAAAGACCCATACATATATGGTCACTTGCTTTGTGACAAAGAAGTCTCTAAAGTGCAATCAGAGAAAGGTAGCACTTTTCAATAAATGATACTGAGTCAATTGGATATCCTTCTGGGGAAAAATGAATCTTCACCCCTACCACAACAGGTGTAGACCTAAATGTAAAAGATAAAACAGTCAACCTTCAAGAAGGTAACACAGGAGAACTGGAAATAGACCTTGGACTAAGAAAATATTTCTTAAATAGGACACAAAAGGTTCTAATCTTTAAAAAATATAATCAACAAACTGCCTTCATTGACATAAGAGCTTGTGTTCCTCAAAAAATCAACAGAATAGAAATGTAAATTACAGAGTGGGAGAAGATATTTGCAATACATATTTCCAACACAGAACTCATGTCCAGAATACATAAGGAACTCCTACAAAGTAATGTGAAAAAGACAGCTTAATATAGTCAGTGGGCAAAAGACATGCACAGGGACATCAAAACAGGGTATATTCAAATGACCAATGAGTATCTGAAAAGGGGCTCAACATCATTAATTATCAAGAAATTTGTAAGTTAAAACCACTATGAGATACCACTGTACACACTAGAAATTTTAAAATGTTAATCGATAACACCAAGTGTTGTCAAGGAGGCAGAGCAACAGGAACTCTCCTGTTCAGCCAGTTGGAAAATACATTGACACGCTCTGGAAAACAAAAGCACTGTCTACTAAAGCTGAATGCACATACATCTTAGGTATCTATCCAACAAAAATGCATACATTTAACAAAAGACATGTACATAAATATTCATGGCAGCTTATTCATAATAACCCTGTCTTAGTCCACTCATGCTGCTATAACAGAATACCATAGACTGAGGGGCTTATAAACACCAAACATTTTTTTCTCA
Organism: Smutsia gigantea; assembly: GCA_032199065.1. Classification (NCBI taxonomy): domain Eukaryota; kingdom Metazoa; phylum Chordata; class Mammalia; order Pholidota; family Manidae; genus Smutsia; species Smutsia gigantea. Next base: position 7,881 of record JAVSCE010018144.1, on the reverse strand, counting down.
CAGTTCTAGGGGCTGGAAATTCAAGAGCAGGGTGTCAGCATGATCAGCTTTTGGAGAGAACCCTTCCCCAGGTTGTAGACCGCCAACTTTTCTTGTATCCTCAAATGGCGAGAGGGCAAGGGAGCTCTCTGGAGTCCCATTCATATAAGGACACTAACTTCATTCATGAGGGGTCTACCCTCATGACCTTCATCACTTCCCAAAGGCCCCACTTGCAAATATCATCACATTGTGGGTCAGAATCCCAACATATGGACTTTGGCAGGACACAAACATTTAGTCCATTGGAAGTCCCAAACCAGAAACAACCCAAATATCTTCCAGTTGTAGAATGTGTAACTAAATTGTGATATAGTTACACAGTGTAATACTAAACATTAAGAATGATCAAATGATCGTTACACGGGGCAACATTATGAACCTCACAAACAAGATGTTGAATGAGAGAAGTCAAACACAAATGAATATGCTGAGTGATTCTACTTATAAAAGTTTTAAAAACAGGCAAAACTTATCTATGGTGATAAAAGTCAGATTAATGATGGTCGTTTTGGAGTTAGTGACCAAGGAGACAAGAGAGGGGCCTTCAGGACACTGCTAATGTTCTAATTCTTGTCTTGGATGGTGATTACATAGATATGTCTACTTTGTAAAATTAATTAAACTGAACATTTAAGATTTGTACCATTTTCTGTGAGTACCTTGTTATTCTTTAATAAAAAGTCTATTTTATTTTTTAATTGAGGTATAGTTGATATACAGTATTATATTACAATGTTTACACAAATAGTTCTGGATGTTTTATATAGATATTATATTTTAACACTTAATAAATCCTAAAAAGTATAGAGGAGACTAAAATAACTCATATTCTCCCATTCATGTATAACCACTGTTCATATCTGGTGGACTACCCCATTCAGTGTATGTAAGCTCGAAGAGCTTCTGTCACGCTAAAGGCAGAACTTCATAAGCTATTGGTCCAATGTTGGGACATGCATAATTAGTCCTGTAGCCTTCAAACACATTATCACAAATCTAATGTGTTTAAACAACACACATTTATTGTATCATAGTTTCTGTGGGTCAGAAGTTCAGGCAGAGCAAAGCTGTTTCCTCTGTTTAGGGTCTCACATGGTTGCAGAGCATCCACTAGGCATTGTTCTCATCTGGAGGCTTGACTGAAGAAGAATCCACTTCCAGGTTCACCCAAGCTGTTGGAAGCGTCATTCCCTGGCAGTTGTAGGACTAAGGGCCCTGGTTTCTTGTTGGTTGTCATCTGGACACTGTCCACAGTTCCTATAGGCTTCCTACAATTCCTTGCCACAGAGCCTTCCCAACATAACCACTAACTTCATCAGATGAGCATGGACAGTCTCTAGAGCAAGTGTGCTGGCAAGACAGAGTCTTATAGGATGTAATGTCATCACAAGAGCAACATCTCCTCACTTTTGCCATATTCTATGGATTAGAAGCAAGTCAGAGGTGCCGGCTACACTCAAGGAGATGGGATTACACAGAAGCATGAATACCACAGGCAGCGTGGAGGTGGGAAGAGCATCTCCAAGGCCGTCCAGCACAACAGGCAACAAACTCAACAATCAAGAGATGAATTCACTGCTGTTGAAATTCAAAGAATGGAACCCTCTGAGAAATGTGTTTAAATAAACATGTTTAAGCTCCTCAGAGAGATGAGGAAAGGAATAACAAAGTAAACATACATAAAATACGCAGATGCGAATCAAGAACATAATGGATACAAAAGGTGATCTGTCATTGACATAACAGCTCAAGTGATGGGATAAATTTTCAACTAGACACAAAAAAGAGAGCTGAGTAATAGGAAGACAGCTCTGAAGAATTCATTTGGGAGGCAATATAGGAAAAGTGATGGAAAACATGAAAGAGAAGTTAAGAGAAATGGAGAATAACATTAGAGGGTCAAACATACATACAGAAGGGATTTCCAAAAATGTGTTATAGAAAGAATGACAAGAGAGTGATCTTCAAAGAGAAACAGCTGAAATTTTTCAAAAAGTGAGTAAAGACAAGTTCTCAAAATAAATAAGTCCACCAAATACCATGGTAAACAAATAAATAAGAATTCCGTGAAGGTATGTGTAAGTCAGATTATCAAAGACAAAGAGAAAATCTTAAAAGCAACCCTAAAGGAAAAAAAAAGGTATAAAATACATACCAGATTTCAAGATTAGCACAGAAAACACAGACGATCTCATTAATGATTTTATATTGATTATATTTTGAAATACTATTTTTTGAAATATTATGTTAAATAAAACATATTATTAAAGCTAATTTCACATGTTTCTTTTTACTTTTTAATGTGGCTGCTAGAAAATTTAAAACAATACGTGTGACTCATATTTCTACTGGACAGCGCTGCTTCATAGACATTGTTAGGAAAATAAATTTCTAGGTATCAGTGTTAGAAGTTTAAAGGCAAGCAACTAAACAACAGGAATAGATCTATAGGTTCCAAACTATCAAAGGAAAAAGGAGAATAAAGAAAACTATAAATTTAATAGATGATAGAACATGAGAGAGAATCATTTTAAAAGGTAGGGTAACTAGAACAACAAAATAAAATTGTGGAAGTAAGTCTAAATGTATCAACAATCATTATAAATGTAAATTGATTTGATTTGTCCCTTAAAAGACAGAGAATGTCATATTGGATCAAAACAAACAAAACAAAACACAGCATCATGCCGGTTGGGGTCAACACTCTAAGGCAAAAAAAGAAAAGGGAAAGGCTGAAAGTAAATTCATGGAAAAAGATATACCAGGCAAATGCTAACCAAAAGAGAGCTGATACAATAATATTAATATCAGACAAAATATATCTGAGGAAGAAGGATTAATAGAGATAAAGATACACTGTAGAGATTAATAGAGATAACAATACAATTAACCAAAAAGACCTAACAATAATAGCATTTTATACCTAACTACATAGCCTCAAAATAGTAAAGCAAAGGCTGGAAGAATTACTTGGAAAAAATTGAGAAATCCACACAAAAAAAGGGGAGATTTTAACATTCCCCAGAAACTACTATATCAAGCAGAGAAAACTTAAACGAGATATAAAAGATCCGATTGACAGAATGAACACTCCTAATGTGGTAAGTACACACAGAAGCCTGCGTGAACCTATGCGCCTACACCCACAAAGGATACATATGTTTGGGGCTGATTTGGGTCCCCCACCAAGTTTGTATGTTGACGTTCTAAGCCCCAGTATTTAGAGATAGAGCCTTTGAAGAGGTGATTAAGTTTACATGAGTCCTTTAGGGTGGGCCCTAACTCAAGCTGATGACTGGTGTCCTTACAAATAGAGGAAACTCAGGCACACAGAGAGACCCAGGGATTCCATACAGAGGAGAGGTCATGTCCTGAGGCATCAGGGAGCTAGACCTCAGAAGAAACCAAACCTGCTGACACCTTGACCTTGGATTTCCAGCCTCTAGAACTCTGAGAAAACTCATTTCTGTTGCGTAAGCCACCCAGTCTGGGATATTTTGTTATGGCCTCCCTACCAAACTAATACAGCACATGATTGTCAAGCACATGTGAACACTGACTAAAGTTGACCTTGTGCAGGGTCCAGTCTGAAGGCCTGAACAAATCTGAGAGTGGATGTAAGCAGACTACATTCCCTACCCACAACGCAGTAAATTAGAAGTCGACATCAACAAAGGCAGATTAAAACAACGACAACAGGTGTATCTTTGAGAACTAAAAAGCACACTCCTAAGGAACTCATGGGTTCAACCGGGAATTGTAGGAACATTTCTTTCCAATCAAGATGTTTCCTTCTAGGTGGAGGGAACTGAGTTACTGAGTTAGTGTAACACCCAGCCTCTCCCTGCCCCCTAAGGAGGGTGACTGAGCTGATTGGTCAACCAGGAAAATAAATCAGGACACTTCTCCTTTCTCTTCTTGGGAGGGAGCTGCCTACAGACTGCGGTCATTCTGTTCCCCACCCACCAGCCTGCCAAACCCCCATTTTCAGTATTAGGAAACTCATTTAACTACCACATCTACCCTTGTCCTCCAACCTTAGCTTTCTTAGTTTAAAAGAAAAAAGATTCCCACCCTACCCCACCCATTCTTTATCTTCTCTCTCAGTTCAGAATCCAGAGAGGAAAGGAAAGTTATTTACGGGGCCCCCTCAAAAATTTCCACAGAGATTACAATGGGAATTAGGAAATACTTGGTACAGAGGATAAAGAGGCAAAAACAAAATAAAATTTGTAGGATGGAACTAAAATGACATTTATAGAGAAATGTATAGTCTTCATGCATTTCATCGAAAACAGGAATGACTTAAACATACAAGAGTAAGGCTTTCAACTAACGAAAAAGGCTTAAAAAAAAGAAACAGTGGAAATAAACAGTAAAGATAAGAGAATAAATGAAACGAAAATCACCACAAAAATGATTAACAAAGCCACAACTGGTTCTTTGAAAAGACAGTAAAATAGACAAACATCTAGCAAGCTTAATCCAGGGACAGAAGCATAAAGGCACAAATGTCTAATATTAAGAATGAAAAAAAGATGAAACTGTGGAGACCATAGAAATTTTAAGAATCATAAGAAATACTATGAGCAACTTTATGTCACTATATAGGAAATACAGTATTTCTAGACAACTATAGATGATCAAAGTTTACTCAAGAAGAAAGAAAAAGTAAATATATCAAGGACCATTAAAGAAAATAAAACAGAATTAAAAAAAAAATCCCCCCTCTCACTTTCCACCTCCCAGAGAAACCCCATAAGCAGTGGGGAGGAATGAGACTGAGCTGTTCCTCGGAGGCAGAAAGGGCGCAGCTGGAGATCGGGAAGAATCTAGCCCAGTTCTCTACCAGGTCTGCTCTATCGCTGCCCTTGTCACTGTTGGATTCATAGATAAGCGCCCACGTTCCCCTTTTTGTCCTAAGCAAATTCAGTTGGGTTTCTGTCGTTTGCCTAACCCAAATACAACAAGAAGTATCACATGTCCCTGAATTTCAAGAAATGGAAGCTTCGAGAAATGATGTGGGAGTGGCAGAGCCTCACACAATCCTAGGACTTCCCTTTACACACATGGTCCCCAGAACTCCACCTTTGTGGCCATCAAACAGAACAAACTTTCCTTCTCTGCTTCTCAAACACTTCCTTAGGGCCCCTGACTCCCAGTAGGTCCCGTTTACTTCTTCCTCTCTGTGGGCCACATCACCCCAATCCCGGAGTGTGCGCTTCGACCCCTGCCTGCCGTTCTGCACAAGCATGGCCAGAGAATCTCGGACCTCCACGCCAGCCACCAAGCCCCCGGCCCCCAGCGCCCCGAGGAAATGCTGCTGGGGAATTTCAGTTCACAGATGGCTCAGCCCCCGCCTGACACCAAGCAGGCTCTTCCTCAGTGGGCAGCACATCTCCTTCGTCCCCCACCGTGATGCCATTCACAGAAGTTGGCTGAACAGCGCTTGCTCCAGGGGGAAATGTCCTCTAGTAGAAGGCCGAGAAGAGGAGTCTCAAACGACTGGACAAGAGACCCCACAGGATTACTGAATTCAGAGTTTGAAGCGGCCTCAGGGACACGTTCAATTTGCAAATGGGAAATGGAAAGGGCAAGACTTACATGGTGGGAGTGGTAACCAGGCTGCTGCTGGTCTGGAACTTTTCTCCTGGCATGCATGGTCCATCTTAGTAAGCTCCCGGCATGGAGGATGCCATGGGACAGAGGAGGGGCAAGACCTGAGGGCCCCCTTGGAGTCTTTAGAATCAGCGCCCCCAGCAGCTCTGCACACATCGCCACAGGAGAACCCGATTTTCTAACGCCCTCACACCATATATTTCAAGCATGATGAAAGCAGGGATTAGGTCACAGAAAACCAGTAGCCAGGTGCACGTACGCAGTAAATATATATTTAGTCAATGATAACTATTTAACTGGGGCTCAATTAGTTAATGCTCACAGAGCATTTGAGTTGCCTGAGTGGATGGCCGGCTGAAGGAGTTAAGCGCTATTATTCTATTAGCAGTGGTATTTTAAGGCATTTGTATTTGTAGGTGTTGTAGACACCAGAGGATTAAATTCGCTGAGAGTGTACACGAAAATGTACACTTGAGAGGAGAAACTTCCTGCTCCCTATCTCCCTACATTCTCCCCCACCTCTTCCTCCCCTACAACAACCAAGTCCGCAGTTCCACAGCTTCTCAGTTTTGCACCTGGAAAATGTGGGTGCTGTTTACCCCATGGGTCCTTCAGTGCAAGAAGCTAGGAGGCTTCATCAGTCTGTGATACTAACACTGAGAGCCCGGGAGCCTCACTCTGATGAAGTCGGTCTCTCATCCTGTACTCCTTCTGCCCAGCAAGATGGACTAGGCTCTTGCTGGTGGGGGAGCCCTTCGCCACTTGGGCCTGGGGTGCAGCCATAAGAGGGGCCTGTGCCTGCCCTCAAGGAGCCCCCAGTCCCGAGGTCAGTCTAAGAGGCTGTGCGTCTCTGAGAGCCTGACTGACACAAGAGTAGTTCCGTCAGGCCCGTGGTGTTTCTGGAAGGAGGAAGGAGGAAAGAAGGGCGGCCGGCCGAGAGAGGCGGTGTCACACAAGGGCTGCCCTCCTCCTGGTCTGTCCCTGCTGGGCTCACAGAGGCCAGCCATCCTGGGGAGGCAGAAACAGGTCCTGCCTGCTGCTCTGCTGGTTCAGAGGAAAGTAGAGCGGTGCCGTCCAAAGTCACAGCCCCCTGAGCCAACAGCCAGCCTCCCCGACGCCCAGTTAAAGGACAACTGCAACCTTGACCTTGGTCTCTGTGTGTCTGTGTGCGCGCACCTTGGGGAAGTCATACTTTGGGCCTTCAGATGTGTTTGCAGCTGGACTGCCATGATGCCCTCCCCAGCCCCACCCCAAACCATCCTGCCTTCTGAACCTCTGCTCCGGCTTCTTCATTGGAGATTTTCTCTTGCCCTGCCCAGGGCTCCCGTTATTTGTGGACTTCTTTACAGCACTAATAGTAATAAAATGTCCCATCGAGTGAATGCCACTGCGCACTGTGCCCAGAGCCACTGGAGCCTCCCGAAGTCCTCGCAGCCCCTCCCCATGACAAGGCTCCTACTGCTGCTCCATCGCCATCAACAGCTGGGCAAACAGATGTCCAGAACTTGCCCAAGGACCCACTCAGCCAGGAAGTGGAAGTGCACAATTTTAACCCAAATCAGTGAGACTCCAGGGTTCAGCTCTTAACCTCCTCACCAGGCAGCCTCCCCTCTACCTGCCAGGGCCTGGGTTCCCTGAGAGCAGGGCCTGCTTCTGTTTCAGCCCAGGCGTCCTCCAGGGCCCAGTGCAAGGCCCAGAATCTGGTTGACATCTAGTTGGCATCCGACGAATACAATGTTTACTGTCAGAACCGATTCAATGAGAAAGAGAAAGACTGAGACAGACAGAGAGACAGAAGATAGGGTGGAGGGCCTCACAGGGTGGATGGTGTCAGGCTGTGGCCCTTCAACCATCAACCCAATCAGACAGGGAAGAGCCCAGGTGCCAGGTGGTCTTGACACCCTACCCTACCCCGGGTTCTGAACAGGGCCCAAGGGTGTGAACTAGAACGTGGAGGCGGTAATAGGGAGCCACAGATGGTCTGGGAGTAGGGGAGTGATGTGATATAGAGGAGCGGAGGGACACTGCTCACAGCAGGTAACTGGGTGCGGGGGGCAACAGACCAGTCCTTCAAGAGCTGGGCAGACCCCGTGTGCTACGAAGGAAGGCAGGGACTGAGAGGGACAGACGCAAATGGCAGTCCCCCTTCCCAAGTCAGAGCAAAAGTGACCCATCCGGTCAGCCCTCACTGCAGGGCCTGCCTCTGGCCATAAACCGGCT
>JAVSCE010018143.1:0-61014 GCA_032199065.1 Smutsia gigantea | reverse complement strand
ATGTGGCTCTTTTTTATAGGCAGGCAGAATCTTTCTAGAATTTACAGAAATGGCTGCACTGGGGTTCTCAAACCTAAACCATCCCCACCTCCTTCCCCACCCTGAGAATGTCACTCTCTAACGGCTTTCCTTGGCATTCTCCCAACCCAGCAGCCTCCCCCCGCATTCAAAAAAGTAAAAAACACACTAGTGTGCCTCCTCACTGCTTCGATGCCTTTTGGCCCTTGCCTCCACCGTTTTCTCCCAGCCTAGAAGCCCGCTAGGTGTGGCTGGCCTCAGAACTAAAGTTTGGCTTTTAAAGTTAGCATTTGCATGTTCACTCCATTTGGCTTGGCCACTGGTTTTGAGGGTGTGCTAGTCAGTTCATCAGTAGTGCTTTTCTACTTCAGTTCCCACGAACCCTGGGCTGCATCTACCTATCTCAGTCCTGATGACCAAGTAGGATTTAAAAGAAGTAACTCTAAGCCATTTACCAGTCACACAAATAGAAAGAGGACTCAACGCTGAATTTGATAAACTTTTGCAGACCCTGTGGAACCTTCTGCCCTATCCTTGGGCTCTATCTCCCCCTGGTGGCTTCTTTGAAAGAAACATGACCAGGGCTCAGCTCCTCAAATGTTCAAGAGTCCTGCCTTTGGTGGCTGGAGCCGATCTCTGGGACGCCCAGGTGCCAACTGCGATATGGGGAAGAGGGGGCTAAAAGAACAATAAATGTGGAGGGAAAGGGAACTTCCGGAAACCCATTCGGTAAAAACGTTCTTGCTTCTCCAACCCAAACAAAAGAACATTGGAGCCGAACAAAAAAATGCATACGTTCTAAGTAAGAGTCCCTTCATTTTACAGACGAGAAACTGAGGCCAAAAGATAGTGACGTGCTCTGAGTTCTCGGTGTTGCTATTGACCATCTCCCACCCCAGGTCACGCAGCTTTTTCTGGGATGACAAGGTTTGGGGGTTCAAACAGCCGGGAAAGATTAAGGAGTTGGCGTAATTCTGTTGGAAGATGCAAAGGAGTGATCAAATTGAGGGGACAGCGGCGCGGGAGGTTCGTCGTTGGCCTCGATACCCCGTTACTGGTGAGGCGGCTTTCAGGCCACCTCTGGCCCTCGTGGGAACGCGCCGCGCCCCCCGGAGCGCGGAGAGGCAGAACCCGGCTTCCCAGGCCCCGGGCGGGCGGACGAGACACAAAGCAGGCCCGGCGGGCGGCGCTCGGGGCTTCGGGGAGGGCGGCGTGGGCTTGATTGATTGATTCACGGCGTTTAACCCCCGCCGCCTCGCCGGAGGCTGCCGACCCAGCTGCGGCCAAGGGCCTCGGGTGGCCGCGGGCCGGCCCGGCGCCCCCAGCGTCCCCACGCCCCCGCCCCAGCTCGGGAGGGCGGCGGGGCCGGAGAAGGGGGGTGATTTACAGCCGCGCCGGCGACTCCAGCGAAAGCTTTTCACCCGGGGAAACCGACTCCCAAAGCTCAGTCCGGAAGAGGCCCTGAAAGGGGAGAGGAGACGGGGCGAGGGGCGGCAGAGGGGGCAGGGGACGGCGGGCGGCGGCGAGCCTCAACTGCCCGCGTGGGCTGGGCTTCGGGAAGAGGTGGCCCAGCGCTTCCAGCGCCCTGCCGCACTTTCGCGGGGACTCGAGCTGACCGGAGAGCTGGGGACCGCTGCCCCGCGCGCCCGCCGCTCAGTCCGCGCGGTCCGGCCAGGCGCCCGAACGTCCCTGTCCCCCCGCGCGACGGGCGCCAAATTCGCACCTTTGGGCCCGCTTTTATTGCGCAGAGAAGCCAAAGAAACTTCCACGCAGAAATTAGGGAAGCAGCTAGCGCCCCGAGGCCCCAAGCGAAGCCTGGAGGGCCCCTAGGCCCCACCTCTCTCTGTTTAAACACAGTTGCTCCCTTTTATTGCAGCTCAGGAAGCAAACCTTAAGAGAGAAGCGAGCCTGTGCTTAGAAATTTTGGGTTCGCTTTTAAATGGCCTGAGAGTTTACTCTGCTGAGTTCTCTGCCTCTCATCACTCTTAATACCTAAGAGAAATAAGCGACCCCTAAAATTTTTGCTTTACTTTTAGCGTCCCTCTGATTCTCCCTGATCATATTTTGCTTAATAAGGAAAAAAAATGCAGATAGTGGGGGAAAAAACGTATGGTTCAAGTTGATCTAACAAATCCGAAGTGGCAATTCTAAAATAAAAAGTAACCGTATTCAATTTTTGTACATATATGTGACTGGATGTAATGAGTTTTCCCACCTACAGTGGGAAAGTTGACCACCAGAAACCGGGGTTTGTGAAAATGTGTAGATTCTTGCCCTGCAGACGCGAGGGATATGATGTTCTGCTAGACAATTACCCATGGTTAGGATGTCAGGGAGGAGACAGGAGTTAACATGGGCAACCTAACCATTACTTTCTGGCTAAACAAAAGTCAACAAAGCACAAGCACAAACCCAGTGCATCTGCCTTTTTGGAAGATGAGGGCTTTAGTAGGTATTTTAAGACAGATTTTTCAAAGTAATAAATATTCCTATTGAAGATCTATTTTTAACTGCTGGCTGCAACTTTAAAATGCATTAATATAGGGTAGAGCGATCGAAAGCAAATGTACAATCTTTCTGCTTGTATAAATAAGAGAAGAAAATACGAAGTTTCCCAGGAAAAAGGCAGTCAACCTGTAAATGGCCTTTCTTGTTACTTTCCTTGGGTATTTTCTCCTTTTCTCCCGTCTCCCCTGTGAAAAACCATTAGCTTTTAGTCTGCCTTGAAGTAGTGGCAGCATGATCCCTCTCTTCCTAATAAACCCAAACAGAAAAACAAATATACTCGTAAAAAGAAGGATGAGAAACAGAGGTCAGTACTTTCCAGGGTCCCATACCCAAAGCCACCACCCAGGTTAAAGGCTTTGCTTCCTACTACAGTGACTACTGAATGGAAAGAAAAGTCTTTCCTAAATCTAATCAAGAACCCCAAAGTGAACCCCTTAAAGAGCCACGCTGCTCTAACAGCTCTATCCAACCTCGGCCTCACGGTTCAGCCAGGCTCGGCTCTCAGGAAGACCGCGAAGTTGAGCTTCATTTTAATCCCTAAGAAGCCTGCAAAGGACACCCTTAGAAACAGAGACGAGTCTTACTCTTAACCTTTTTAACTCGCTTGGTACTGTGCTAATGGTGAATACTTTGCTTTAAGAAAATGTTTTTGCATTTTCACAGGATGAGTATTTTATACGCAAACTTTCAGGATCGAAATCTCGGGAAGATTCACACTAAAGCGACAACAAACAAGGCTCATTTTCGTAATTTGTAGCTCCTTAACAGTGCGAATGCGTTCTCACTTCATTTAGCTTTAAAATATAAAAGTGTCTGATTTTCTATTTTTCTTGATTACTTGCGGGGTATGGGGTGGCGGGTACCTTATGCCATCTGGCGGTGCCATGCGGAATTTCGCTGAAGAAGCCAATGTTACTATCTGTGTCTAGAGTGAGTTTCTCCAAGCTTTGTAAATCTCGTTTTAAAATCAAGGGGGAAACAGCCTCCCTCATCAAGGAGTGATTTAAAGACAGAGATTCCCTGTATTGGTGGAAATGGAGACGGAAATTCTGTGCTTTGGAAGCCCACAGTTACATAGAGTTCTAGGCTAAACCATCATATACGTGCAGGACATAACTCTTGTTTTTAAAAAAGGATAATTTATATACCAGTGACAAAGAAGTTTGAGACAGGCCAAGACAAGCTGTAGAGTTAAAACATTTTGCGGCACTGATTCAGAGGATCCTGCAATATCCAACATTGAACACGTGAGGGCGTGCTCACGTCTCTCAGGCCCCCTGGTAATACGACTCCTTCCCTTATTTGCATGAATTGCCTTGATTGGATGTTAGTCTTTCAAAACGTCAATTTTACGTCAAACCGTTGTCAACCAATCAGTAACCTCCTTCAGCGTGATTGGTTTCTACTGTAGATGTCAATCATCTGAAATTTGCATAGTAGCTGCTGGTTGCTCGGAGGTTGTCAGTTGGCTGTGGCAGTTGGAGGGGAAAGAAACTGACGGAGAATGAAAAAAAAAATCACTGTTCTAGCAAAGGGAAAGGAAAGCGTTATTTTGCTGGTTATTTTAAAATAAACAAGTGTATATTTACCTAATAAAACAAAGATATTCAATTAAACAAAAATAAGCAACTATCAAAGCACTGTTTGCTAATTTTATTTAATGTTTGCAGCTTTAAAATATCAAGTAGTCAAAGGCAGAATACATCGCACAGAGAATATGAATGCTCATAATTTTGTGTCGTAAATTATAATTTTAAAATTAAAGGTGAACAGGAGGCTTCTAAATAAAATTATCGTGATAGTGTAAAATCACTGCTTTCAGTACTCAAGCAGGCTGGAAGCACTGCTTCAAAATAAAAAAAATGCACTAAGGCAGAAATGTAAAAGAACACTACTTGCTTTTAACAGTCACATATGTCTATCACTCTGCTTGCTTTTTATTTATTTACCGAGCACTCAGACAGGATAATCCTTGCATGGAGCGTCTGTAATACTTGTATTTGTACATTTCTTCCTACACAAACATCCCCCAAAATAAAAACAAAGAAAAAAATCTCAGGGCCTAGAGGAAGCAGTTGCCAGTTTTAAACTCAGAATTCGTAAAATCGAAGCTTTAATTTGCCATCTAGAAAATTCTTCTACAACTACTGGAATTTAAAATACGTGCAGAACTATATAAGACATTTATTATCTCCCTAAAATATGTGCAAACACGAACCAACGACATAACACCTTATACTAGGTTAACGCTCTCCAGCCTCCTTTGCCCAGCTCCAAGACGCAGAAGAAACTTGTCCCAAATTAGAGTTTGGATGCAGCAGGGAAACGGAGCAACGTTTCTCCTCTCCACGAAGCCTGCCTTCACCTCTGAAGAATTTTGTACTAGGCGTTAACAACGACGAGCATTGCAATAAACTGGAGTTGCTTCTGTGGCATTAACCGGATTGGGAAATTAATTTCAAATTTTATTCATTCAGTAACCAGTGGGTTTTTCCTTCGGTGTTTTATTTATCTTTGACTGGCTTTGTTTTACTTGTTGCTACGTGTTTCTAGTTTTCTTTCTCTTTTTTTTTCTTTACTTTTTACAACTGTTTTTCTTCGCTTTTTTTTTTCTTTCCCTTTTCTTCCTGTTAAGGATTATCGCGGTGTTCTGGACGTCTTGAAAGATATCTCTGGTTTTCATGACTACAAGAGGCTAAATATATGGGTACCTGTGACTGCAGGGGAACCGAAAGGGGCTGCTAAGTCGGTGCTGAGAGGAGGTGGAAAAGAGGTGTGTAGTGCCTAGGAGGGCTCCGCTGTGATATGAAGCATGATTTAGTCTCTGCTTACAAGTAATACACAAATCGACACAGCGGTAAAATTAAGCCTCTTCTTGAATATTTTTAGGTATCTTTTTCAGACATAGTAAAGCATGCCTGACAACTTCTCTTTACTCCCGCCCCAGTTAGCCTGCAGCTGAAAGCACTCCTCAGTAAATCACTTTCAGTCGGTCTCGCTAGCCGGTGAGTGCGCGGTAACTGTCAGCCCTTCTGACTCAGCGGAAAAAAAAACCCGCAAAGAGTACACCCACGGAGCAGGCAGGAGCAGCTTCAATTCGAGCAGTCATCGCCACCAACATCACCACCATCACCCCGATCACCCCCACCGCCACACACTCACACACACGCCCGCACCCACAATGCACGCGCGCGCGCACACCTCCCCTTGCTGTCAATCACATACTCACGCCATAAGACGCAGGCGCGCTGATGGACTCCGGCCTCTACTAACCCCACGCCCTTTTCGTACGTCACCGTGCCAGACTAACCAATAAGAAGGCCGAGTTGGGGGCCGGGCTACAAGGAAGCAGCCAATGAGAGCATGGTTGGGAGTCGAGGCTTGAAAGGAGTAAATCCTTCCGTGGTCTACGTTCAGCAGTCCCTGCGATGATTTATGCGTCCCTTTTATTATTTGTAACACTTTGGAAAGTTATTAAGAGGAAGATCTACTGCTTCCTCTTTTTGGGGTGGAACTGGATGGCAATATTTGTCACTAGCCCTTATTAGGGAAGAGTGAGGCGCGGTGGAAGGTAGTTGGATGCTGGGTTTGTTTGTGTGGGTTCTGTTTTTTATTACAAGACAGATTATCCCTTTCATTACAAGCTGTAGACAGGGCCAACTTCGAAGGTCTTCGTGGCTGAATGATCTTCGATCTCAGGGAGCTGAAACCCGATGCCTTCCAACTTTTCGTGTCTGTACTCTTGGCGTTGGGAAGAGCCTTTCGGGAAGGTGTTGTGACCTTTGGTTGCAAGAGAAAGAAATAAGTAAATCCCTCGTCCACCCCGCCTTAACACGGAGTAAACCTCGGCCTTTTTCCGCTTGGATGCTCATTAAGAGTTAGTTGACTTTGTAGCGGATGCAATAAAACTCGGATGGTTTCAGGCCCCAAACAATCCTGGTTTCTGTTTTTCTCTCGCCCAACCACACCCCCAAGGAAATTGCCTTTTCAGCAGGCGCCTGGGGAAAGAACCGCAGGAGACAGATTCCCCTTGGAGACCAGCAGTTTGGGTGGTGCGTGAAGGGTAGTCTGGGGGTATGGAAATAAAGGGGGCAAGGTAAAAGTGCGGAGCGGCAAAGAGGTCTTTCATGTTTGGATTTGAATTTTCTGATCAACTAAGGAGGAATCCACAGACCCGTAGTACCTGGAGGACACTGATAACTTAGTGGTCACCCACAGAGCAGCTCACTCAACCCTGGCTGCTCTGCTGCTCTGCTAGGGGAGACCAATTTCAGCGGGTGGAATAAGCAGGGAAAAGCCAAAGGAAAATAAAACGGATACAAACTTGATACTCCCAACCTCCAAATACAAATAACATTTTCAAAAGTAAAATATGATTCCAAGAAGTCAGGGATATGGACAGTATGTCACCTCCTTTCGCTCGGGCTCGGTAAGGAACCTCATTGGCTTGTCTGATGATATTTTTATTTGAAATTATGAAAATCCATTCAGGAAGTGTTGCTGGGGGATAGGAGTGGGGTGATGAGAGATCCGAGGATGAAGAAAAGGAGGAGGGGGATAGAAGGAACAATAACTGTTTGATCGCAAGGCTGAGTTGAAGGAAAACAAAACCGTGAACTTCAAAGCTCAAGCCTAATCCCCCTCAGGTTAATTTCTGCCTCCTAAAACGTTAATCAGAGTTATAAATCACTTGTTCTGTCCCCGCGGGTCCTGCTAGGTTCCCCAGGGATTCTCTCCCCGCCGCCCGCCGCAAGGGCGCGGGGAGATTCTCCACCACCAGGTCTGCGGGCCTTCCGTGAAGGAGAGCTTCTGAGGCAGATTGGATAGATACACGAGCGGGAATCGGCTTACTGGAGGGGGTGAGGGTTTCTGGAAGATGCTGGAATTGGGAGAGCATCCGACCTTGAAGGGGCCTCTTCAGATGGAGCTTATATTCTGCTGGGCCCTAAAATAAAACCCAACCCTCAAGTGTGTCTGGAACACTGTTTGAAAAAGGTTACAGCGTGTTTAGAGATTTGCAAAGCTCCACCGAGCGGTGAATATTAGGACTAAGATTTGTCAAATTACTTCCGGTAGCAGAGTCCGGTTTAAACCCGAGCCTTGCAGCCTCCGATCTTGGCTAGGTCCAGGCCAGGAACTCGGCGCTGGACAGCGCGCTAGTGGCTCCGTTGGGCCAGGCTCTCTAAGCGGTCGATGAAGGGACGTCTCCAGTCCGGAGGGAGTCTGCTTTGTGACCATCGCGTTGTGCTGGTAAAAGTCAAGTCGAGGCTTTTCCAACGGCTTTTCCGCGCAGAAAGCCCCAGGTGTGGTGGACTGTTAGACTGGGGGAAATGTCACCTGAAGGCTGACCCTCCCCTAAATGAAAGTCATCGCGGCGGAGGGTAGGGGGCCCACCAGCCCAGGAAAGCCAAGCAGGTTTCATCATAAAGGACACATCCCAGAAACAATAAGTAAACAAAACTTTTAAATAAAGTCAAACAACATTTTGTCAAAAATCTGACAGAGAGTGATCCTTGCAATCCAGGACACTAGTGGGCTGCAGCTCGTAGGAATTCTTGGCTTTCCCGTATTCTTCCCAGGCAGGCACTGACATGGGATTTCTTTCCTCTTAAGAATGACAGTTTGCCCCTCCACCTGCCCAAGAGCAGCACGTCAGATAGCTCGCGGAAAGGGAATGTCACAGAACCTACCACACTACTCTGGTTTACATGGAGTTTACTGCTTGGGCTCACCAGGCTAAAATAAATCCTGAAGGAGACTGTTGACCGAGGTGGGTAGGGGAGAAGGAAAGAAAGAAAATATGAAAATAAAATAAGAAGTGCATCTGTTGTTGAACATCAATCAGGTCCCTCCATTACATCGGAAGATTTTTTTTTTATGTTGTTAATGTCCGTGCATAAGATACAGAGAAGAATATCTGAAGGTGAAAAATCAAGCCTGGTAAAATTTGTATCCTAGATGAATAATTGTGACTTAGCTTAACACATGTAAATATTCTTTCGTGGAAGGAAAATTAACACCTTCTATCTGTAATACACTCACACACCAGGATTATATTTCGTTTTTGAAACATAACTCCGAAGTTGGTCAGTAGTGGATACATTTTTAACGGTTTAAATACTTTATGATCCACAGTAAATGCAGGATTAAATACCGGGAAATAACAGATTGAAGATTTAATCATTTTTCCCATTTCTGGGTGGGAGGGATAATCTAAAAATGGAGGGCATAGAGGACCTCAAGAGATACAGTAGAAAGTAAGAAGACTACGTGATGTATTGAGGCATATTGAAAGATCAGGCACCAAAATAATGAAATTCAAGGGCTAAATAAGACAGTAAGGGTTTATCTGAGGGGCCACCACAACCATAGGTGGAGTGGCCACATGTACCCCAGATAGACTTCCCTACAACCTGCTTCATGCGTTTCAACTTCTGTTTCTGAACACAGCAACGAATGCCGGGAAAGGATCGCCTGCCGTCCCCTGCTCAATGCGGGCTTCTCTGCGTGCATGTGCTAACTCTGCCCAGAAGGTAGGAAAGCTGAACCCAGGACTCAGCGACATTTTTCTCCAATCCACTAGTACAGGCTGGATTCTCTTTTAGCAATCCTAGGCCCACGCAGCCAAGTAAAAGCAAATATTCTTGACAGCTTCGGAATTCAAATGATTTGCTAATAATCACTGCTCCCCTTTCCGGGGCCCCCGCCCGTCTAAAGTCGATGTATCTACATTCCTAGGGGCACACAGTGAGGAACACGCCGAGGCTCTCGTGCCCTAAGCTCTTGAGCCCTGCACCCAGCCTCTAGGCCCAGGGTAAAATATTTTCAAAACCTGCACCCCATATCTTTGTGAAGGACTTGAGGCATTCATCAAGTCTGCAATGCTTTTATTCATTGCTGTAGTTCAGAGCTTCCTAAACGAATAGGAACCTATTATTTACATCCGTTCCTTGCACAGATATTTATTATCTGTAGGAATACTTAAGGGTCTGTATTCGAACGGTCACCTTTGACAGGCGCCGTCACCTCACACTCCCTGGTAATGGACCACACTGCGGCTGCATTTAATTTATTGGGGTGAGAAGTTACTGCGGGAGGTTTCCAAATGGGGCCATTGCCACAAAAAAGAGAGACCAAGGCGCAAACCTGTAGGTACTTAGAATATTATATTTTTGCCTCAAAAAAAAAAAGCACTCAAACACAACCCAAAATTTGAAAAACATTTCCTTAAGGCATTAACTAAGGTCAACGGATGCTTAGGAATCTGTGAACCCGCCTTAGACCTCCCTGAGATGAACAGCTAAATTTTGGATGGCGGTTATGGGGCTCTTCAACTTTTAAAAAATCAAATCCTGAAAGAACTTTGTGACCGCAGATAAAGAAAAAATTAAGAAACCATAAATTGAAATTTACACCGAGTGCCCGGAAATGTTGCGTTGGGGGCTGAACACACGAAATCTGAGAAGCTAGTATAATCAGCAGCGAACTAGGCACGATTTCTCGCTTGCTTTAAGGCAGTAGATCAAAACAAGCAATACTGATATCCTTTAATAACCATGCTATTATGATAAACTCAAGAGAACTCGGGGACTGGCAACTGGCTAACTGATGTTAATATTAATACATTTTTAAGTCAAAATATTTCAGTGACTACATTTTCCCTCTAAACTTCAAGGAAACCCAAGATCTCTTAATATTGTCATTACCATGCCGACAGAGGGAACCCGATCCGATGTGGTTTTAAAACAAAATGGGATATTAACCGTGTTTGTTTTCACTTTGATCCAAAGGAAATAGGTCCTGCACCCTGTGACCCATTAAACTAATAAGATTATACACATCAGCAGAGCGGAGGCTCTAATTGTTTCCATCTGTCCTAGATCTTTGCATTTTA
Source organism: Smutsia gigantea (assembly GCA_032199065.1). Lineage (NCBI taxonomy): Eukaryota > Metazoa > Chordata > Mammalia > Pholidota > Manidae > Smutsia > Smutsia gigantea. Next base: position 50,594 of record JAVSCE010018143.1, on the reverse strand, counting down.
AAAACTGATGAAAATGGGACTTGAGTTATAAAAAAGAAAATATATTGAGAGCGAAAGAATGATAAAGCTGAGCCGGCCGGACCACACATGAAATCAGTGACCGAGAAAAAAAAATAGGTGTATATGGTGTGGCGCTTTTGAGTAAGAAAAAAATACAGGAAACAATTTAATTTATCTATGGTGTGTTCGCAGGTTTCCTAAAGTTAACACTTGCTTGAGAAAACCAGCCAATCAGTAGCGTTTCCGGACGACACTCTACACCTCTCCGCCTCTTTATGAATATTTAAGCAGCTACTTTTCTAGATTTCTTATTTACATGTTCCAGGGAATGTGCCACGCAGGCTCGTCTTTCATTGGGTTGCTGCTACGGAGGTGGGGCAAGAGGGAGGAGACGCTTTTGCTCGGGCCCTCTCATTTGCTTAGACTGTTCTCTCTTGCGTCATCGTACTGCTAAGCCAATCCGTGAAGCTCATTTTGACACTCCCCTCCGCCTTTCGCTCGCAGCCTGCCTAGCCAATAGAATAGCTGCATGTAAATGAAGGACGCGAGAGTCTTTCACCCCGCCTACTTCCCCCGCCTCTTTCAGGGGCGTGGGTTCTCCCAAACTGGGTGGGAGGGGCCTGTTGAGGGTTGGATGAAGGGGGGGGATGAGGAAGAGGCGGAGAGAGCCGTGACAGGTGGGATTGGGTTTACCTCCTCCCTTCCTCCTCCTGGCACGACCTCCCTCCAGGAGAGATGCCGATTGGTCAAGAATTAATGAGGGAGGGGGCGGGTTTCTCAGGTTGCATAAAAAGTGGGCGGGTCCAGAGTACGCAGTGTAACTCTAGAACAGGGTGTCCCGTCCCTCTTCCCGGGGGGTGTGGGCGGGTCGGGGGTGGGTCCTAACCCACCTCTCCCAGCTTTCGCACCCTGGCTTAAGGAAACATGGTTTTCTGCAAAGATTCGTTGTAATTCATCCTTTAAAGGGAATTTTATATTTCTAAACGTATCTTTTCGTTTATTTTCTCAAATCACTCAGGGTTGTACCGTGAAATGAAGATTACCAACTCATCCAAAAAGAAAAAATCTGCGTTAAGTCTGCTGCTCCCGCTGCCTTTTGTTAGGGGAAAAAAAATTTTGGAACAAATTACCCTTTCGCTAGAATTCATTTTTGTCTTAACTACGAATTCCCTGTCTTCCTAATTTTCCACTAGCGAAGCTAGGGAAAGCCGGGTTGAAGTGTGTAAAAAGCCAAGAAAAGGTGGAAAATTCTTGCCGGCTAAGCATTAGTGAATTGCTTGTGAATGATGCAAGTGTGAAAATTATTTCCAACATGTATATGCCCCTGGGATACTCAGTTGACATTTTTTAAATAGAGAATTTTTCTTACGAAAGTCTCCCTCCTGTTTTATGTCCAACTGAACATAGACTTAACCTTTTTCGGGACTTGTGAAATAATGTCAGGTGGCAGGACGAACATGGAATCCAGGAACTTGAGTTTTAAAGTACCATCTGTGCCTTTACTTTGGATAACATTTTACAGCATTCAGAAAAGTAATTACGGTAGCTTGTTTGCTCCAAACTCAAAGTTGGGTGTGTTTGTTCCTTAATTTCGATTACTCTAAAATCTGAATAGTCAACATGGCCCTTTGATGAAATAAAGGTGGAAGGAAGGGCTGATTTCTTTTGGCAGATTTGTGAGGCTTTATTTAAGCAGAAATTAAAATTCATAGCAAAAATGTACATACAGCATCCCGTCCCCCAAATTCTCTTTATCTGCCTCCTGGAAGACAAAGGACAGCTTTCGGATTCTCCAATTCCTAATCCTCCAGTGCAGAAGTAAAGTGGTTTCCAAACAATTTCTACATTAGTCAAACCCTGAGCCTTTTCTCTCAACGGTGAATAATGGTTCCAGGAAAGTTAAAATCAAGGGGAAGGAAAAATTTTCTTGATAGGTCAATGAGGTCTAACTTTTTTCTTTGAAACCTTTCTGATGTGCTTAAGGTAGAAAAAAATTTGCTTACTTACTGCCTTCCTGGAGTTACATCAATGTTTTGATTACATTTAACTCAATTTATATTTAATTTTGTAATCTTAAAAGTAAATGGCTAGGAGCATTATTTTATGCCTCCTCCATGAAATTATATTCAGAAATATTATTCCATTGCTAACAAGTAATTTAATGTTAAAAATACATGTAAATACCTATTATAGTCCAAGCAATTAAAATAATGTAAGTCCATCTTTAAGCCAAGAAACATATGTCAGTTGTTAATTTGTCAAACCTGTTATTTGAAATTGAACTCTAGGTAAGATAGATTAATAAAACACTGTCACATTTCTACATTGATTTTCTTAGTAATTAAAAACGGTTAATTTTACAACATAATGGCAAAGAATTATATATTCAGGTTAATCAGCTCTAGAAGTTAGCTCTCTATGACTGTATTGGTTCTGTTTTAATAAGCTTTGGGATGATGAATAAAATACCGGTTTAAGAAATCTAAATTAAAATTTATTTGAACCAAGCTACCATATTGCTTTTTCTTTTCTTTAAATTAATAAGGCTTTTCTAGTTCTGAAGTAATGTATTTCCTGAAAAAAAAAAGAGAAATATTAAAGGCAAAAAGTGGGGAAGGTATACATACTCTCACAATCAAGAATTAAATCTATCATTTTCTTATATTTCCTTCCTACACTTTTCTATATATAAGTGCTGGGATTGTTCTTTTATTTTGTTACAAAATTCAGATTGGGCTCTATGTTAAGAACTCACTGTTCAAAGTTCAAATTTATATTGCTCTTATTTTCTGCTTGAACTATAATTTATAAGAATTCATAGTTTCATTGTCATATTTTTAAACTCATTTTATTATAAAGTAATACAACTTAATAAAAACCATTTGAAACTAACAAATGTAGAAATAAATTATAATAATCTGTTCATAAATAATACTGTCACTTATTTGCATTATTTAAAAAAACACAGTATTATCATTTTTAAACATAATTAACAGGACCTTTGGATTAAAAACAAAACAGTACACCCAAATGAATTTACCTTTTTGCATATTATAAAATATGATTTGTTAAAAGTTGCATTTTCACATTCTAATCTAGCAAAGGCTGATTTGAGAATTTTCTTCATGTTTAGCTTTTCTTCAACATATGCCAGCAATTACAATATTGTTCATAAAACATTTTCTCCGAGTTTTACAAAATTCCTTCTCCCTTATACTTTCAATTCCTCTTAAAATGATTTGTTGATTATTGCTATTGCAAATCACGCAAGAATGCATAATCACGGCAAACCAACACATTTAAAGACATTGGTCTGTTTTCAAATTGCAAAATTTTTCCTTTAGCCCAATTATGTTTCACTAATTGCATCTGCTTCCAATCTATTTACACTTGTAGGAATACTGATTTTTATTAATAGCATCTGAAAAATACCAGCAAGCCACAAAGGACATGTAATTAAGAATATCATCAAGGAAGTATTTAACCTAATGCATGATTAGCTATGTTTGTGGCCTCGAAGCCAAAGTACATTACTCACCATGTCATTTTACAGTCTCTAATGCTATTTACTTCTTCCCCATCTTGACATTACAGTCCCAGTAACAAAGCAAATAGCCCTGTAAATCATTAAATCATAAACTTACAGCAATGCAGTCTCTATGTTACATATCCTGTAAATTTCTGAGCCAGATTATTTCATTACAGCAGTAGATGGTTGTGGAAAGAAATCTGTTTTTACATCTTGGTTCCTTTAATTTACAGTGATATCCAACTCTAACATATTCAAACAAGGGTTCACATGATAGAAATGAACCTTTTTCCAAATACATAAACTAAATTGCCAACTGTGAAAAAGTCTTAATCTGTGTTTGGTGCTATTTTATTTAAACGTATGGATTATGTGAAATCGATAATTTCATCAATTTCCCAAAATGGTTTTATAAGAAAAAGGCATAAATTGATATAATCCATAGAAGAGCGACAGTTTTGGCCACTCTTTTTATCGATGTAAGAATCCAAGAATGGAGTAAGAACATCCAGTGGCATTTTAAAATCGCTGTGAATAAGAACGGATTGACCAATTACTTGCCCACAGCTGGAAGGTGCTTGCTGTATATACATTTGAAAAAGACTGCATTTGCCTTTGTGGATAAACACCATCCACTAGAAAGGAAATTAAGAACATAGGAGGGGTGTTTGTTTTGTTTGTTTCAGGTTTCTTAAATCATGAGTTTTGTGGGGTTTTTTTTATATTAACAGCATGAATTTACCGTTGGAGGTGGAGATATATACGTGTGGGGTTTTTTTCATGGAAACAAAAAGTGTTTTGTGCCAGAGTGCCATAATTAAGTAATGAAACGGACTCTCGAAAAAATGAGTGCCTTTACTAATAGTTACTGTATTTAAGGATCCTATATTCTATGACTTTTTCTAAAAGTTGGTGAAGCAGTCATGAAACACTTTTTCATTTGCTATAAAAATGCCATAGATAGAATAAAAATAAAATATAGTAGTTCCAGGAGACCAGCTTCCCATGCAAAGACAAAATGTATCTGATGAAACGTACAGTCTATCTCCAAAATGTAAAATGAGCAACTTTTTTTTTCACTTCTAAACTTGGATTATGTTGAAAATTGCCTGTTTTCTCCCTTCAAATCATAAATACAGGGAGTTCAAGTGAAGTTTCAAAATAATAATTAGTCCCCCAAAATTAAGCAAACTGATTTATTTAAACTTGATTATAAAACGAATTGGTATAGAAAAAAACAAAATGCAGAGTCCCTGATAGATCAACCTCTGGGTTACAGTGTTATTTCTACATTCTTATGATGGAGAACAACAGTATTCCAGGCAAAATTCTATTTCTTTTTTAAATTGTGAAATAGTATTTTAATTTCTAGAGGTGATAATGATGCATATTTTGGAGGGCCAAATCATTCCTCAGAAAATAAATGTATGTCATCACTGTACATGATCTTTTCCCACTCCTTTTAGTTTATCTTGAGAAACACATGCAAAATGTCAGTATTATTCATAAGAATATTTGAAGGAATATTCCAGGCAAATGAATGCTTTCTTGACCAAATTTAAGTATGAAGTTGGAAGACAATACATCTGGGATGAGCCTGTCCTGATTAAAAAAGAAAAAGTCATTGATCTTTGAAAATTACCATTAATGAGTCACTGATCTTTGAAAATTATCATTACCATTTTCAAAACCATATATATATTTCTCAACCAAAATAACATATGTGCATTGTAGAAAATTTTAAAAGCACAAAGAAAAAAGCAAAGTTCACCAACAACCAAAGAAAACCACTATTCAGATTTTGATATGTATCCTCAAAATCTTTTTTTTCAGTGTATATATTTGCATTTCAAAAAATTAAACATTGCACATGCTGTTTTTAAGCTTCTGAGTTTTACACTTATATAGTGGAAATCTTCCCATCATCCAGGATTCTTTTACGACATTATTCAGACTGGCTGACAGGTCTATTTTCAATTATCAAAACTGGATTTATTCAACACTTTCCACCTCATGAGCCATTTAACTTGTGTCTAATATTCTGGCATATTCAACAGTGCCGCAGGCCACATGACATTACATCTTTGTCAACAGCAGTGACTATCTTTGTAGGGTAAATTCCTATAAGAGGCATTGCATAGTTTCAACGCCTTGTGTTCATTCCCTTTCATTTTTTCTTTTCTATCTTTTTTCCCCTCTTTATTTTCTTCCTCTTTGTGTGTGTGTGTGTGTTGTTACTGTTTTTTGTCTTGAGATTGCTTGTTTTTCAATCAAAAAAGTGACATGTAAATACCCTCTTCTTGCTTTTAAAAATCAAAACATCAAAAAACGAAAAAGGCTAAAGTTCCCTACATCACCTTCCTTCTCCTCCTCAGCTTGGTGTTTATCTTCTTAATCTTTTCTCTATGCATTTACAGATAATGTACATGTACATGTAGAAAATATACTGCTGTGTAATCTTAAATACTATTATAATAATTCAAGTTGCCTTCATTCTCGGCTGTGATCATGCATCAATTAAGAGAAGAAAGAGACTGGTGGGAGGATAAAGAAATTAAAGGCATGGTGATCAGGTAAAATGAAGATTCAAACTAAGCTAAAGAATATAATGACTTTATTTCCTTTCCACACTGAAGAAGGCTGCTTAAAACCTAAAAACCAGAGAGTGTGTCTTCACCTTACGCCACGTCAGCTCACAGTTTATTCAGTCCACAAAGGTGATGGGAAGGCCCCCTGGACTGCCAGCCAGAGTCATTCCTCCTCCAAAATCAAGTCCCTAATAGTCCTGCTGTGCGGTTGTAGGTATTGGTTAGCACCATCAAAAATTAGGAAATGTCCAAAGATTTGTAGAAAATGAACACCAAGCCTGAGCTTTTAAACAATTTTAGAACGAAGTAGGCTAGAATTCCCTCAGTAAATACCCAATTGCTCAGAAAGTAGGAGGGACAGAATTGAATTTTGAATTTTCTACTCTTCCCTAGTTTCAGGGATGGCAGGGGACGACAGGGCCACAGGGCGAAATTCTGGTGTAGTGGGGATGGCTTTGTTACCTCCTGGGTGAGGCATCTGTGCTGCGGTGGAGCGTCTCTGGAAAGAGGGCATAGTTCAGTTGAAGGGCTTTCTTGGCAGGTATCACATGACCCCCTGACAATGTTCCTTCCCCGCTCTTCCTCACCACCACCCACACACTGCCTCATGAGGACAGCACAGGGTACAGCTGTGTCCTTGGGGTGCCACCTCATTCTTCCTCCTCCTTGTACAAAGATGAACCTCCAAATTCCTTCCTTCCATGTGATATCCACCATTGCCTGCCTTCCCAGTGGCGCAACTCTTGCCCAATAGGAAGAAGGGGCTTGTGGGGACGGGGAAAACACGGGGAATAAAGAAGAGGAGTGGACCAAAAACATTGCAAGTAATAAAAATAATCTGTAAGTCCATTCATAATTGTTTCTCCTAGAATTTTCTCCCACTCAACAAACCGAACTGACTTAAACACACAGGAGCTTAAAAATTGACCAATTAGTCCTTTCTTATTTCTGAGTGTCAAACTGATACAATAAGCGTCACGAAAACAAACTTCCTGTCAGTAAAAGCACAGGCTTAAAGTTTATGGAAAATACTTTAGAGGCATAGGAGACATCAAATAGCTGCTACAAAACATTCTGATACATCAAGCCTGGAAGTATCAGAAACAGATGGGCTCACTTCCTCTCAGTATTTCACACAAACTCCAAAAAAAAATAAATAAAGGAAGAGCCTGGAAAAATTTAAGCTTTTCCATTTGCTCATCCCATGTTTGAAAATTTTGAGAACACCCAACCCATTCTAATTATATGGTTTTGTGCTGGGAAATTAATTATTATTGCTCCATTAGAGGTACTGACAAACATTTGATCCTTCAAAAACCTCTGGCTCTGCTTTTACAAACGCCTTGAGTCTCTTAAAAAATCCCATTGAACTTCTAGGCTCTGTCATCAGAGTTGATGCCATATTGTCTACAAGTGAACTAAATCTTTGCATGTGCATCTTTCTTGAGGCCTTGCACAGCACCGAAGAAGGGAGATATTTATTACCTTTCTACTTACCATAAGCAGAAGTATTCCTAATCAGAGGAATCTCTCCTCCCAAAAATAACCACGAGGATTTTTCTAAATCTTTTTTCTAACTTTATGCATTAATTAAATATTTTCTAAACCCAGTTTCTTTCTGAGCTATAGAAAAATCTAGGGGCTATGACTTTGTCTCCTCCTATATCTATCCATTTAAATGTTTCTAAGTGTATCAGAGCGTGTGGGTTGTAATAGGGAACTGCTTGGTGTGGGACAGTATTCCCTACTTCCCCTGGGTAAGGATAGTGAAATTCTAGCCCTGATAGATTGCATTTGGGAGGAATATTTATTCTTAAAGATCTCACCTTATCACTGCCTGCTGCTCTCTTTAATTGGCTATTCTGTTCGTTTTTCTGGTAAAATCCATCAAGAGTTAGGATCAAAGATGGAGAACCAAAACTTAAACCGGCTCCTTTCCTCCATCTTCTGTTTATTACATCAAGAGTTAAGACCCGGTGAATTCAATTACTCCTTTGAAGAATACATCTTTGTTTCAAAAGCAGATCCCTAAAAGCAGCATAACTTGAGCATCTGTTCATCTGAACAGCTCAGAAACATGCCCAGATTGTGCCCACTTCCAATTTTAAACACGAAAAACACATCTGGAGTGTAGACCTTGGAGCCAGGTTACCTGATTTGCTGGCTCGGCCACTGGCCAACTGTGACCCTGGGCCAGTTTTGTAACCTTTGTATGCTTTATTTCCCTCATGAGTACAAGAATAATTCTAGTAACCATAGCTTCATGGGGTTGGGTGAAAATTGCATTAGCATTCATTAAGCTCTTAGTGCCTGACCCATAGCAAGCAAGCAAAAGATTGTTTTTTTTACTAAGTGTACAAGTGACAGCATATTTGACTGAATAACTAGAAACTCCTTTTGCCTAGAAAACGGGATATTTAGGCCTCTTTAGAAGTTCTCACAAAGGCCATTCCACATAGAGCTTAATCAGTGTCTCCAAGTATCCCCATGGAGGAATGAGGGCCTGGGGCTCCCTATTCCACTGTCTTGTTGCTATCACTCACCACATCAGGCTTCTTTAAATACTTTCTTCTTCCTCTCTTCCTTCTTTCCTTCCTTCCTTCCTATAGGATTAATGCCATACCCATAACAGGCACAAAATAAATAATTTTGTAATGAATGACTGAAGAGAGAGTGAACTATGACTTCATTTATTTAATAATGCAGAGGATGAGGGGGTAGTGTGTGTGTGAAAAGTTGAGGCATAAGCCCTTTTCTCAGCACCTGCTGGAAGTTTGAAATATCACCTAGAGCAGAAACTGGGAATTCTAAATCCAGTGACTAAGGAAGGTGGTTCTAAGGACCGAGCCAGCTGACAGGAGCAGAGACACCTGTCCTGTAGTGGAAACAAGCCATGGCAGTCAGGCAAGCTGCTCCTATGCTTTGGATTGGCCACAAATCGGGTCATGTCTGTGAGGCTTAGTACCCCTTCTGGCAACTGTGGGGATAATAGAGTAGAACTTTCCTCTCAGGGTCCTGACCCCACCATCAACTATGTTGGGCAAGTCTTATACCACCTACACCTCAGTTACTCGTTTCTAAAAGGAGGATGCTGATATAGAAGGTTCTCAGGAGCAGATGAGTATGTTTATGAAAGTATTTTGTAATCTGCACAAAACGGAACAAAAAAGAAAGTTAAAGGCATTAAGGTTAGGCCTAAGGGAGATGTTCCTAGGAATGTTGGTGATAAAATACCAGACTGGGTTTTAAAAGAAGACTTGCCATCTCTATTTAGGGGGAATGTGAGGAAAGGAGAAGGAACATCTAGGCCCTTGGAGATGCTTTTTGGATCTCGGATTCCATAATTATGTGGCCTCTAAGAACATGCACTGTGGTATCTGAGAGGTGCTCATGACTGAGTAGGTGTCACCTTTCCTGTGGCATCCAGGGGCACAGGCCAGCATGGCCCCCCAAGTGTGCTGGGATGTGAGAAAGGGTAGCATCTGGAAGAAACAGAAAAGCTGTAGACCAGGCTGACTTTGCAAAGCCTTATTGGGTGGGCAACATCTTCTTAGAGAGAGTAGTCTGCCAGGGTGCAGTTTCATTTTTAAATACTACAACCAGGTTTTGTAATCCTGAAGTTTATACAATTTGGGGACCTTTCCTTGAAGAAAAGATCATGAAATTACAAAAAGTCAATATGAAGCAGGGTCTAGAAAGGAGCCAATGCAAATGAGAGGCCCTGAAGCCTAAGCTTCGTTAGCTTCCTGATAAACCAGCCTGCCGACACCATGTTATTATCATTGCACCACAGATTGAGAAATTGAGGTTCAGAGAAGTGAAAGAATTTGTAGATCATGCAGCTGATGAGTGGCTAAGTTGGAAGCAGCTACGGGTCACCCTCATTTCCATGACACCACAGCCTTACTTACGAGTAGGATGGAGTCCCTGTTCCCATCTGTGTGAATATGAGATTGCTGGGGCCTCTCCTTCCAGAAAAGGTGTTTGCTCCTCACGCTGAAGCGTAGTTAAATGCTGAACATCCTCATGGGCGAGGGTTCCAGAAAATCTGGAGGTTTGCCAGGTCTTAGCCGCTTGGAGGTTTGATTATGGAAGCCTTAAGTGAAGGCAACTGACAACAGCCATCCTCTGTGAGTGTCAGCAGAAACAAGGTTTATGGCTGTGATGAAAGATGTGAGCCCTGGAGTCTATCGCAGAAGTCAGCAACAGGGTCAAAAAAGTGGTCAGAGAATGATAAAGAAGTCAGGGACCCCGTCCAGCACCACCTTTTCCAATTAAAGATGAAAACTAAAACCCAGACAGGGTAAGTCACTTGCTGAAGGTCACAGACCTTCCAGCGGCGTAGTTGGAACTAAGAATCTGGAGTTCCAGTTCTTCATTGCCAACATCATCATTGGGGTTCCAATTCCACAAAGCATTCTTTAATTCCTAAATAAGGACAGTAATGCTGCCTTTGAGAGTTGAACACTTAACCGTGCATTTGACTTTTACCTAATCTTTTTTTTATAGTTTATTTTGGTATCATTAATCTACAATTACATGTGCAATATTATGGTGATTAAACTACCCCCTTCATCAGGTCCCCTCCACCAACCCCATTACAGTCACTGTCCATGACTTTTACCTAATCTTAATGACAAACAAAACAGTCTCCATGTGTTCTTTCATCTTACAGGATGCTTAAAAAAAAAATTCAGTCATGATCCTTGCGAAAAGAATTTTCTACAACTTTTTACATTTAGCTATTTAATTTTATTTCCTGGTGTTTTCCATAGTTGACCAAAAGGTTAGGCAGTCAGGGGTACTGCTGAAATGAAAGTTATCATGCCCTTTTTGCTTCAGTATCAGTGAAGGACATAATTTGCATGACCTTTTTATTAACTTTTTAACTAACGTTGAAAAGATCATTGCTTACAAAAGACTTAGGATGGTCCGTCTTCAGTAAGCTGGCTATATCATTCCCACGATTCCATACCAATAATAAAGCTTACTGGTGGAAGCTCCTCCTCTTACGCTCCTCCTCTTTTTCCAACCTGGCTACCTCCCCGGCTACTGAGAAAATGCTCAAGATGGCCCTCTAAAGCTGTGCTGTCTAATAGAACTTTTTGCAATGATGGAAATATTCTAGATAGACACTGTCCAAAATGGTAGCCATTAGCTACATGAGGCTATTGAACACTTGAAATTTGGTTACTGGGACTCAGGAACTAAATTAAAAAAATTTTTTAATTAAATTTACATAGTCACATGTGGGTAGTGGCTATAATATTGGGCAGTGTACTAGAATATATCCATCATCATAGAAAACTTTATGAGACAGCATTGATCTAAAGGGTTTACCCCCAAGCAAAACCTTGAGACTCTGCCCCATGCCTGGGCCTGAGCTGGGCTTCATCTTTAGGGCTGAGCTGAAAAAGAGGCCCCAGGTCCTCAAGAGGGCTGGTGAAGGACTTGGGCATGAGGATGAAAGGAGTTGGGGCATGGTAAAATCACATCACTGGTCACTGTACAATAAAAATTAGAATATATAATGGAGAAGGAACCTTGGGGACCCCTACTCCCTTTCCTCTTTATAGATAAGAAAAAGGAGAAGCAGTGAATTAATGACTTGGCAGAAGTTACCATCACCAGTTAGTAGCTGAGTCAGTCTCCTAATTCCAAAGCCAGTCCTCTTCCCTGGTTAGCCACAGATGGGTTCTGAGGCCAGGGCAAAGTATTTTTCTCTCATGCTTTCAACATGTTTGTATTGTGTATCTCCTCTATGTAAGGATTCTCATGTGTGGGATCAACAGGTGGGAGACATGAGTTGGCGTCTTGGTGGGGGAGGAGGGGGTGCTCAGCAGCTGCTCTCACAGTGCCGTACAGAGGGCTGGGGAGGTGACTGAGGGTCCCAGTTTGCCTGGGACTGGCCCAGTGTGAGTCCTGAAGGTCTCACGTCGCAGGAAGCACCTCAGTCCAGGGTAAGTCAGGATAGCTGTTCACACTAAGGCAGGTGATAATATAACTGATCTTCCAGAATCCAGATGAAGCAGAGAATCAAAGCAAGTATTACACTTGTGTGGATGGCTCATGCCTTTGATTTATAGATTAGGAGAAAAAGAAGTTTCCTGGAGTAATATCCTGGTAATTTTCCCTTCATCTGCATTCAATTGTTCTTCTCAACCAGCACCCTGCAAGCAGCCCTGCTTTCAAACGAACCGTGCCCACTTGCAGAACATTACATCTTAAAGCATACCTTTAAAAGACCATCACACAATTTCAAAACAGAGATATGGAGTGATTAACCCACAATGTAGAATTCTGTTCTGGAGGCTGAGACCGGCTGTTATAATGTGAAAGCACTTATACAGTCTTCAGTCATCTGAGCCAAACCCTGTTTTAGTGGAGGTCTGGGATTTCTAATGGCCTCTTTGAGAATGTCCTGTTTCCACTTGAGTTGGTCCTAGATAGAAGCATTATTCAGGTGCTCATTGAGCACTTGGCTACAGCATGACTTGTCCAAAGGCCCAGGATGAAGGAGACAACAAGGATAACAGAAAGAGTCCAGCGTTAGGAGACAAAATCTGCGTCCTCATTTTTAATTTTGCCATTAACTAGGCTGTGTGGCCTTGGGAAAGTCATTTGAAGTCTCTGAGCCTCAGTTTTCTCATCTGCAAAAAAAGAAAGACTCCAATGCCTGCCCCACCTGTTCCCACAGGGACATTATGATGAATGTGAGGGCTTTGAAAAGTACAAAATATTACACAAGGACAAGATATATAGTGCAGGGCCTCTGATAGGTGGAGATGACCTTTGAAAAGTATAAACATAAGCAGAGATCAACCACAATTAGTGGGCCCCAAAACGAACCTTCTTAAAGCACCTGCCTGCCTGAAGGACATGGAAGGAGACACATGGAGGCAAGAAGGGACCTGCACAAACAAGCCACAGTCCAGGGAGGACAGACATATCAGGGGTCTGTCTGCTCCGACATGCTCTTCTGTAACAAAGACATAACTGCAAAGTGAGTTATTTAGAACAAAGAACAATGGCAAAATCTCCCAAAGGCAGAAATATGCATAAGACACATATTCTATTAATGTGGATTTATATATTAGAGTCTCTAGTCTTGGAATGTATGTCAGTATATTTCTTGCTTGCTATTTCTCTTTGCATACAGGACATCACAACAATTCGATTGTCCTCATCTGAAGTCCATTTGCTGTTCCTTGAACATTTTTTACTTAAAGTCCCTAAGTTGGTTAGATTCTGCTACAATAATACTGCATAACAACTATCAAAGCTCAGTGTCATGTACCAATAAGTATGTATTTTTGTTCATAAGTCTAAGGGCAGTTCTGCTGATCTCAGCTGGGCTTGCATGTGCACCTGTGGTCAGCCACTGGTTGGACAGACAGATCTGCTGAACTTGGCTGAGCTCTCCTGTATGTTTAGGAGTTGGCAGACTAATAAAGAATAGTATCATCTGGGATCTCCTCCATGTGTAGAACTGACAGATAAGGTACAGGATATCAAGTTCAGTTAGAATTTCAGATAAACAAAAAATGATTTTTTGGTATAAGTATGCCCCAAACATTTGCTAATCTGGCAACCCTACCCATGTGTCTCCCCCATCCCTCTAGCAGGCAAGCGCTGTCGTGTTCCCATGGCAAGCTAGGAATGAGCAGCAGAAGCACTGGGCTCAGGACTGGCACATCATTGCATTCTATTGGCCAAAGCAAGTTACAAGCCCAGCCCAGACTTACGGACTATAAAGTCACATTGAGAGAGACATAGATGCAGGGAAGGTGAAGAACTGGGGCCATTTTGACAATCTATCACAATCCCCAATGGCAAAATCACAACCAAAAGATGTTGACCCAAAACCCTACCAAAAATGTATTCAAATGTCACCTGTCCATTCTGTTCAAATACAGGATAGGACGGCTTGGCACAGTGTTTAGAGCATGCAACAACAGGGAAGAAGACCTGGGTCTAGTCTGACTCTGTAAATCCTTTTCTTTGGCAGACCACTGCTTTTCTGTGGCTCGGTTTCTTCATCTATAAAATGGTAAGTTTTCACTCTTGTAGCCTTGCAGCTCCAAGATTCAATATTCTTAAATAATTTAACTAGAGCAACTTGCCTTTTTCCATCATTTCCCTACAGTCAACTCTTCTAGCCTAATCGACTTTATGACTGTATTAGCAATACTATAACTTAAAACTGCCCATTATGCTCCTCATTGACTGCTCCTGTATTCAGAGTAAATTCAATCACCAATACATATCCAAAAAAAAATGGACATCTCTAGGCCAAGGGGACATCAGCTCCTGGCAAGGAGCAAGGCTCTTGAATAAATAAATCTGCTTTGCCCAATATTTCCCCCTCTTGATTTGAAGAGAGACAGTAACCCTTTTTCTGTCATTGAATTAATTTGCTAGAAGTGGCTGTAATTTCTATATAAATCCTGAGATTGTTTCTAATTTACATGTTATATATGAATGTTTATGCATGTGGTGCCGGCCTAATGTTCTCCAGGGATCCTCTTGGAAACTGTATGAATCATGTAAACAAAATTAGACTGAAATAAAAAGAATGTATGGTATTTTCTTCACTAGTATTAATTTTTTTCTAAGTTTGGTTTTCTCCATAATGGTCTTTCTGCTGACTTTAATTATATTTATGGCACAATTATCCTGTGTTGGGCACATCCTCATGTGCCCACTGCTCATTTGGCATCTGTCTGGGTTTTTGGGGGGCGGGGGGTTGCCTGCAGACAGAGGGGCGGGGTGGCTCATTCAGTGTTGGTCCTCTTTGGGGCTGGTGAGGATGGAGGGGTCTAGAAGGTGTTAAAGTGTCATCTACATGAATTTTCTCCCTGCCCCATCCCATTTCCCTTCTTTTCATTGAGGATGAATTCAGGTCATGGGAAAAGCTCAAACCAGGTTCAGGGAACTTTCTCTTTTGTAGCCTCTCCAGAGTGCTATTTGAAGACCATTACTACTGTTAATTAATGATATGCCAGCTGTCTGCTAATTTTATAGCATTTATGTATGCACATGCATTGTTCATCAGTCTGTTTTTGCAGACTAAACCAAACACAACGAATGTGAAACATGCATTAAAGTCTCTGATCTCTGTTTTCTGCCAGAAACCTGCTTAGTGGAGATGCTTCTGTCTTACATAGTCACTGGGAGTCTCAGCTCACCTCCCAGGCTAGGGTGGGTGCAGCCTGTGAAGCTCTGCTCCACTCGAGGACCCTTTTGGAGCAGTGTCACCCAGGAGCAGGCGGCCACTCCCATTCAGAGGCAATTATCAGATCACTAGTCTGCATGGAAATGTCACGGCTCTTTTCAGAAAATTAAAATGTCCAAGGTTTCCTGAATTTTTGTCAGAAGGGGGTGTCAGCATATCCTCCGGACACCTTCCTTGTCATGAGCTCATTGCTCTCCATAATAAATGCTGTATTTGTGATTGTTTTGGTCTAATTAATGGGGCCAATCCCTGTCACAGTTGGCCCTAGAGACTCTGTAGTGCTCAGGAATACGAGAAGTTTGTATCAACTCATCTCCAAGGTCCTGCTAGCCCTGGGATTCAGAATTTTGAAGAGTTTTGCCATGAACATCTTGCCTTCTACCTATCAATTCTCTAGGCTGACCCACATTGGACCAGGTCATCCCCATCCAAGCCTTTGACCATTCCCTTCCCAAAAAATCAAGGAAAAGAATAATCTGCCTGCAATAAAGTAGGATACAGCACAGTGGCTGTTTTTGCTTCAACATCAGCCACACACAAAACCACTTGCTTTTACACTGCGAAGTATAGAGAAAGATACAGCAGGGACGTGACTGGGTCCTTGGGAAGGAGGGAGGGGCTGCCCATGTTGAGTAAGCACATACTATGAGCCAGGCCTGTGCTCTGTCTGTCTTAGCTCACCTCCACAACTCTGCATATATTACCCTTTGGCAGATGATGAATCTGAGACTCAAAGAAGTGAAGTTATCTCTAGAGCAGAAGAAACATAACTGAAGAGCACATAAATGTCAATCTGGGCCGTCCAGGTCAGAAATGCAAAAGAGGCTGAGAAGAAGGAAAGATGAGCAAAAGCTGAGTAGATGGTCAGGGGAAGTACAACTGGTAGCTTCAGGGGTAGGAGAGAATATTCCATGAGAGAATCTAAGTGACGAACGGACAATGTTCTTTCTCAAGGAGCAGCAAGGGTGTTGGTCTGCTTAAGCTGGACACCTCCACATTCTGGATTCCCAAGAGGCAGCATATCGATGATGGCATCAAACATATCTAACATAACACCATTGCCTTCTGGAGGTTTTCTTTATTTCTAGCTTTATTTATAGGTTTCTTTAGGACATTGTACTTCATTCTGATATGTTTCTGTTCTATTCCAATAGCCTTCACATTCTATCATTTTTATTTATCTGTCTTTCAAGAACATAAAGATTTTGCTAAAGGTAAGGAAGAAGCAAAACAAATCTGGGGAGATGATAAGGCAGAAATGCTTTTAAAAAAGTTTTCCTTTTCAATATTGAATCAATTCAAGAAGAATTCAATCTACAAGGTCAAAACTAGGTCACACATCCTGACTTCCTTATAACCACAGCTTAATAATCTAAAAATAAAAATCAATTCTTGTCCGAGAGTTGTGAAGAGCTCCTAATCGCTTTAGAGTGAAGCTCAGAATGACTGTGCCTTCTCTCACCTTCCATTTCTTAGAAATGAGAATATCATTTTTCAAGTCCAAGGCACTGTCAATATTAGATTGCATGGTAACTAAGTAGAAAAATCTCTGTTTGAGATGAAATAATTCTCATCATTATACTCCTAAGGCAGAAATGAGGCCTCTTCTTTAATGCTGCCTATAAAGACAGCAGAAAAGTAATATGAACCAATTTGTTGTTTAGAAATGTTTTCCCTTAAAAAATATTGGTTTACAGTCCTTTTTGTTCCTGCTATCATGGTACTATTTTGACTCAAGAACTTACTTTGATTTTTATAGAAAACTGGTCTCCCCTTTTCCAGCTACTGGATTTTTCTTTCTCTTTAATCTCAAGACCCAGATGTGTTTGGAGCTTTTCACATCAGCACACACTTTAGCTGTGAGCCTGGCTGGGTTGCATTTCTGACTTGTTTGGGCTAATAGATTTTGTGCCATTAAATAAAACCTTGGACTTCTAGAACACTAATGAATTTCCCATCATATAGCTATACAATATTTGCATATGTGGATGTTTGTCATAGGGACAGCTTTTCATTTTTATTAGCACCTACTTATAGAAGTATTTAGCCTTCCAACCATCCACAGTTTTTAAAAACCAATTACCAGAGTTTTCATGAAATTTTCAAGTACCTATCAAGAGTCTTTTAACTGTAAAGATCAGGTAAGATGGAAATGAAAGAGTCCATTAAAATCTCATTATAGGAAGAGAAATTCTCTACCACTTTTTCTTGTTTCTACCCCACAGGAGTGTAACTGCATTCCCTCCCCTAGCTATACCTAGCGGTGTCTCCCTATTAAGAACCAGCAGCTGGTGTGGGAGGTGTTCCTGGACACATAGGCACCGTCCTCGTCCTCAGCCTCAGTCATGGGTGTGTATGTGCTGCGGTCTCTGCTGCTTCCTATCTTTGGGTGCCACCGCACCCCTGCTTTGTCCACCCTCCATCTCCATCCACCACCATCATAACAAAATGAACTCCATGGCCCTGGAGAAGCAGAACCTTGCTCCCGAGCCTCCAAGCCCTATTTTTAATCAAAATTTAGACACTTCCATAACCTGATTTCTTTTAGACGAAGCCAACTTTCTTCTAAACCCCATCTGTTCTGTGAGGCCAGCTAATTAGCCTGCCTGTACCAGAAGTACTCACTTTTTATTACCTTTAGAAAACAAAGCCAGGTTTGAGGAAGTGTTGGATGTAAGCTGTCTCTAAAACCTCAGGAAGGGAGCCCCCACCTTCCAAACCCCCTCCTCCTCCCCAGGAAGATTTGTGGTCTGGTTAGAAGGACCATTTAGATGATGAAAGGAACCAGTGGACAGCCCCTGATTTATAACCAGTGTGATTTTTTTTAATATCCACCAAATTAATATTTTTATGTCTGTTCCCCCATCACGTTGCTTCGGTTTGAATTTCAACGAGGGGAGCCTGCCAAGATCATGTAGTAAAATACGAACTGGATCATAAATCCCAGCAGGGGTGGGAGAACGTAAGACAGATTGCTAACACCTTTAAAAAAAACGTTTAAACAAAAAAGGCAGGAATTTACTTTAAAGTATACCAGGCCCAGGAGGGACTGGGAGAGACATGGCCATCTGAACAAGGGAGCTGGTTTGCCTTCCCAATATCACTTCTCCAAGGACTCCGGCCCATAGAAAAGTCATTCTGGCAGGTAAAGCAGGCCCCGTGGGCTTTCCGTCCAAAGTGAGTGATGTCTCCCTGGGATGTGTTAGAGATATGGCAAAAAGACTCTCAAGTAAGCACCTTCCAGAAAGTTGAGGTTTTCTGTGCCCCTCCCTCTGGAGGGGGCACTCATAGAGCTCATCAAATCCCCTTTCATTAGCTGGGCCCAGGGAAATAAATGCAGCTGGCAAGATGGAGCTTGAAGCTGTAAGAAGAAAGCCCCGTGTTTCCTTCCTAAGACTAAAATCATTTCCCTACGAGAAATAAAGAGCTTTTACGACCTTTCTGGATGGATACGTCTTGGAGGGAAAAAGTTGATTACTCTCATACCCTACTGTACCATGGGAGAAACAGAAGCCCTATTTGCTTGGGTTTATGACTATTTGGCTACATTTGAGCATATATGGAAAAGCAAACGCCCTCATAACCTAGCTTATTATTACACCAATTTAGAGAAACTGCAGGTCATCTCACGTCAGCTGAAACCTATCTGCTACCACAGGAGATGCCTGATATAACTCATTTGATAGCCTATAAAACAGACGCTAGTCCTGTCTGTCAACACAGGCATTATAAAGGCGTTTCACTAATCTTTCTTGGTGGACAGCACTAAATCCTTGAGCACTGTTGTCTTTTCATTCTGTCACTTACCTATCTCCGGGTCTTAGGACACACAATTTGAACATGGGAGCCATACGACCTACTCTTGGCAGCTATAATGAGCAACATCTCCAGGGTCACCACTTCACGGAGCTGAGGTTCACAGAAACCTGTTTACAGACCACTTTGCCCTTTCTCAGAACAGTTTGCTGAAAACCCTTTGGACCTCTGTCTCACCCACTCCAGTTTCAGAGCCTAAGTCATCGTTGAGACCTTCAGAAACCTTAGAGCAGGCAAAGGTGCAGCTCCCTGGAGGGGGGCATGGTGAGGGGGGTGCAAACAGGTAAAGAGACAGCGCTGAATAGGAATGCAGGAAGGAACCCAGAATCTGGTTCTATTTTTTGGCTCAAGGAAATAAAGATTTTTAATTTGCCAGTTACGGACATTTAATTACAACGATAGAAGGAGAATTTTATATATATGGTAATATTTAGTTTTCAGTTTAATAGCCTAAAGCTTTAGCAAGTTCACACAAGTTCCCTCAAGGAAGATACAAGTCTCACACAAACCTGAACTAAGTGCAAAAATTTTTTTTCTAGAAAGAACATTAGTAGGCCAATTACTGAAATTTGAATATGGTCTGTAAGTTAGATAATAATACTATAGCAATGTTGATTTCCTGGATTTAATAACTGCACGGTGGTTATGTAAACAAATTTAGGAAATACACTTTGAGGTATTTAGGAATAAAGAGGCAGCCTGTCTAAAACTTAATCCCAAACCATTCAGAAAGATACTAACACATACACACACAGACACACACTCAGACATACACACACACAACAGTAAAGCAATCATGGTAAAATATTAACATTTGAGGAATCTGGATGAAGAGTCTGTGGGAATTCTTGGCACTATTTTTGTAACTTTAGTGTGGATCTGAAATTATTTCAAAATTAAAACCTTTAAAAAAAGGCTTCCTATTTAAGCCCCTATAGTGTCTCTTTTTTAAAATTTTTGCTTATTTTTTAAATTGAGGTATAATTGACATATAACATTATATTAGTTTCAGGTGAATAACAGCAATTTGGCATTTGAATATATGTCACAAAGTGATCACCACAATAAGTTTAGTTAACATCCATCACCATATGTAGTTACAAAAAGTTTTTTTCTTGAGAACTTTTAAGATTTATTCTTAGCAACTTTCAAATATGCAATACAGTGTTATTAACTACAGTCACCATGCTGTACATTACATCCCCATGCCTTATTAATCTTATAACTAGGAGTTTGTACCATTGACCACCTTCATAATTTCATACTGCCCCCGACTGCCCTCCCCACTGTCTCTAATTAAAAATCAAAGCCTAATAGAGTGTATTTGTAAGTTCCTTTATTTGCTTTCCCACATCAGTCTTAAAAAGTACTTGATGTAGGTTCTTACTATTTTGGATATCATTTTGAATCCTCAGTCTTGAAGAAAAGCAGAGGGTAGCAGAACTGGTGATAAACACTAGCAAACCACAAATTGCTACCAGCTAAACAAATGTCCAGAGAAGAGGGGTTCTGGAAGTAGAAGACCTGGATTCTCTAGGCTTAGAGTTCTAAACTACGGGATTTTTTTTTTTACCTCTGTGGCCCTCAGTTTCCTCATTTTTAAAATGAGGGTAAAAGCAGGGCTGTGGTGAGGTTTTGTCTTGTACAGGGCCTGCCACCTCTTGGGTGTTCCATCAATGGTGTCCAGTCCCAGCTCAGCCACCTCTCCCAATATCGATCCTCTTGTTTGGAACAATGGGGCGGCACCCTGTGATATGTGGTAGGGTCACTGTTGGCCCCCTATTTTCCGAGTGTCAGTGAAAGCCCGCGGGGAAAGGCAATGAGTGATCACCAAGCCTTTGCTCCGGCGCCTGGGCCACATTCCTCACCCCCTTCAGACAAACCTTTCCCTGTATCTCTTTCTTTGGTAATGGAAACATCCCGAACACACTCCTTCTGGCTGATCAAAACCCATTTGGGCTGAAGACTTGCTGACATTTACTAGCACAACCCTGCTTTTCAGAGATTTCCGCTCACTTTGAGCTAAACATGTGGGCTCCAGCCCTGGGCTAGAATGAAGAGTGTGCTTTCTTCTTTCTCTCTTTAACCAGGAAAACCATTCTGCTGCCATTGGAAATTGATGCATCTGAGTACAAAGTGTCTGCTCAGTGCACCCGTCAAACAAATGTGGTCCAGGCTGAACATAAGCCTGCATGCGCACGCACACACACACACAAACGCGCACATTCTCAGCCCATAAAAGTCAACTACACCATCGAATGTCTGAAACCTACGACACAGCCAATACTGTCTCCTTCCTGGAACTTTTGGGGATGTGGAACAACGTCCCGTCATGGAGTGTGTGTGTAGCCCGCACTGGCAATAAATTGAGGCACTCGTCCTGATGCACAGCAGCGCCTGCGGTAGCAGGGAAGAGCGTCTCAGCACACGACACACATATAAATCACATTTATTTTCATAGCACATTTAAATAACGCTTTGGCCCTGGGGATTTTCCGCCAAGTAATGAAGCATCACCCAATGAGAGTCTGCAACTTTGCTCTGCTCTGTAATGTCCCTCACAGCCGAGGAATAAAACCTGTGATTTATATGCATGTCATGGGGGTGGCGTAGGGCCTTTCCTTTCCTTCGCACAAGACATTGCTCGGCATCCGGATTAGAGACGAGATTTATCTGCAGAATAAACAAAGAACAGGCCCCCTCTGTTTCTCCCTTAATCACACCAGATGAGTTATCAAACACACACATGCACGCGCACACACAGGCACCACAGACAGGTTTACTATGAGACAGAAGAGAGAACAATCTTGATAAAAGATGATAATTTGTACATTGATGGAGATTTGTTTTATCAACAGCTCCTTGCAGGAGGCATAGTTTGTGGGCTTCAGCTGTCTCTCTGCAGAGACACCCAAGTCAGCGCGGGCACCTGAGGCCCACCACACAGTGAGGACAAATCAAATCTCCACACACAGCAAAGCGGTAACGTAATTTCAACTCACCTGCCACTTCTCTCTTCTTGTTTTGGGGGAAAATATGATATCATTCTAACAAGATTTTCCTTTGGTCATGTGGCTGCCCCTGGTCACTTAGGATGAATCACAAATTCTTCGCTTGAAACCACCATGAGTTTATTATCCCTCCTTCTTTCCTTCCTCCTTCACCCTCTCCCTTTCCTCCTCCCTCCCTCCCTCCCTTTCTCTTTTTTTTTCTTTCTTTTCTCTCTCTCTCTCTCTCTCTCTCTCCTTTTCTTCCTTTCTTTTCTTGCCAGTGATTTATCCTCAGGAGCTCATACATGTCTTAACTTGAGGTTACTACCTTCTTTGCTGAGTGTAGGTTGCTTCTGACAGAGAAATATGTAAACTACATTTCAGTGGGCATAACTTCGAAAACATGATTTATCATACATGGATTTGGGTATGCTACAGTTCATTCTATGACTGCCAAAATATTTCAACTCCATCCAGAAAACACTAAAATAAGAATAACAATTCACATTGTTATGGTGCTTTGCATTTAGCAAAATATATCCATCTATGGTGCATTATTATCACAGTCGGTCTTCACACACACCCGTGTGAAAGGCAGGGCAGCAGGCAAGGCATAATCCAAGATGTAGTCCCGGAGCCTGGAGAAACTATTGCTGCTTCAAGGACTCAGAGGTACTTTACTTTGTTGCCTCAGGTTCACATGTTTCAGGATCACCGGGGAAGCTGA
This sequence comes from Smutsia gigantea, assembly GCA_032199065.1. Classification (NCBI taxonomy): domain Eukaryota; kingdom Metazoa; phylum Chordata; class Mammalia; order Pholidota; family Manidae; genus Smutsia; species Smutsia gigantea. Next base: position 27,709 of record JAVSCE010018143.1, on the reverse strand, counting down.
AAGCAGACATTCTCATACTGTAAGTAACATGGAAAACCAGTCCGTGGCTAGTCAAGAGTGGATAATGGATGGCTGGTAGCAACCCTGAAGGCAGGGATACTAAATAGCCAGTTTCACTTGAATCAACCTGGAGTAAAGGTCAGGATCTCTAGATGCCACCTAGATATTTCCAAATGAGGGTTATTTCCCAGCAAAACACATTCTCATATTTGCTGATGTATATTCCATTTCGAGCCAAAGGGTGAATTTTCATTTGCTCCAATCTGACTTTTGTGGGATGCAGAGAAACTATAAAATCACATTGTGTAAACTTTCCTAGGTTTCAGGTGAAGGCTAGCACATTTTCACACTCTGGCCCGGGTCCCAGGTATGGAGTAAGGAGACAGCCAGCCCAGATTCCCCTCATCCTCTGCGGTGGTTCTGAGCAATTCTGTGTATCTGGAGGTAAGTATACTACTCCTTGTCTTTTACTTTAATTTCTCAAGTTTGTTCTGAACTGGCACACTAGCCATCCATATAGCAAAGGGAAAATTTTAATTTACAAAGATGATTGCCCCAAATTAACATTTCAAGAAAAATATAGTACGGAGACACAGCCTTGCCTAGCAAGACTACTCATGATGGTTGGAGAGGAGTGGCTGGCCCCCAAAGTCCAGATGGCCACTCATGGTTTTTTGCTTGGGGCATTTCTAGCTTTTGCTTCTGTCCTGGCTTCATTATTAATGGCCTTTCTTTCACTTTCACAGTTGTCCCAGTTTTGATGCTAAGTTATATAGTCAGCCCCTCTAAGAGCTACAGGAAAAGCCAGTTGAAATAGGTCTTATTTTTTACGGGCTTTGAAACAACCTGAAAATGAAGCTGGAGGAGTGAAAAAAAAATGAAGAATCCACAGTCAGTTCAACTGTTCAGCCACAGAAGACACGGTGAGATTGTGTCTGTTTCTTTCATGTAATTCTAATTATGAACCAATAAGGTGGAATAGAACTAATTTTATCACAACCATTTCTCTGCAATAAAGCAAATGCACAAAATAATCTGTTGAGTCAGGAGGCCCAGATATAGGTGAACTCCAGCACTCCCACGGGCGGCACGAGGGAGGCCCGGCACCCCTCGGTGCGGGTGGTGGGTGCGAGGAGCTGTCAGTACTGAGTGTGGTTAGTGAATTGCAAGTAGACGAAAATGCCATCCTGATTTGATTCTGGATGGTGGGAAAGCCGGCTCCTGGGGCTGAGTGAGGAGGGGACACAGCAGCCTCCTGCCTGGACCTCCTGGGCACACGTGGGGGTGCACTGCCCAGCGCACCTGGCCAGGGATCAGCCACGGCTTAGTGGAAGGAATGGTGGTGCTTTTCACTGTGGGAGGTGGTCTCCCTTGAGCCAAACAAGGCTGTGTCTTTTCACTCCTGGACACATTTGTGCCCTGTTTAATGCACCGCTTTTGTACCTGTCCTCACTGTAACCAGCTCAGTGGCAGGTGTGGGACCAACATTCCCCCAGTCACAAAGTCAGAGAATCCAGATGCATCATCTCTGCCTGGCCAGGTTCATTTTGTCCTCCAAGAGCAGGACCTGGAACATTCCAGGAAGCCTTCTCTGACTATTCCCTTGTTCATTTGCATCCCCCACAGCAGACCTCCCAACAGTGAGCAGCAAGAGAGTGTAAAATTGTTGTTCAGTTTCCATATTCTGCTAGTCATGTTTCCGCCATAGCACTCATACCCTTGGTGGCAACTGCTTAGTCCCTGTCTCCATTTCTAGTGTCTTAGCTTCTTGAGGTCAGCGACACTGTTCTTCTTCAGACCTCCTGGCCTTGCCCAGTGTCTTACATACAGGCATTTGGTCCTTGTTTGTGGGATGAATGTATGGGCAAGCTGACACCCACTTGAAAACAAAAATAAACAGTATAATAATAGGAACAGTATATTTATCAAGCTCTTAGTACATGGCATGATATATATATATATATGTATCTCCAATTTTTAAAATTGTAGTTAAAAAAACATAAAATTTACCCTATTGTAACCATTTTTCAGTGTACAGTTCAGTGGTGTTAAGTACATTCACATTGTTGTGCAATAGATCTCTAGAACATTTTCATCTTGCAAAACTGAATGGCATGGTATATTTAGGTGCTTTATAAGCATTATCTCACTTAAAGCTCAGAGGACTAGAGGTACTTTACTAGGGTAATTATCAGTAATATAAGTATTAAGGATAATTGGTATTTCCATTTTGAAAAGCAGAGCTAGGTCTGGAATTCATACATCTTCATTAAACTCTGCCTAACAGTTTTATGCCAAGTAAAAATTCCATGAAATCACAGATTCATAGAAATTGCAGGGTTTTGTTTCACCTTCCGCCAGATCTTTATCTTTTAAAAATATTCTTATTTTTTTTACTGGAAAACAATATGAAAGTAATCCATGCCTCTGTATGAAGTTCACCATTGGTATCTAAGAAAAATGAGGCTGATTTACTGTAAGAACAGCTTCTGTAGATGAGTCACAGAATTTTAGCAAGGAAAGGCACCTGGCAGGTAATTGAGGTTCAAAGTCAGGGTGGAAGTTAAGGAAACAGTAATTCAGAGCATAAAGCTCTTCTCACTCTCTGATGCTAGTTAGAAGACATTTTAGCTTGAATGTTCACTCTTGCATGTCTTGTATGTCCATCCTAGCTGCATGTTAAATTAAAGATGCTTTAGTCTATTTTCATTTGGGGTCTCCGCTACCAGTCCCAGTCAGGGGCCCTGCTCCAACCCTGTCCCTCCAGCATGGTGCTGACCTCTTTTCCCATCTCTCTTCCTACATTAGTGTTCCTTACCCTACAAGCCCCTTTTTAAAATAAATTTTCTGTAACACCTTCCTTTTCTCTCCCTAAATGAAATTCATGTATAACCTACTCAAACACATAAGTTCAACACCAAGAAAAAATTCAATATAATGCCCTATCTATAATATAAAGGAAAAATGAAAATAATCTATGATAAAATTATATATAGTTGAATGTTCCAGCATGAGTACCAGAAGACACGACGCCACGCCAGCACTTGCTCCAGTGCATGGAACCCCCACAGATGCTGCAGCTGAAGGTGCGGACCCACCAAGGCGCCCAGTGCAGGCAACTCAAATACCATGGGCAGCGTTTGTCCCATACAGCAGAAAAACTCTTACTAGGGCTCTGAACATAATCAAATACAATTTTCTCTTAATTTCCATGGTAGAAAATTCAGATTTCCAAAAATAAAATGTTTTAAATTTAAACCTTTCTGTTTAATTATAAAACAAGGTTCAGGTAATTTTACACAGGTTTTTCACCTACCGGTGACTGGTGGGGCATCTGCCAGTTGTATAGAAGGGAGGTCAACCCTGTGCTGTGTGTGTTGTCTGAGGCATGCGGGACCTCTACCCCTGTTCACTGAATATTTTCATTGTCCCGTCCATTTTTGGGACCACTGAAAAGATCAGTCCAAATTTTCAAAACAAGCCATCAGGTTGATTCTCTACAACCTTCTGAGATTCTGTGCACTAGAGCCCAAGCTCCTTGAGAACATGGACTTGGCTTTGCATCAGCAGTGCCCGCGCCAAAGTCTGCACATGGCTAACCGTCAGCCCATGTTTAATGAATGCAGGGAAGCAGAGGCGCAGCAAGGGAAGGACAGGAAGGCCTGCACAAAGAATTAAACTACACCAAAAGTTGTTCAAAAACATCCCAAGAGACCCGAATTTCAGTCCTGGCACCAATTAGAAGATTGGTCTCTGGGAATGTAGTCAGACTCACTCAGTCTCTTGTTGTTTTCATGTTTGCATAATGATTAATAAATATTTTAATATTTACATTAATATAGAAAGAGAAATGCATTCATTTCTTTAGTTCATGAAAATACATATACATATACACACACATATATATATTCAAAGAAGGCTACAGGAAACCTGCAAACAAGACACATTAAATCTTAATGGATTGTAACTGTCTATGACTTCTGCCTGTACACTGACGAGTTTTGATGTGAATTTAGTGATGCAAAAGGGGTTATTGTTTTTAAGATTTGGTATTTGTTTAACGCTGAATACAGGACAGTTTGTCATCACTGAAGAGAATAAATGTGAATACTGCTGCCTCTCCTGCCTTGCAGAACAGTGAACCAGAATCTGAAAGATTTTTTTCCTCAATAAATTCAATAATCAATAACAGGTGCTAAAGGTTTTAAATGGATTATCTAGTTTAATCCTCAGAAGGACTCTGCTAATAAAGCCTATCAACCCTATTCCTCAAATGAACAAACAGAGGTCCAGAGAAGTTTGCGATGAACTGGGACTCCCAGCCAGGTCTTCCTACCTCAGACTCCAGCTCTCCCCACCACTGCTGTCCTCCCAGCTGGCTACCATGAGGATGCTAGTGCCCCTCACTCAACTGCACTTTCCCAAACAAGGTATCAGACCCAGAGTCAGAGATTCATGGGACATATTGCCCCCACAGGGAAGGCTCCTTTACCATTTTGTCATTTTGTCATCACCTAGCAAGACAAGATGTTGGCAGTACTGTCTCCAGACATTCTCCTTTGTCCTTTACTTGATGGTTAATTTTTTAAAAGACTTTGTGTGTTTAGAGTAGTTTTAGGTTCACAGCAAAATAGAGAGGAAGGTACAGAGAATTCCCATATCCCCCCTGCCCCTACACACGCACAGCCTGCTCCACTATCAAGGTCTCCCGCTAGAGTGGAACGATCATTACAATCAATGAACCTACAATGACACATCATTATGACACAAAGTCCATAGTTTACAATACTGCTCACTCCTGCTGCTGTACATTCTGAATTTGCACAAATGTATAATAACATGTACACATCATTATAACATCATGCAGAATATTTTCACTGTCCTAAAAATGCTCTGTGCCCCACCCATTCATCTCCTGAGATCAACCACTTATCTTTTCATTGTCTCCATCATTTTGCCCTTTTCAGAATGTTCGTATAACTGGAAACATACAGTATGTGTTCTTTGGAGATTGACTACTTTCATGTAGCAATATGCATTTAAGGTTATCCATGACTTGATAGCTAATTTTTTTTTTTTAGCAGTGAATAAGATTCTGTTGTCTGGATATACCACAGTTTACTTATACATTCACTTACTAGAAAGAATCTTGGTCACTTCCAAGTTTTGGCATTTATAAATAAAGCTATTAGAAACATTTGTTTGTAGGTTTTTTTTGTGAACATAAATTTCAGCTTCTTTGGGTAAATATCAAGGAACACAATTCCTGGGACTGTGTGGTAAGACTATATTTATTTTTGTAAGAAACTGCCAAGCTATCTCCCAAAGTGGCTACACCATCTTGCATTCCCACCAGCAATGAGTGAGAGCTTCTATCGCTCACATCCTGCCAGGATTTGGTGTTGGCAGTGTTCTGAATTTGAGGTGACAGCTATTTTTAGCACCTGTAATGCACCTGAATTATGAATTACGGTGACAAAGTAGACACAGTCCCTGCCCTTGTGGGGCATACAGGCCACAAGAAGGAGCAGGCATTAACTGTATAATCATATAAAAACACATACCCACACACTATGGGATGGCTTCAGGATGCTGTGAGAGGGCACACAGGCACCTGGCTCCAAATGGAGCTTTTATGGAGTGAGTCACGTTCATTTGCATCAAAGTTGAGTACCATTTACAGGGCGCTGCAGTGTGTCAGCCCCTCTGCCAGTCACACCCCATATGCCTTCTCCAGTCCTGTAAGGTAGGTATTATTGTGTACCACTTTGACGAAAGAAACTGAGGCTGAGAAAGGTGACGAGACCTGCCGGAGGTTGGCAGGGGCCAAGCCAGGGTTTGAATGAGGACTGACTGTCAGGCTCCAAAGCTCCTGCCTTTTCTTTACCCTGAGCTCCCTCCTCATTACAAGCATCTCCATAAGCATTGGTGACTGTTCTCGAAAAGCCAGGAGAGAGAAATAGAGATGCCACACTGTTGTACTGAAAATCTGTCTTCTGCCTCAGCTGGTTCCCCTCAAACCCACCCTCCATGCGCTACAAACTACTCATGTCCCTCTCCTGTCTAAACCCTTCAGAGCACCCCAGTCTTGGTGGAAAACTCCTTGACCTAGTGCAGCACACTGGGGACCCTCTCGGACTTGGCCTTCTCCCCTCCACACGCCCTTGCTACACAGAAGTGCTTTGCTGGCTCCTTTGCCTGTGCGGAATGCCTGTTCCCATAATGCCCTTGGCCACCTGCTAATTCCTGTTTCCCAAGGTCATGTCCCCCAGGGAAGCATCCCCTGATTCCTCTATCCTGAGAGGCTCCCCTTGCACACTCCCTCTCTAACCCAGCATCCATCCCCTGATATTGGGAACACTGGGTATTGCCAGTGTGACTCCATTCCCAGCCTCGAGTTCCTGAAGATCACAGACCCCATTATGCCACAGCCACATGCAGAACCTGACATCTGGAGACCCACATTAACTGTCTGCAAGCTGAATTAAACTGACTTTCATGATTACAGAGGAGGGTGGAAGAAGAAAAGGCCCTTGTATTTTTCATCACATTTCACAACTTTTGCTGCAGCATTTAGAGTTAAGCCAGACTCATCAATAGATAACAAACCATCTCAAATTCTTGATGATTACCTTTTACCATTTTCCCTTGCCAAATATTTGCAATTTAACCAGTTTCTTTTTCCAAGGAATATGAATATCCTTATTGGAATAAATTTCAACACCTTGTTTAATGACAAAATACTGTCTTTTAAAATGTTTTAATTTTGTCCACAATCTTTGTTCTCATTCCATGGACTAGCTTTGTATGTATTTTATTTAAATGAGTAAGTCTCAAGAAAAACAAAAAGGCTCAGTTTTTACCTGGGATAATTAATCTCTGAAATTATCTGTCCAACTGATTTAAAAAGACCAAGTTAATGGGTAAAAGAAACTGCTTAATAATCGGCCTTCGGAAAATTAATAAAAGCCAATAATTTTTGGAGGTGAAAGCTTCTTTTCAAGGTAACACAAGGTTTCATTTTTAAAAATTTTACACCAGGGTTAATGTACTAATTATTATGACATTTGAAAAAAGCCTGAAAGAAAGGATTTCCCCAACCTCCTGTGTCCTCCCATTCCACTCCAAATAAGCCTGGCCTCCAAAACCCCAGATTCATAAATAAATCAAGAATCATGTTAATGACTATAGAGCTGGGCACAATTACAGGCTTTGACAATTCCACGGAAGAGGCACCAGGGGGCACTATAGGACCATGTTTTGTGATTTCAGGCGCCATTTTATCCTTAGACTTGGGAAAACAATTTTTTGAAAAAAATGTTAACCTTCTGAGCCCTGGACATCATTTTATTATTTTCAATATGCTATTACCACTCGTCTTAACTGGCCGCGCTTGGAAGGTTATTTTAAAGGACAGTGCCCCCCAAAGAGAGACACAACGTATATCGTCGCTCTGGGGCGTGCGCGTGCTTGTGCGTGTGCGGTGTGTGTGTGTGTTCTATTGTTAGCTTTACAACTGAAGAAACCACTCAGGGATCCATAACTAAAATGCAAGGGTTCCTCCCCCACCCCCGACAAAACCATGTTTCAAGCAAAAAGTTTTTTTCACTGTTAATATTTCTGTAACTACCCTCACTCATATCTTAATTTAGTATCAGCAAATACTTATTGAAGCCCTAAATGTGCCAGGCCCTGGGCGTGCCCCCGTGAGAAGGCAACTGTCTTCACTCCTATGAACTGGGGTTAGTCTTAGAGCATGAATATCTGTGAGTGAAAGGTCACACTTCTCTTTACATCATTTCTTTTGTCACTGCCCTCCAGAAAAAAAATTTTTTTTTAAGAAAATAGTAAAATCACTGATTTCCAGATTGACAGCCTAACATGAGCATGAGGGATTAAAACTCTCCTGCTGGAACTGCATGTGCAAAGTGACTGGATTTTTATTAATCAAATAAAACAGATGCTTGTGATTTTTTTGGAATTTTTTTTCCTTTCCAAGTCCCAAGTCAATTGGAATGAATTACTTTGAAATTTAGCAAGAGACAGAAGAAAATGTCACCACTTTTGACATCTAAGGGAACATGTTTTCTGGACTTAGCTGGGCCTTACTTGTCAGTCTTGGTGGTACCAAGGGTTGGTCAAAATGGGATACAGGAAGTCTGTCTGCTCCCTCTTTCTCCCCGTCTATCTAGTCCCAGTGGTTTATAGAAATGAGATGAGAATGGACTGTGACATAGACATTCTATATGCATTATCTCATTTAATGCTCACAGTAACTCCCAATTTATCCCCATTTTCCCAGCTAAGCAAACTGAGACTAGAAGGTTAATTCTTTGCCCAAGGTCACAAACCCAGTACACAAACCCAAGTGTGTCCACCTCTAAAGATTATGTGTCCTCTGCTGCTCAGTACAAACCTCCCAAGGACAAAATGACAGTGCTATGTGCTTGCCCAAACCATCCCATCATCTTCCTGTGCACACAGCTGGACTACATCTGCCAGCCTCCCTCGCAGTGAGGAGTGGCCTCATGAGCAGCTTCCAGCCAGTAGAATACGAGAAGAAGTGAGTCACCCACTTCCAGGCCTACCTGCATTCTCTCTCTGCTGTCTCAGTCCAGCAGATAACTTCTAGGCCCTTGGGAATGCAGGAACCACAGAACAAAAAAAATGCTTGGAACCCTTAATCACTACATGGAAGGTACCCACCAACACTGAGTAAATGGTTCCCTAAGCAAGCTGTAACTTCTATTGTATTAAGCTATGGTGATTGTGGATTTTTTGTCAAATTTAGCCTACAACAAACAATATGCTAAATAATATAATAAATAATAATAATCAATAAAGATTGTGGCATCCATGAAGGCTTCCATTCACCTACCCAGGGGCCCTGGGACATTGCTCTCATTCTGTGAGAGCAAACTTGAGACATTCTTCCTGGGCATCAGTGAAAAAAGAGCATAGAAGCAAGTGGCTTCTAAGATTTTACCCTAATCTGACAAAGTCCGGCAATTCCGTGGTCCCCCACCTTCACCAAATGCAGCCCCTGTCCCACACGCCTCATCCTTGTACATAGGAGCAAAGCTGCCTGGACCAAGAAGGACTTGGCCCGAACTCTTATTTACCTGTAGTTTTCCTTTTCATGCACCACCTTTCCCCCACCAGCTGGGCAGCTGTAGACAGACATACCCTCCCAACCAGCGGCACTGGGAGATGTAAGGTGTTCCCTCAGCAGGATGCGGACCTCCGAATGGCCCTGCCCTTGTACGTGCTAACCTCCACGTCCCACTCCTGACCCCTCTGTGGTCTGGGCAGGAATAGAAGCATCTTCCACTGAGAGTAAGGCTGACTGTAGACCCAGACCTTGAAAGCAGCTGAGCATCAGAAGAAATAGAGGGAGTTCTGCTCTTTGAAAGCACTGATTCTCCAAATGATGTCACTCTGACATCTATAAAACATTGTCCTTAAGGTATTGAGAATATCTTGCGAATTCATGTATTACCAGTTTCTGACACTGAACATGATGTGCTCAAAATGAAGATACGATAATATAGAGAGAGCTGGAGTGAGAATTTTAATCGCATAGACACCTATCCAGATCAGGAAAGGAGTGTATTGCTGTTTGCAGCGTCTGCGATTCCAGCTGGGTCCCCCGTGCAGAAGTTACTTCCGCCCTCTTCTGGCCTGCCGTGGCACTTCCAGAGCACAGAGGGAACGCTCACACAGTGCTCTGGGCCCTGCCTACCTCCCTCAGCTCTGCACGAGCATCCGCCCCTTAACCAGCCCCTGGAGGGCAGGGAGCTTGGCAGTTTCATCCCTGTGGCTTTGCAGGGCCCATGGCAGGAGTTTGTTGAATTGGATACTGTTGGGGTTTCCAGAAAAAAACAGTGAGGGTAGAGACCTGGGTTTCTGAGAGTTGTGACAAACTGGGGGTGCAGATGTGAAACTCCAGGACTCAGTTACATATAGTGGCAGTATTTGGCTGTCAGGATGGTCTGAAAAGAAGGGGGCAAAGTAGAGGCATAGTACTATTAATATTAAAATATTAAATACTAAAATAAATTTGATTAGTCTATGACGGTAGACACTATTTGGGGGGTGGCCACTGCTTTTTTCTCCATCCCCTCTTCAGATGTCCCAGATTCCTCCCTCTCTGAACCCAGGAAGAAGAGGGTGGGGTCCTGCCCCAGGCTTGGCCATTCAGAATCCCTCCTCCTCCATCACAGTCACTGGCCAAATAAAATCCCTCCCTGGGAATTTTCTGTTGAATCATGCCCCCTCTACTCCTACCCTTCCAAGTTGTCTTTCTGGCCCCTGTCAACTAACGGATCGTGACTACTCAAGCTATTGACAGGACCCACACTATGTATTGTTCTAAGCACTAGTACTTGACTTAGCCCAAATTATAAATTACCCTAATTACCAAGGGTAAAATCCAAGGTTAATGATGAAACAAATTAATCCATAGTTAAAATATATAAAAGTTTTATAACTACTTCAAGATGAAATAAGGTTAATTAAAGTAATTTTCAAAATATTAAAAGAACCATAGTTCCAGCAAATGTAGGAACATTATCAGCACATTCGAATCATTACAGGATTTAAACAATTTATAGAGCCATTGATAGAGCACTTATATTTCTGAAGGTCAAAAAGAGGATAAACTATTTAACTTTCTTTTTGGTGTGTGAGCTTATTTTGTCTTTACAGACTGTGGCATTATTATATATAAGTTTTAAACTGCTCTAATATTATTTGTATATTTCTATTTATAAAAGAAGTTACCTTACTTACAGGAAAAATAATTAAGCTTAACCATTCACGAATGGACAGTTATTTGTAGGCACTTAAATACGAAGATCTACCTGGGCATGGTAATTTGTCATTTTTAGTGCTTATTTGACTGCCTGTGAGAGCACAATTGAGTATAGAATGGCGATGTTTCTGTAGTACTACTGCTACTTTGATTGATAATGAGAAGATACAGCTACCATTTTTAATTTTTGAAATGCAAGCTTATTCTGGAATAAATTAACCTAATCACACAGTGCAAGTAAATTCATGTCAGTTCATTACCTAACAGCAAAAATAATATTAACCTAAAGAATCTAAATCCACTTCTGACACATATTCAATTTTTATAGTGCCACAATGACAGTTTTCTCTGGATTATATGTGGTGGTCTCCAGCATTAGCTACTCTGTTAATCGGAAGTGTTGAGAGTGAGAACACAAATATCACAGCGGTGTGGAAGGAGGGTGCCTCCAGAACTGGTCTGACTGCATTAGTTTGGGCACCACTTCACTATCGCCGTTGGGTGTCTGGCATGGCGCGCCTGCGTAAATCCACCCAGCGGGAAGGTCTCAGGGCTCTTGCTCTGGTGGCAGAAGGGGACTTTTCCGCAAGGGGCCCTCACTGGGGGAGCCCAGGCTTGACGGCCCTCGCAGCCCCGCTGTCTGCCCTGAAGAGCCCCACGGCTGGGGCGCTCTCTTCCTCAGCGCCGGGGCCTGCTGCATGCTTTGGCCCCAAACGGGGCCACAACGTGGGTCACACAGACTGGAGGAAAGGCCCCGAGTTGCCAAAATGTCTCTTCGGCCTAAACAGCTTTCGAAGTTGGGAAATTAATGTGGCAACCTTGAGAAAGGCAAAGTAAATACAGAACATGCCAGCTATGTGTTTTCCTGTTAACGAATTCTCCAAGTTCAGACGGGAAACCCTCCAATGACTGAAGTCTCAAAAAGCAGTGTTCACCCTGAATCCTCTGGGCTGCTTTTCCCACCAGTTCTCTACTTCTTTCCCTCCCACGGTGAAAGTTCCAAGGTATCGCTGGGCTTTTGCTTGCCATGTCTGGTGCTCACTGATGCGTCTGTTCCTCTCATCGTGCAGAACAAGCCAGAGCCAAAGACAGTGAAGGGAGAAGCCAGATGAACTAACTACACGTAGAGAGCTTTTAAGAACTTGTAGCAAAGCTTCCTCAAGCACGGCTCCTATACATTTAGTAAGGCTTGCTGAGATCATGGAAGCAAGTCAGCTGCTTAGAGCCAACCTTTTCTGGCTTTTAATATTTGCCACACACTATTGCAATTGTGGTTTTCATCTTTTATCATAAATCCTTAACCTTCTCTTTGGAAAGCTAACAAATTAGCACTACATTTATTTGTTCTTTTTTCCTGAATATGAGACATAATACAGTTGATAGACCAGTCTGGGTAAAATTGATGACTTTAAATCCTTTAATCACTCCTCATTTTTAGTGTTTACTCTAACCAATTGCTTTTACCATTTAAAAAATTCAAAATACAATCTTCTCCAAGTTATAAAATTTCTCCATCCTTTTTAAAGGAAATGTGGGAAATGAGCATAACGTTTTAAAAATATTTGTAATCTCATCACCTAGAGTTAAGTGTTATCATTTTGGCATATTTTTGTTTTTTTCTCCTCTGCCAGCTTCAGTATCTGGATGATTTTTTTCATTTGATCTGATATCACAAATATCTTCTCGATATTTATTAGCAATAAATGAGAATTTTAATGACTTCAATAATATCCCATCATTGGAATGTACCTTAATGTTTTTACCTAATCTCCTGTTGTTGGATATTATAAGTAGCATGCCAGTAAATATATTTCTACATAAATATTTGGCCACTCATCTCATTAATTACTCAGGATAAATTCCTAGACGTAAAGTTACTGGCTCAAAGTGTAGGTTAAAGCTAAGATGAGTGTTAAGGTTCTTCATACCTCCTGCCAAGCTGCTTTTTCCAAAGGATGCTTATCAATTCATGCTCCCAGCAGTGACTGAGATGACTGGCTTGCTGTGTTCACATCCACACCTTGGCCAATAGAGTAGATACTTCGCTGTCACAGGTGGTGTGGTTCAGGAGTGGGGAGGACTATAGACTGAGAGTCAGGAGTCCTGGGCTTGAATCTGTACTCTTGCATTAGTTCTGTGACTTTGTGAAAAACGCTTAGCAAGAAGGATAAAAATTTAGAACAGTAAGACTGCCCAAATGATATATTGAATATGAAAATGCTTTGCAAATGTAAAAGGTAAGGTTTTCTCATTACTGCAAGATGCCTGCCCATTGCTACTAGTCCTGAGAAATATTAGGAATTGAGTATGCAGCTTATAAACAAAAACAAAATGTTATAAAAATATTGACTAAAGGTTTCCTTTTAAAAAGAAGAGAAGGTGACTTTCTTATTACCATATTTTCTCACACCCCTTTCTGAGCTCACCCCTAAAAAATGATGCAGTATCTGAAATTTCAGATGGGCCTAACTGTAATGTATGAAATAAACTTGGGTACTGTCTTGGATTATGCAGACTAAACCAATATTGAACACTTTTATGGAAGGTACATTCAGGTGTCATTGGCATTTAGATGGAGGTGGTAGAAACTCAAGAAAAATTTCAATTTTAACTGCCACAATCCAATGCAAAGCCTTCCCTCCAGGAGGCCATTTGTTCCTATCATGCCAACACATGATGGCCCGTCCGTATTCTTTCCCTCTTCTCCCCTTTGATCTGCAGTGTTTTCCCTTTAAGGTTTACCAAGGATCTCCTTTGTCCGGAAGTCCTTCCCAGCTACCCCAGAGTGGAATCTTCCTGTCCTCAGGACTCTTACTGTTACTCACTCTAAGGTCCTCTCATCATTGCTGGTGAGTAAATATTTCTCCCCCCTCTATGCTTTAAACGTTTTGGGGAGGGACCAGGCTTCCTTTGCATTTGCAGCTCTGTGCACACTCTTGGCCCTCAATTAACTTGCCTCTGAGGTTGACAGAGAGAGTCTGACCCACAGCCAAGGACTCACTTTCACAGTAACTCCACAGGAAACTTTCTCTATACCTTGTGCCTCTTGATGTGAAAGGGATGGAGGGCAGATCAGTGCCTCCAGGCACATTTCTTCTGGGGACTATTTTTCCCTCATTAATTGTGCTGACAGGATAAGAATAGCTCACAGCCCAGCAGCAAAGGCTAATGTGGGCAGTTTTGTTCTTTCTTCATTTTTGTCCTCACCCTACTGAGTCACCCGCCCTTCTTGCTAAATGCATATGTCCATTCTGATTAAATGTCACTGTTTTTTAAAACAAAAGATGAGACTGAATTTTGGTATAATCATTATGATTCCTAAGGAAATATTAATGCTCTGAGGGCAATAGTGTCAAAGTCATCTTTTGAAGAGATGAAACTTGATTATGTTTTAGTGCCAATTCTACAAAAATTCCAATTTCCAGAGGCTTAGGGCACGTGGGATTGCAAGAAACAGAAAACAACCCAAATTATTCAAGCTGAAGGATAGAACAGAGGTCAAGGGAACTGCACCAGCCTTTCCAGTACATCCAGCTTGAAATCTGTGATTTATAAAGGAGAACACTGGTTTTAACAGCCTTGAGGTCTGGGCTGGAGTAAGGAATTGCTACCATAACAGAGACATAAAGTTCTTTGATTCTCATCAGGCAACTGGTAGAGTTCAGAGAACCTTTCTGGTTATTAGGAACTGTGGGAGAAGGCTGGTGATGGATGGTTTCAGCTCTAACGGAATATAAAGATTGCAACCATGTATGTTTACAATTGGGGCATTAGATCCTGGGCAATGACCCAAGACAACTTGCTTCAAACTTTACAACACAGTTAAAAAAAGAGCATTTGGCAACTGCCCTGAGAAGAGGTTCTGAGAAAGAGCTCAGCGACCCAGCCAAATATAATTGCCTCCCAAAATTAGGTCAAAGTTGTCAGCAGTAGTTGAGGACCTAGAGGCTAAAAGGCTAAGAAGTCAGATCACTGACCAATCTGTAAACAAATTCATTATTGGCTTTCTTTAGAAACCAGGGTATGGGATTTCTCTGCTCTACTAGCAAATATGTTTTAAGAAAATATGTTAGTGGGAAAAACTGAAATCTGAGTTTGCCCTCGCCACCACCAAAGGAAGTCACTCCATAATCCAGAGCTTTCAACTACTTCTTTCTTTCCATTCCATTTCACATTTCATTGCCATTTCAGCACCCTTTTAATTTTAGAATCATCTCATAACTTCTTTCATAACTACTGAAACAAAGATACTAGATAGTGAACTGCTTCCAACACATGGCTTCCCAGAATTTGGGGAATGGTATAGCTTTACCCTGGTTCCTAGACCTAGTCATGCCTGTCCCATTCCACTTACCTCCTTCTAGCCCCCAATCTCCTCAGCTTCCACCGACACAGGCAAGATGAAGCCAAGCCTATCATTGATGTCATTAGTAGTGAACACAAATGAGGTAGCAGTGTACCAAGATTTAGTCCAGTCATGAAATCCATACTGCGTCAGACTCTATCCTATGTGACAGACTTCCAGGGAAGGAGCTAACAGGATCTACCCTCCTGAAGAGTGGATCTTACTTCCTAGGTGCCACAGTTGCAGAGCCTGAGAAAATGAAAAGGAAGTACAGCTATGCCCTTGACCTGACCATCAGAAATTCTCCATCTGCTGCTACCAAGTGAGATGGAATGTGTGAAAGGACTTTGAAAATAATGAAGTGTGAAGAAATGTGAGGCCATAAAAAGAAGTCTTACAAGAGGTATCATGTCACCCATTTCAGGCAAGAGTTGAATACATGCTATCATTAACATTTTTAGCTCTAAGTTCAAGAGATAGAATTAAAATTAAACCAAAATCAGGTGGCAGAAAAGGCAATTGTGCTCTCTGAAAGGTGCGTGTACTTGCTGATATTTCCGGCCTACATTGCAGCTGGTCTAGGGGTGGTGCGACTACCTCTGGCCAAAAGATTGTAAGCTAAAGGGCTGAGGACTGTGTATCACTTTGGGCCAGATATGAATCCCCCACACTTGCCTACCTCCTGCTTCAGTGACCCTGGAAACCACATATTGAGGAGGAGGCCACTGGTCCCTGAGTTATGGGGTAGAAGAGTCACCTTGGTATGTGAGCTAAGCCACAGAGATTCCAGTATTTATGTAATGTCCTAGCATAATAAAGCCTATCTTTTACAATACATTGATTTTTTTTCTTTTTAATTAAATTTCTTCAGGAACTTAGTGCTCTTCAGAGATTCTCATCATGCAAGGAAGTGATTGTATATCGTGTATGTCTTATTACTAAGTCCACACCATCAATGATCCAGGTATTAAAGAAAAAAGAACCAATCCCAAATCAGGTAACACTTTATTCAGCGAGCAAACTTCAAACCTAATGGTTCATTGGATTAAATTAAATGTCTGGCTTTGGCACTCAAAGGTCTCATTCTGACCCAGTTATTTATTCTCTGTAAGACCCTAGTAATTTGATCTTTTCTCTGCTTTGGCTTTAAGATTTAGAGGAGGACCTGCCTCAGAGGGTTTTGGCAAACAATAAAAATAACTGTAAAGCACTTTTCCGGCACAAAGTGCTGCATAAATGCTTAATGATTTCCTTTAATGATATCATAGACAGAGGCACTATACTTACAGGTGAAATATTTGCATTTGAGTTATAACATGTAACACTCTAGATGTTAAGGCCTGATGCATGGCTGAAATAAAGACCTTTTGTTTTTCTGAAGTCTGAATACTTTCATCATTTCTCCGTTATCTCCAAAAAATATATCTAATTAAACACATGTGGGACTCAGATCTCACAGAGGAGGCTAATGATGGTCTATATAAAGAGAGGAGACTTTGTCAGATGCCATGAATGATACAGTTTCAAGGCCATCAGTTTCATTCATGAATTCTGCTTTGGAGGAAAAACACTCAGTTGAGCTTTTTTTTTTGGTCATATTTTAAAAATAACTTCCTTTAACTTGAAAAGGCCTAGCCTTATATTATACCGAGCCCAGATCAGTCTCAAGAGGCAGGCATTTACCGTCTAACATCGGTGAGCATTTTGTTCTCTACAGCAGGAAAGAGAGCATTTGGTCAAATATATCCATATACCATGGAGGGGCCACATTCTTCCCTGTAATTACTATGGATAAAGAGTAAAGAATAAGAAGCGAAAAGGCAGCAACAATTTTTTTTACAAATATGTGGTTATAGACACCTTTTATTATTTTCTATGTCTGTCATAAAATGAATGAGTTTGAGAAACTGCCTTACAGGTCAGTTTGCAAACCTCTAAAACCTCCATTCACATGGATGCACCTCTGAGTTATTCCCATTCTCAAATGCCACATGTGCCCTCTCCCTTCCCACTCATCCTCTCTTAACAGCTACCACTCAGTGAATGCTTACTTTGTGCCAGATTTTGTACCATGCAATGAACATGATCTCATTTACCTATATAATAATCCTGAAGGGTGGCAAGTATTTATCCCGTTTTTCAGTTGGGGAAATGATGCTCAGCAAAGTTAATTTAACCCTAAAGTCATACAGCTAGTAGGAAGCAGGTCCTGGATTCAAACCTAGGAGAGCTGCTCCCACCATTGGGCTCTTAACCCCTCCACTAAGATGCCTTTTTTACATAGCCTCATCCTTAGATGGGGAGGAAGGGAATGGGGAGGATGGGAGGACAGGAAACAGACAGAGGTTACTGCTGGTTCTTTTTCTTGAAAAGAAAGGGTTAGAACTCAAAATAACCCTCCAGATTTTCCAGCCATTTTCCACACTTTTTAGAAAAGGAATCAGATACCTGGAAAAGTGAAATGGCTTTTACAAGGTCACATAGTATCTCAAGTAAGTAAACCTAAACAGTCTGTTGGGGTGGAAGCAGCATCTGGGACTTCCAGGTTCCAGGTCTACTCTTCCCACAGCGCCCCCTACCCCATCCCTCAAGTTTTTAAAAATAACTTACATTAGTGAAATTATCTCTTAGTAAAAAAAAAGACAGACAGAAAGAAAGAAATGTCAATAGTTTATATTGTTTCAAGGACCTGGAATAGCAGTCTGTCATATATATTTGTATGGATGGAAAGGCCAATTCCTACCTTTGTTCACTGCTCATTCAACTCACATTTTAGAGCATCTACCATCTGCAGAGCTCTGTGTCAGGGTCAGAATACATGCCTAACTGCACGCATGAGCAGTCTTCAGCCTAACGAATATAAAATTTGATGGATTTGACTTATATCATACACCATGGATCAAGAAAAAAAAGAGAAATTGATTCCTAGAATGTATTCTTTCAATACTTGAATCCTTTGCTTATTTCTATAGTACATGATATATTTTTAAATATGGTGAAGGAAGGGGTTTCATTCATTCAACAAATATCTGTTTCACCCCTACTATGTACAAGGAAACTTCTAGGCAGTTAGGATGTATTGCTAAACAAGATGGAAAAAAATATCTACCCTCGTGGAGATTATATCCTAAAGGGAGGACAGGTAATCCATGGTGACCACAGTAGGTAAATTATGTATTATTTTAAGAGGTGATGTGAGTTAGAGAAAAAAAAATATATCAAAGGATGGGGGGATTGAAATTTAGAGGGAAGTCGGACAGATCAGGACAGATTGCAATTCTAAATAGGATGGCCAGAGCAGGCCTCACGGAGAGTATCTGAGCTTATTCAAAGGTGGGGCTGTTAACCCTGTGATTTTTATGGGGAGAACATTATATCGGAGTGAACAGTCAGAGCAAAGCTGGAAGGCCGGAGCAGTAAGCGGGCCACTGTCGTTGAAGCAGAATAAGCAAGAGGGAAATAGGAGGAAAGAGGTCAAAGAGGTGAGGGGGGCAGAGGCCATGGACCTTGCAGGGCCTTGTAGTCCACTGTAAGGACTTGACTTTACTCCAAGTGAGGAGGGGAACCCCTGGAGGGCTGTGGGTAGAGGAGTGACATGAGACCTGGCTGCTCCGTTGAGAGCAGGCTTTAGGGGCAAAGGCAGAGGCAAGGAGACCAATAAAAGATACTATTGCATCTACAGGCAGTGACTCAGGGAAGAGATGAGAGTGGGCCGGGCCAGGGGGTAGGTAGCAGAGGAGGTGGGAGAAATGACTGGATTCTGGATATATTCTAAAGAAAATCCACAGGTTTTCCTGGCAGACTAGACAGTGCCGGGAGAAGACAGGGTAAAGAGAAGCGATCATGCCAAGGTTTTTAGCCTGAGCAGCTGGAAGGCTGGAGTTGCCATTTCCTGAGATGAGGGGGCTGTGGGTGCAGCTGATTTGCAGCAGTGAATTCAGGGATTAGGGCATTGTCCTTTTAGAAACATAAGCCTGTCTTAGGAGGAAGATCTGGGCTGGAGGTGAAAACTTGGGAGTTACCCCCATGAAAGCTGTCAGACTGGGTCAGACCATTCAGGGGCTTGTGCAAGCTGGTACAAGCTGTTGACAATGACCAACTTGTCCAAATGGAGAATTTTATTTTCCCAAAGATGTAAGAACAGGGAGAAATGATTAAAAGGATTGTTTGACAATAATTTATTGTTTAAAAATCCCCTGAAAGAAAAACAATACCAGGGAAGCAAATTTAATTTTTGAATTTACTTTTCCCAATTATGGTAAGGGCTTTTGGCCAGGGACCCCAGGCCTCTGTACAGAAAACACACAAATGTTTGGGCAAGGAGCAAGCATGGCATTTCTTGTGTGCATGAAAATACTGACACCAGAAAAAACCAGCAAGTGCAGTCGAGTCCTGGAGCCCACACTCTTGAATTACTACCCCTGGGAGACAATTTCATGTCTTCAGGGCCAGCCCCGTATCTAACAGCCTAGACACAGGCAAGAGGGAACACATGGGTCCTCAGAGAGAGAAACCCCTAATTAAGTGTCATGTAACCTTTATTTCACTGGTAGATATTTATATACAAATTTCTACCCTTTTGAAATCTACCATCTTTACCACCATGAATGGGAGACTGAGCACCATGCTCCACTACTCCAGAATCTCCTCCAAATGGTAACGGCAAGTGAATAGTGAGGGTACCAATAGCGAGGCATTCATTCACTAAATAGTTATGGAAAGCCAGTTCAGGTCTATCCACCTACAAGGGAGAAGTGAGCCTGTCCCAAGAAGGCCCCCCTCCCAGTCCTTGCTCAGCAAAGGAATCACCTCTCCCTCTGCTTCCCATTGGCCACATCTTCGCATCCTTCCACTAAACCAACTGCAACTTTTTAGCAAGGGATGTAGCAATATTTGGTTTGCCCTCCTAAAGTAGACATGCTCTCAGGAGCTCACTCTGCTGCTGCAGTTGGTGAAGAGCCATGCTGTTTATCTGCTTTGTCCTCAGAGCTGCAGCACTGCAGTCTGCAGGGCCACGCAGCTAGACCCCAGCGTTCCTCAGCTTTGTGC
This sequence comes from Smutsia gigantea, assembly GCA_032199065.1. Lineage (NCBI taxonomy): Eukaryota > Metazoa > Chordata > Mammalia > Pholidota > Manidae > Smutsia > Smutsia gigantea. The sequence continues at coordinate 7,502 of JAVSCE010018143.1, read as the reverse complement.
TCTTCCCTGTGAGCACTGGGGCATCTCCTTCCATTTACATTGCTCCAATTGCTACATATGAAAATGATCTCTCTTTTTGATAACACACACTTAGGACTATAAGTGCCCAATTACCCTGATGCTGTGTGACAGTGAACCAATCTCTACTTGCTTTGTGATTTTAAATTCCCCTGTAAGCTATAGATGGGAACCCCCAGTGCCTGTATTTCCACAAGCCAGTCCCCTCTTTTGGAGCAGTCTTCCAAGGAAATTCTTATTCTGCTGGCATCAGTGTGGCTGCTGCAATTGTTCATAAAGCCATCGATGGGAATTTGTGGCACACGCCTTTACTAAGTTCTGCAATTAATTCTTGGAAAGCCATAGAAGGAGCTTGTTCAGAGCACTGTTAAATCAAAACCAGGCTTCCTGGTGGCCTGCCCAGATGGAGCCCTGATAGGTTAAAACAGATAATGAACCAGGATAAAGAAATCTCCTAACAATCATTCATTCCTCCAGCAGTAGAATCTCTGTGTCACCCAACATATAAATAGCGTCTGTGGGCCACTCACTGATCGAGAGTAACTGTTCTGCTGATACACAGAGAGACCTTGGAACATGAACTTCAATTACTGACCAGACACTTGTTTGCTTCACATTATTTTCTTTAACTCATTTGTTTGCTTGTTTGTTTGTTTGCTCATGGATGCTGAGGTTGTTTCGGTAAAAATATTTCAGAAAGATGTGTGGGTGTAGCATGTATTGTGAGCCGAAGGGGCAAACTAGTCAAGTTGGTTGATGGGATCTGGTCTATATGCATGAGCTCAGTTCAGATAATCATAGTAAATACTATTAAATAGTAAACAACAGTAATAAAAACTACAATTTATTGAGTGACAGCTATGTCCCTTGTGCACACATTCTTCCAAGAGGACAGAGTGATTGCCTCTGTTGCACAGATTGAAGCCTGGTGCTACGTCATCATGTACCACAGGTGGCTTCATGAGAATAAGGCAGGCTACAGCTTTCTTTCTCCAGGCCTAAATAAAACTGCTTCTGTAAAAGCACAGGCCTTGTACTTAAACACTCAATAAGTGTGCCTATTTGACTCAGTGAAACTCACATTTAGTCACTAGCTTTAAAAGGGAACTTGCCACTTCTCTATAGTAGTGGTTCTCAACTGGGGGTCATTTTGCCCCCTAGGGGACATTTGGCAATGTCTGGAGAAATTTTTAATTATCACAACTGGGGAGAGGGGCTTTGCTACTGACATCTAGGAGGCAGAGGACAAGGACGCTGCCAAGCATTCTACAGGCACAGGACAGCACCCCCACCCCCCAAACACAAAAATTATCTGGCTCAAAATGTCAGTAATGTTGAAGCTGAGAAATCCTGATTCCTAGCCAAGGTCAACCAATAGATCATCATTTGTTGATTAATATTTAAATTATAAAATGTTAAACCCAGAGAGGGAAATGGTTAATCACATAAGCTCTGACATTAGATTGCATACTAGAACTGGCCAAAGATGTGTCCTTTACATTCCAAAGCCCAGACAAGTAGCTAGCATAAATATTAATACCATATACTTTGGCTTGGGAGATATCTAGAAAGATTGGGATGCCAAGTCCAGTATTTCATATAGGAATTAATTTTGAGCTTTCAGGTGAAATGAAAATCCAGCCAATATACCAGTTTAAAATTTGGCTGTCCCTGTGGTTTATTTTATATACCAGTATAAAATCAGAAGAAAATTTCAACAAATTCCAAAGAACCAATATCATAGAGACTACATTGTCTGCCCACAAAAACATAAAAATTATAAACCAATGATAAACATGAGAGCAAAAATAAAAATATTTTTGGAAAAGAAAAAATATGTATTTAATTCTTGGATTAAAGAATAACATACTAGTTAATCACTTGCTTTTCTCATTGAATAATCAAACATTTCTCTCATACCTTAAATATGACTTTTCAGGTTTGCATGATATTCCAACACATGCATGGCATATATGGATGTAACTAAGCCTTTATTTAGGCACATTTACATTATTTTCTTTTTACTATTATTATTATTTTCTTTTTTGCTATTATTAATATACAATTACATGAGCAACATTATGGTTACTAGACTCCCCCTATTATCAAGTCCCCACACATACCCCATTGCAATCACTGTCCATCAGCATAGAAGGATGTTATAGAACCACTACTTGTCTTCTCTGTGTTATACTGCCTTCTCTTTATCCCCCACCCCCCCCACCCCCACTACATTATATATGCTAATTGTAATGGCCCTTTTCCCCCTTACCCCTCCCTTCCCACCCATCTTCTGCAGTCCCTTCCACTTTGCTAACTGTTAGTCCATTCTTGGGTTCTGTGAGTCTGCTGCTGTTTTCTCCCTTCAGTTTTTTTCTTTGTTCTTATACTCCACATATGAGTGAAATCATTCAGTACTTGTCTTTCTCTGCCTGGCTTATTTCACTGAGCACAATATCCTCTAGCTCCATCCATGTTGTTGCAAATGGTAGGATTTGTTTTCTTCTTATGGCTGAATAATATTCCATTGTGTATATGTACCACCTCTTCTTTATCCATTCATCTACTGATGGACACTTAGGTTGCTTCCTTTTCTTGGCTATTGTAAATAGTGCTGCGATAAACATAGGGGTGCAGATGTCCTTTTCAAACTGGGCTGCTGAGACTTCCGGGAAGATGGTGGCATGAGCAGGGGGGCAGAAATCTCCTCCCAACACTATATTTATCTACGAAAATACAGCAAATACAACTATACCTAAAAGAGAGACCAGAATACACAGGAAAGCGCAGAGCATGCAGCTACACCCAAGAGGACTCGGCACCCCCAGAGGCGGGTAAGATACGGAGCCGCAACCCAGCGGGGCCCAAGCACTCCCCCACCCCAGCGCACCGGCGGGAGGAGAGGATTCAGAGCCAGGAGGGAGTGGAAGTACACCAGTGAAATAACCAGCCCTGGTGATCTTCGCGGGGAGCGCTGACACACATAGTGCAGTGTAGCGGAGACTGGAGAGACAGAGGGGCAGGATCTGAGCGGGGAACTTGCCAGGGTGCTTGCAGCCAGCTCCCGGGAAAGAAAAAAAAAAAAGAAAGAAAGAAAAGGGCGTGCTTTCTTCAGCAGTCTTAAAGAGACAGGAGCCCAGTGGAGGAGCCGGATCGCCCGGGCACACTCAGTCGAGCGGGCAGGGAGTCCTGGGGAGTTTCGGACCCCTTAGCTGGCAACTGAGAAAGCGTGGCCGCACGTAGATTTCTCACTGAGATCAACAGCCTCCCATTCATTCCCACCCTGGCCAGAGCTATAAAGGGCCCTGCAGAGCGGTGTGGCCACGGCTGCGGAACAGTGGGGCAACAGCGTCACCTACAGCATCCCCACAGAAGTACTCCCGGTGGGCGTTTTTTTTTTTGTTTTGTTTTTTGTTTTTTCTTTTCTTTCTTTCTTTTTTTCCTCTTTTTAAAGTCTTAAAGAGCCCAGCTGACATATGTGGCAACTACCAGCGACCACTTCTATACCATGAAAAGACAGAGGAATATGGTCCAGACTAAAATCAACCAGACAACCCCAGAGAGGGAGCCTGAAGGGATGGAAATGCACAGTCTTCCTGAAAAAGAATTCAGAATAAAAGTCATAAACATGCTGATGGACATCCAGAGAAATGTGCAAGAGCTGAGGGAGGAAGTGAGGAAAGACAATGCAGAAATCAGACAAGCGATCGACGGGCTTAACGGCAGACTGGATGAGATGCAAGAGACTGTTAATGGAATAGAAATCAGAGAACAGGAATACAGAGAAGCTGAGGTAGAGAGAGATAAAAGGATCTCTAGGAATGAAAGAGTATTAAGAGAACTGTGTGACCAATCCAAACGGAACAATACTCGCATTATAAGAGCACCAGAGGAAGAAGAGAGAGGAAAAGGGATAGAAAGTGTCTTTGAAGAAATAATTGCTGAAAACATTCCCACGCTGGGGAAGGAATTAGTCTCACAGTCCACGGAAACCCACAGATCTCCCAACATAAAGGACCCAAGGAAGACAACACCAAGACACATAATAATTAAGATGGCAAAGATCACCTACAAAGGAAAACCCATCAGACTATCATCAGACTTCTCAACAGAAAACTTACAGCCAGAAGAGAATGGCATGATATATTTAATGTTATGAAACAGAAGGGCCTCGAACCAAGAATACTGTATCCAGCACGATTATCATTTAAATATGATGGAGGGATTAAACAATTTCCAGACAAAAGAAAGATGAGAGAGTTTGCCTCTCATAAACCACCACTACAGGATATCTTAAAGGGACTGCTCTAGAGGGAAGCACCCCTAAGGCTAAAAAGATGTCACCAGAGAAAAAAAAATCATACCAAAGAAAGCATACCATCCAAATACTAACTAAAGGCAAAGAATAAAACACCTAGTATATAAAGAAAGGAGGAGGAAGAATAAGAAGGGAGAGAAATAAAGAAACATCAGACGGTGTTTACAATAATTTAACAAGAAAGTTAAGTTAGATTGTTAGATAGTAAAGAAGCAACCCTTGAACCCTTGGTAACCACGAATCTAAAGCCAGCAATGGCAATAAGTACATATCTATCAATAATCACCCTAAATGTAAATGGACTGAATGCACCAATCAAAAGACATAGAGTCACTGAATGGATAAAAAAACAAAACCCATCTATATGCTGCTTACAAGAGACTCACCTCAAACCCAAAGATATACACAGACTAAAAGTGAAGGGATGGAAAAGATATTTCATGCAAACAACAAAGAGAAAAAAGCAGGTGTTGCAGTACTTGTATCAGACAAAATAGACTTCAAAACGAAGAAAGTTGCAAGAGATAAAGAAGGACATTACATAATGATAAAGGGGTCAGTCCAACAAGAAGATATAACCATTATAAATATATATGCACCCAACACAGGAGCGCCAGCATATGTGAGACAAATACTAACAGAATTAAAGGAGGAAATAGACAGCAATGCATTCATCTTAGGAGACTTCAACACACCACTCACTCCAGAGGACAGATCAACCAGACAGAAAATAAGTAAAGACACAGAGGCACTGAACAACACACTAGAACAGATGGACCTAACAGACATCTACAGAACTCTGCACCCAAAAGCAACAGGATACACATTCTTCTCAAGTGCACATGGAACATTTTCCACAATAGACCACATACTAGGCCACAAAAAGAACCTCAGTAAATTCAAAAACACTGAAATCCTACCAACCAACTTCTCAGATCACGAAGGTATAAAACTAGAAATAAATTTTAGAAAGAAACCAAAAAGGCTCACAAATACATGGAGACTTAACAACATTCTCATGATTAATCAATGGGTTAACGGCCAAATCAAAACAGAAATCAAAGAATATATGGAGACTAATGACAACAACAACACAAAGCCACAACTTCTGTGGGATGCACCAAAGGCAGTTCTAAGAGGAAAGTATATTGCAATCCAGGCCTATTTAAAGAAGGAAGAACATTCCCAAATGAATAGTCTAAAGACACAATTACTGAAATTGGAAAAAGAAGAACAAATGAGGCCCAAAGTCAGAAGGAGGGACATAATAAAGATCAGAGAAGAAATAAATAAAATTGAGAAGAATAAAACAATAGAAAAATATCAATGAAACCAAGAGCTGGTTCTTTGAAAAAATAAACAAAATAGATAAACCCCTAGCCAGACTCATTAAGAGAAAAAGAATCTACACACATAAACACAATCAGAAATGAGAAAGGAAAAATCACAACGGACCCCACAGAAATACAAAGAATCATAAGAGAATATTATGAGAATCTATATGCTAACAAGCTGGAAAACATAGAAGAAATGGACAACTTAGAAAAATACAACCTTCCAAGACTGACCAAGCAAGAAACAGAAAAACTAAACAGACCAATCACCAGTGACGAAATCGAATTGGTAATCAAAAAACTACCCAAGAACAAAACCCCCGGGCCTGATGGATTCACCTCTGAATTCTACCAGACATATAGAGAAGAAATAACACCGATTCTCCTTAAAGTTTTCCAAAAAATAGAAGAGGAGGGAATACTTCCAAACTCATTCTATGAAGCCAGCATCACTCTAATACCAAAACCGGGCAAAGACCTCACCAAAAAAGAAAATTACAGACCAATATCCCTGATGAACGTAGATGCAAAAATACTCAACAAAATATTAGCAAACCGAATTCAAAAATACATCAAGAGGATCATACACCATGATCAAGTGGGATTCATCCCAGGGATGCAAGGATGCTACAACATTCGAAAATCCATCAACATCATCCACCACATCAACAAAAAGAAGAACAAAAACTACATGATCATCTCCATAGATGCTGAAAAAGCATTTGACAAAAGTCAGCATCCATTCATGATTAAAACTCCCAACAAAATGGGTATAGACGGCAAGTACCTCAACATCATAAAGGCCATATATGACAAACCCACAGCTAACATGATACTTAATGGTGAGAAGCTGAAAGCTTTTCATCTAAGATCGGGAACAAGACAGGGATGCCCACTCTCTCCACTGTTATTCAACATAGTACTGGAGGTCCTAGCCACGGCAATCAGACAAAACAAAGACATACAAGGCATCCAGATTGGTAAAGAAGAAGTCAAATTGTCACTATTTGCAGATGACATGATACTGTACATAAAAAACCCTAAAGATTCCATTCTAAAACTACTAGAACTAATATCTGAATTCAGCAAAGTTGCAGGATACAAAATTAACACACAGAAATATGTTGCTTTCCTATACACTAATGATGAACTAACAGAAAGAGAAATCAGAAAAACAATTCCATTCACAATTGCATCAAAAAGAATAAAATACCTAGGAATAAACCTAACGAAGGAAGTGAAAGACCTGTACTCTGAAAACTACAAGACACTCCTAAGAGAAATTAAAGAGGACACTAACAAATGGAAATGCATCCCATGCTCTTGGCTAAGAAGAATAAATATTGTCAAAATGGCTATACTACCTAAAGCAACCTACAGATTCAAAGCAATCCCTATCAAACTACCCACAGCTTTCTTCAATGAAGTGGAACAAATAATTCTAAAATTCATATGGAACCACAAAAGTCCCCGAATAGCCAAAGCAAACCCGACAAGGAGGAATAAAACAGGGGTAATTATGCTCCTTGACTCAAGCTCTACTACAAAGCCACAGTAATCAAGACAATTTGGTATTGGCACAAAAACAGACCCACAGACCAGTGGAACAGAATAGAAAATCCAAACATAAACCCAAACATATACAGCCAATTAATATTTGATAAAGGAGCCTTGAATATACAATGGGAAGATGACAGCCTCTTCAGCAGCTGGTGTTGGAAAAACTGGACAGCTACATGTAAGAGAATGAAACTGGACTACTGTCTAGCCCAATACACAAAGGTAAATTCAAGGTGGATCAAAGACCTGAATGTAAGTCATGAAACCATAAA
>JAVSCE010018142.1:0-41853 GCA_032199065.1 Smutsia gigantea | reverse complement strand
TCCACACACCCTCAAAGCTGCCGGTATGTGCAGCAGGCCAGATCCAAGGAGGAACGTGGGCCCCTGTCACCCCTGATAATACTGCCTCAAGTGACCCCACCTGACAGCATGATCTTCAGGAGGGACCCTGCCCAGGTCGGCCTCCTGATCCAAGGGGCAGACACAAGGGGGTGGGGAGGGAACCCTAGTCAAGCCCCCCTCCTCCCAACACCCAACAGACTCCTGCTTTTTCCTCGAGAGCTCTTCTGAATCGCTCATCCTGAAGGCCCTCCCTGACACTGGCCCTGAGTCAGGAACTGGTGGAAAGAGAGGGCCTCCGCATGGAAGACACATGACCCTGACAAGCTCCCTAGAAACTGGTCTGGCATTGGGGGTGTGGGGGAACCACCTTCAAGAATAGATTATGAAGGTGCTTCATAACCTGAGACCTGGCTGGCTGCTCCAAGCAGTAGACAGGTGATGGCGAGCTGGACGTGGCAGATGGGACCCAGCAGAGAGGGGACCACAGACCAGACAGAGCATGTAGGACACAGCAGCCACGGCACAGCAGCCAGGGAACCACAGACAGGGCACAGCAGACAGGGCATGGCAGATGGCAGGACACAGCGGCCACCTCCTGGGTGCCCCTGTCTGCCCTGAGAAGCCCCTGCTCTTCACCGAGCCTGGGGAACCAGGAGGGGAAACTTGTGCACCGACGTCAGTATACAAAATCATTTTATTTTCCTCCCATCACTTCTTGCCGCCATGTGTGTCAAATCTCCAGACAGTTCCAAGGATTGAAAAGTCCAGGCCAAAGCCAAGCATCCATGCGCCCAGGCCTGTTAACACCTGTGTATCCATTATGCTCCCCTCACCTGGGCTGGTGAGGGGCTGGGCTGGGGGAAAAGCCCCCCTGGCCAGGTGTAGCCTCCCGCTTAGGAAGCGTTCAGACGAGCCTCCTTCTTGGGTTGTGGGGGTGTCCCTCAAGGGTGGTGCAGGGGACCCCGCTCCTGCCATGTCTCCCACCCAGAGCCCAGCCCCGAGGTGGGAGTCCACAGCTGGATCGGGCAGCCGTGCTCTGAGGCACCCTCGGACTCACAGGCAGTCAGGCACCCTGGCCACACCAGATGGGCAGAGGCCAGGGGCAGCCCCTCTGGAATCCTCTGCCAGCTCAGGAAGCACAAGCCAGAGAAATACATCAGAGCTGGCGAGGCCCTGGAAGGCCCATGCCCGCATCCTCCAGGACCCCCAAGTTCCACAAAGGACCCTTTCCCTCCCCAGGCACTCCCTGGAGGCTGGCCGCAACAAATCCATCTCCCTCTGGCCCGGGAGTGTGAAAGCCAGCCACCTGGTCATCCTCACCACCTCGGGAAGGGCTTGCATAAAGGGTGGGTGCCAGGACCTGTCTCAGCTCGGGCAGCTACAACAGAACACCACAACGGGGGATTAGACAGCCGACGTTTATTTCTCAAGGTTGTCTTTCTGGGAAGTCCAAGGTCACAGGCACCGCGTCTGGTGAGAGGCTGCTTCCTGGCTCACTGACGGCTGCCTGCTCGCTGTGTCCTCACCGGGGGTGGAGAGAGGCCCTCCCTCTTGTGCCTCTTCCTATAAGTGCACTAATTCTATTTATGGGGGCTCCACCCTCAGGCCCCAGTCAACTCCCTAAGCCTCCACCTCCTGATCCCATCACACTGGGGGTTAGGACCTCAACATATGAATTTGGGGAGATGCACACATTCAATCCATAAGAGACAAATACCCATGGTATTGTAATGATGTGGCCCAGGGTCCCTGGGCTCAGGATCTTCCCAAGGGGGATGAAAGGTCAAAATTAGAGACGTCCAGGAAGATGGCGGTGGGAGCAGGGCGGCAGAAATCTCCTCCCAACACTATATTTATCTACGAAAACACAGCAAATATATCTATTCCTAAAAGACGAGAATACACAGGAAAGCACACAGCGTGCAGCTACACCCGAGAGGACTCGGCACCCCAAGAGGCGGGTAAGATACGGAGCTGCGACCCAGCGGGACCCGAGCACTCCCCCACCCCAGCGCACCGGCGGGAGGAGAGGATTCAGAGCCGGGAGGGAGTGGAAGTACACCCCGCGAAGTAGCCAGCCCCGGTGATCTGCACGGGGAGCGCTGACCCACATTGCGCAGTGCAGCGGAGATTGGAGAGACAGAGGGGCAGGATCTGAGCGGGGAACGCGCCAGGGTGCTTGCAGCCGGCTCCCGGGAAGGAAAAAAAAAAAGAGCGTGCGCTTTCTTCAGCGGTCGTAAAGAGACAGGAGCCCAGCGGAGGAGCCGGATCGCCCCAGCACACTCAGCCCAGCAGGCTGGGAGTCCTGGGGAGTTTCAGACACCTTAGCTGGCGACAGAGGAAGCGTAGCCATACTTAACACTTCTCACTGAGATCAACAGCCTCCTATTCATTCCCACCCCTGCCAGAGCGATAAAGGGCCCTGTGGAGCGGCACAGTCACAGCTGTGGAATAGTGGGGCAATAGCGCCACCTAGAGCATTCCCACAGAATCTACGTCTGGTGGGCATTTTTTTTGTTTTTTTTGTTTTGTTTTGTTTTTTGTTTTGTTTTTGTTTTTTCTTTTCTTTCTTTTTTCTTTTTTTCTTTCTTTCTTTTTTTTCTTTTTTCTCTTTTTTTCTTCTCTTTTTAAAGTCTTAAAGAGCCCAGCTGACATACGTGGCAACTATCAGTGACCAATTCTATAGCCATGAAAAGACAGAGGAATATGGTTCAGACCAAAATCAACCAGACAACCCCAGAGAGGGAGTCTGAAGGGATGGAAATGCACAGTCTCCCTGAAAAAGAATTCAGAATAAAAGTCATAACCATGCTGATGGAGCTACAGAGAAATGTGCAAGAGCTGAGGGAGGAAGTGAGGGAAGTGAGGAAAGACAATGCAGAAATCAGACAAGCGATCGACGGGCTTAACAGCAGAATGGATGAGATGCAAGAGACTGTTAATGGAATAGAAAACAGGGAACAGGAGTACAGAGCAGCTGAGGCAGAGAGAGATAAAAGGATTTCTAGGAATGAAAGAATATTAAGAGAACTGTGTGACCAATCCAAACGGAAAAATATTCGCATTATAGGAGTACCAGAAGAAGAAGAGAGAGAAAAAGGGATAGAAAGTGTCTTTGAAGAAATAATTGCTGAAAAATTTCCCTCGCTGGGGAAGGAAATAGTCTCACAGTCCACTGAAGCTCATAGATCTCCCAACACAAGGGACCCAAGGAAGACAACACCAAGACACATAATAATTAAGATGGCAAAGATCAAAGATAAAGACGGTATTAAAGGCAGCTAGAGAGAGAAAAAAGATCAACTACAAAGGAAAACCCATCAGACTATCATCAGACTTCTCAACAGAAACCTTACAGGCCAGAAGAGAATGGCATGATATATTTAACGTTATGAAACAGAAGGGCCTCGAACCAAGAATATTGTATCCAGCACGAATATCATTTAAATATGATGGAGGGATTAAACAATTTCCAGACAAACGAAAGTTGAGAGAGTTTGCCTCTCATAAACCACCACTACAGGATATCTTAAATGGACTGCTCTAGATAGAAGCACACCTAAGGCTAAAAAATTGTCACCAGAGAAAATAAAATCATAGCAAAGAAAGCAGACCATCCAAATACTAACTAAAGGCAAAGAATAAAACACCTGTTATAGAAAGAATGGAGGAGGAGGAATAAGAAGAGAGAGAAATAAAGAAATAGCAGACTGTGTTTACAATAACTTAACAAGAAAGTTAAGTTGGATTGTTAGATAGTAAAGAAGCAGCCCTTGAACCCTTGGTAACCACAAATCTAAAGCCAGCAATGGCAATAAGTACATATCTATCGATAATCACCCTAAATGTAAATGGACTGAATGCACCAATCAAAAGACACAGAGTAACAGAATGGATAAAAAAGCAAGACCCATCTATATGCTGCCTACAAGAAACTCACCTCAAATCCAAAGATATACACAGACTAAAAGTGAAGGGATGGAAAAAGATATTTCATGCAAACAACAAAGAGAAAAAAGCAGGTGTTGCAGTACTTGTATCAGACAAAATAGACTTCAAAACGAAGAAAGTAGCAAAAGATAAAGAAGGACATTACATAATGATAAAGGGGTCAGTCCAACAAGAAGATATAACCATTATAAATATATATGCACCCAACACAGGAGCGCCAGCATATGTGAGACAAATACTAACAGAATTAAAGGAGGAAATAGACAGCAATGCATTCATCTTAGGAGACTTCAACACACCACTCACTCCAGAGGACAGATCAACCAGACAGAAAATAAGTAAAGACACAGAGGCACTGAACAACACACTAGAACAGATGGACCTAACAGACATCTACAGAACTCTGCACCCAAAAGCAACAGGATACACATTCTTCTCAAGTGCACATGGAACATTTTCCAGAATAGACCACATACTAGGCCACAAAAAGAACCTCAGTAATTTCAAAAATATTGAAATCCTACCAACCAACTTCTCAGATCACCAAGGTATAAAACTAGAAATAAATTTTAGAAAGAAATCAAAAAGGCTCACAAATACATGGAGACTTAACAACACTCTCCTAATTAATCAATGGGTTAACGAACAAATCAAAATAGAAATCAAAGAATATATGGAGACTAATGACAACAACAACACAAAGCCACAACTTCTGTGGGACGCAGCAAAGGCAGTTCTAAGAGGAAAGTATATTGCAATCCAGGCCTATTTAAAGAAGGAAGAACATTCCCAAATGAATAGTCTAAAGACACAATTACTGAAATTGGAAAAAGAAGAACAAATGAGGCCCAAAGTCACCAGAAGGAGGGACATAATAAAGATTAGAGAAGAAATAAATAAAATTGAGAAGAATAAAACAATAGAAAAAATCAATAAAACCAAGAGCTGGTTCTTTGAAAAAATAAACAAAATAGATAAACCCCTAGCCAGACTCATTAAGAGAAAAAGAGAATCTACACACATAAACACAATCAGAAATGAGAAAGGAAAAATCACGACGGACCCCACAGAAATACAAAGAATCATAAGAGAATATTATGAGAATCTATATGCTAACAAGCTGGAAAACATAGAAGAAATGGACAACTTCTTAGAAAAATACAACCTTCCAAGACTGACCAAGCAAGAAACAGAAAAACTAAACAGACCAATCACCAGTGACGAAATCGAATTGGTAATCAAAAAACTACCCAAGAACAAAACCCCGGGCCTGATGGATTCACCTCTGAATTCTACCAGACATATAGAGAAGAAATAACACCGATTCTCCTTAAAGTTTTCCAAAAAATAGAAGAGGAGGGAATACTTCCAAACTCATTCTATGAAGCCAGCATCACTCTAATACCAAAACCGGGCAAAGACCTCACCAAAAAAGAAAATTACAGACCAATATCCCTGATGAACGTAGATGCAAAAATACTCAACAAAATATTAGCAAACCGAATTCAAAAATACATCAAGAGGATCATACACCATGATCAAGTGGGATTCATCCCAGGGATGCAAGGATGGTACAACATTCGAAAATCCATCAACATCATCCACCACATCAACAAAAAGAAGAACAAAAACCACATGATCATCTCCATAGATGCTGAAAAAGCATTTGACAAAATTCAGCATCCATTCTGATTAAAACTCTCAACAAAATGGGTATAGAGGGCAAGTACCTCAACATCATAAAGGCTATATATGACAAACCCACAGCTAACATCATACTTAACGGCGAGACGCTGAAAGCTTTTCATCTAAGATCGGGAACAAGACAAGGATGCCCACTCTCTCCACTGTTATTCAACATAGTACTGGAGGTCCTAGCCACAGCAATCAGACAAAACAAAGACATACAAGGCATCCAGATTGGTAAAGAAGAAGTCAAATTGTCACTATTTGCAGATGACATGATACTGTACATAAAAAACCCTAAAGATTCCATTCCAAAACTACTAGAACTAATATCTGAATTCAGCAAAGTTGCAGGATACAAAATTAACACACAGAAATCTGTTGCTTTCCTATACACTAATGATGAACTAACAGAAAGAGAAATCAGAAAAACAATTCCATTCACAATTGCATCAAAAAGAATAAAATACCTAGGAATAAACCTAACGAAGGAAGTGAAAGACCTGTACTCTGAAAACTACAAGACACTCCTAAGAGAAATTAAAGAGGACACTAACAAATGGAAATGCATCCCATGCTCTTGGCTAGGAAGAATAAATATTGTCAAAATGGCTATACTACCTAAAGCAATCTACAGATTCAATGCAATCCCTATCAAACTACCAACAGTTATCTTCAATGAACTCGAACAAATAATTCTAAAATTCATATGGAACCACAAAAGACCCCGAATAGCCAAAGCAATCCTGAGAAGGAGGAATCAAACAGGGGGAATTACACTCCCTGACTTCAAGCTCTACTACAAACCACAGTAATCAAGACAATTTGGTATTGGCACAAAAACAGACCCACAGACCAGTGGAACAGAATAGAAAATCCAAACATTAACCCAAACATATACAGTCAATTAATATTTGATAAAAGTGCCTTGGATATACAATGGGGAGATGACAGCCTCTTCAGCAGCTGGTGTTGGAAAAACTGGACAGCTACATGTAAGAGAATGAAACTGGACTACTGTCTAGCCCCATACACAAAGGTAAACTCAAGGTGGATCAAAGACCTGAATGTAAGTCATGAAACCATAAAACTCTTAGAAAAAAACATAGGCAAAAATCTCTTGGACATAAACATGAGCAACTTCTTCATGAACATATCTCCCCGGGCAAGGGAAACAAAGGCAAAAATGAACAAGTGGGACTATATCAAGCTGAAAAGCTTCTGTACAGCAAAGGACACCATCAGTAGAACAAAAAGACATCCTACAGTATGGGAGAATATATTCATAAAAAACGTATCTGATAAAGGGTTGACATCCAAAATATATAAAGAACTCATGCACCTTAACAAACAGAAAGCAAATAATCCAATTAAGAAATGGGCAGAGGACATGAATAGACACTTCTCCAAAGAAGAAATTCAGATGGCCAACAGGCACATGAAAAGATGCTCCACATCGCTAATCATCAGAGAAATGCAGATTAAAACCACAATGAGATATCACCTCACACCAGTGAGGATGGCCAACATCCAAAACACAAACGACAACAAATGTTGGCGAGGATGTGGAGAAAAGGGAACCCTCCTACACTGCTGGTGGGACTGCAAATTAGTTCAACCATTGTGGAAAGCTGTATGGAGGTTCCTCAAAAAACTCAAAATAGAAATACCATTTGACCCAGGAATTCCACTCCTAGGAATTTACCCTAAGAATGCAGCAGCCCAATTTGAAAAGGACAGATGCACCCCTATGTTTATTGCAGCACTATTTACAATAGCCAAGAAATGGAAGCAACCTAAGTGTCCATCAGTAGATGAATGGATAAAGAAGATGTGGTACATATACACAATGGAATATTATTCAGCCATAAGAAGAAAACAAATCCTACCATTTGCAACAACATGGATGGAGCTAGAGGGTATTATGCTCAGTGAAATAAGCCAAGCCGAAAAAGACAAGTATCAAATGATTTCACTCATATGTGGAGTATAAGAACAAAGAAAAAATACTGAAAGAACAAAACAGCAGCAGACTCACAGAACCCAAGAACGGACTAATAGTTACCAAAGGGAAAGGGACTGGGGAAAATGGGTGGGAAGGGAGGGACAAGAGGGAAAAAGGGGCATTACGATTAGCAGATGTAATGTTGGGGGGCACGGGGAGGGCAGTACAACTCAGAGAAGACAAGTAGTGATTCTATAGCATCTCACTACGCTGATGGACAGTGACTGTAATGGGGTTGGTGGGGGGGACCTGATGAAGGGGTAGTTTAATAACCGTAATATTGCACATGTAATTGTAGATTAATGATAATAAAATAAATTATATTAAAAAAAATAAGAAAGGTCAAAATTATCTTCATAATACTACTGAGATACCATTTGCCTTTTTCACACTCATTCTCTCACAAATACGTCCAGGAGATTTTCATAGGCTAATCGTGTGTCATTCATCCTCACTCATGGCTAATGAAAGGTACTCTGGGTATTCCCATGTTTTACAAATTTCTCAGTTTTAAGTGTGAGATAGTGAACGTAGGTAGACATGACCCTGGTGAGCGGGCAAATGCTGAACAACTGGGTATCCAAGCAATAGAGCCCTGATATGTCACATCTGCCACCTTCCCTGGTGTAAGTATTCTCACCATGGCTGATTTTAATCTACCAAAGCAATGTCACTAAATGCAGGCTTGCAGAAAGCGGTGCACATCTGCTCTGGCTGGCTGGGGAGAGATCTGCACAGTGTAAAGGGGTCCTGAGATCCAGGAGTTTGAGAACCACTGCTTGACCTCACGCCTGACCAAACTGTGTGCAAAGGTCTGGCCTGGGCTCAGTCGGGACACGGCGGGTGGAGGACCCAGCGTCCACCTTCCAGAAGCTCCAGCCTAACTGGGAGATCCCTGGTGGAAGCCACAAGCAAGTGAAGGGCAGATCGAGAGTCAGACAGAACGTGTGTCAGGAGGGCTGAGCACGGGGTGGTGACCATGTGGAGAGGCAGGGAGGGGCGAGCCCTCAGCTAGGGGCCGTGCAGCTGGGAGAGCCTGGGCTCTGCTGTCAGCACACCTGGTTCCAGGGAAACTGGCTGTGATGAGCCCGCTGGCATCACCGCTCGGAGCCACACCCCTCACAGAGGACCCCAGGCCCCACTGCCAATGGGCGTGCTGAGCAGGGACACAAACGGAGCAGTGGAAAGCCTGGCGGTTAGGGGAATGATTAACAGGGGCAGGTAGGTAGCCAGACTAAGCCTGACAGTTGCCCTGTGAGAGTCCATCCTGACCCTGCAGCTCCTGCAGCAGGAGGGGTGTTGCCAGACCCAAGCCCAGTGGGCCCCATGACTGCCCCGATCAGCCACTGCTCACCATGAGCCTTCCCAGCATCTCCACCTGCCTGGCTCCAGGAGCTCAGGGAGAATAAGGCGGCCCTGCCCTTGAGCTGGTAGGGAGACCGACAGGGAAACTCAGAGGGCACAGGGACCACAGGGTGCTGACAGCAGCAGGGCCCAAAGGCTGGGTGGGGTGTGAGGGTCCTTCGGGAAGGACTTTGTGCCAGGCCACAAAGGAGCAACAAGAATGCCCCCTGCCCCCTGGGGTGAACAGGTGCCCCAGGGTAGGGAACGGTCGTGGCAAAGGTGTGAAACAGCCTTGGGACTGAGGATATCTGGCCATTGGAGCCCGGTCAGGCTGGAAAGGCATGGAGGACAGACCCACAGCCTGGGTGTGCCCTGAGCACCTGTGCAGGAGACAACGGCCATGCATGCAGAGTCCTTCTGCTTGATCAGCTAGAAACTCCAGTCTTGAGGGCTCCTGTCCAGAGGGGCTATATGACCTGGTCCTTGTCTGTCTCACATGCTCTGCCCAGAACATTCTCCCACCCACCCCCTTTCAGTTCCACTGGGGTGGGCATGATTCACCTGCATCACACCCCTCTCCCCTGCCCTGGGACTCTGGTCTGTCTCTCCCTGGGTGGCACAGGGCTAGAAGGAGGTAAGCCTGGAGCTGTGGGTAGCCACCTTCCCTCCATGGGACATGAGACAGCAAAGGGGAAAGCACACTCCAGTGCCACAGTGAGTCTGGGCCCATCTCAAGCCCACCTGGACTCTGAGCCCCAGGTGTGCCAGGTGGATGCCAATAAACACCCTACCTGCCCAAGCAGTGTGCAGGTGGTTTGGTGCCAGTGAACAGTAATTAGAAGTTACACATTCGCTTGGAGAAGCGTCATCAGCAGTGGGAAAATGAAGGCACAGAGCAAGCAGGAGTGATTAGTAGCTCAGGGCCGAGGGCGCATGAGACAACGGTAAGTGTCTGACGTGGTGACATGGTGACATAGCATCACCTCTGTCTTCATCATCCCATCTACTGATGGTAAAATGTGTCAAGTGCCTTTTACACAAACCATCCTATTTAATTATCCCAACCCCACATGATAAGTGGGACCCACGCCCCATGGATATACCATAACTGAGAAGACAAAGGTGAGAAAGCCCAAGCATGGTGCCCAAGACACGCAGCCGGTGTGGAGTGGGGCCAGGCTTTGCCCGAGGCCTGCCTGACTCCATCTCTCTGTCACCAGAACCTGGAGGTCAAATGTGAGGACCCAGGAGCCTCAAACCACAATCAGAAAGAACAGGCATGCACCTCTGAAAAAGCTGGAAGATGGAAAAGTAGAAAGGGATTTCTAAACCCTCATTTGCATGCATATTTTACTCATGGGGTGATTTAAGGCACTACCCCTAATGCTGTCTCACTCAGGTGAACTTCTGGAACCCTCCCCATGGTCCCAGGGCTGTGCGGTGGTTGGGGAAGTGAAAGAGACAGCCGGACCTGTCTCTGGTGGGTGTGGGTGGGGTCTGCTGGGCAATGGGCCTGAACCCACTGGTTCTGACAGCCAGGAAAGGGAACGAGGCAGGACTCTGCTTCACTTACAGGCACAGCCAGCCCCCAGGTCCTAGGTCCTGATACCAGACTCATGGGAGCAGAGTGGACATAGAGAACCAACATCTCAGCTTGTCCCCAACTCCAGGTGAAACGTGACATGGGCTGATCTAAACAGTCCAGTCCAACCACTGGGCCTCTGCAATTGGCTCAGGTGTAAGCATGTGATATAAGTTCATCCAATTGGACCAAATCCCAGGATACTTTGGCAGGAAGTCTAAAACCTGGCTGCTTTCTCTAGCTCTTGATCATGGAACTGTGCAGGAATGAAGCCCGGAACACTAACAGTCATTTTGCTACAATGACAGAAATCAGCCTGGGGTAAAGCTGGCCATAGAGCTGAGTACAAGTAGAATCACAGAAATGAAGCCAGAGTTCTTAAATTTTACTTACAGGAAACAACATGACAGGAACCAATGGTTGCCTACAAAAATATCCATTCTTTCCTCATTCTTAGTAACAGAAACCTGATTTTAGCAATGGGCCTGTGATAAAAACTACATTTCCCAGCCTCCCTTGCCATAGAGGTGATCATGTGGCTAATTCTGGCCAATGGTACAGAGGCAGAAGTTCTTGGGCAGAGATTCCAGGAAAGCTGCTTTCAAACGGAATCAACAGTGTACTAAAGGTTCTAGCCGGGGTAACTAGGCAAGAAAATGAAAAAAAAAAGGTATCCTGATTGGGAAGAAAGAAGTAAAACTATCTACTTGCAGATGATCTTGGCATACAATACCCTAAGGGATCCACATACACATAAAAAAAACTTTTAGACTAATAAATAAATTCAGAAAACTTATAGAATACAAGATCAGTATATAAAAGTCAGTTGTATTTCTATACACTAGCAACGAACAATCCAAAAATGAAAGTAAGAAAACAATTCTATTAACAGCACCAAAAATTAAATATTTAGGAATAAATTTAACAAAAATGTAAGACTTATACATTGAAAACTATAAAATATTGTTGAAAGACCTATGTAAATGGAAAGCATCTGGCATTCATGGATTTTAAGTCTTAAAAGCATGAAATGTCAATATTCCCCAAATTTCTCTACAGATTCAATGTGATCCCTATCAAAATTCCAACTCCTTTTTCACAGAAATGGACAAGTTGATTCTAGAATTCATATGAAAATGCAAGGAAGTCAGAATAGCCAAAACAATCTCGTAAAGGGACAAATGTGGATGACTCAAAGCCAATTTCAAAACTTACTACAAACTACAGTAATCAAGACTGTATGGTACTGGAATAAGAATACATATATAGATCAACATAACAGAATTGAGATTTCAGAAATAAACCCATACATCTATGATCAATGGAGTTTCAACAAGGATGCCAAGACGGTCCAACAATTGGCACTTGGACAACTGGATATCCACATGCAAAAGAACTGATTTGGACCCCTACCTCATCCCATATGCAAAAATTAACTTAAAATAGATCAAAGCTCTAAACATAAGAGCTAAAATTACAAAGGTCTTAGAAGAAAATAGGTATAAATCTTCATGACCTTGGATTAGGCAACAGTTTCTTAGATAGGACACCTAAACCAAAAACAACCAAAGGAAAAAAGCAGGTAAATTGGACTTCATCAAAATTAAATATTTTGTACATCTAAGGGCACTACCAATACTGTGAAAAGACAACCCACAGAATGGGAGAAAGTATCCATAACTCATATAACTGATAAGGATACTGATCTATGGTGTCAGCCCAGAATATAAAGACAACCTAATTTAAAAATGAGCAAAGGATTTGAATCAACATTTCTTCAAAGAAGATATAAAAATCTTCTTCAAATACAAATTTCTTCAAAGAAAATACACAAATCCTGCCAATAAGTGCATGAGAAGATGCCCAATATCACTAGTCATTAGGGAAATGCAAATCAAAATCACAATGAAATATCACTTCACACCCACTAGGGTGCTTCTAATCAAACAAATGGACAATAACAAGTGTTGGTGAGGATGTGGAGAAATTGGAACCTTCATGCACTGATGGTAGGAATGTCAAATGATGTAGCCACTTTGAAAAACAGTCTGACAGTTCTTCGAAAAGCTAAACAGTTACCACTTGACTGAGCGATTCCATGCATAGGTATATACCCAAGAAAAATGAAAACATGTCCACACAAATACTTGTACAAAAATGTGCATAGTAGAATTATTTATAAAGTCAAAAAGTGAAAACAACCCAAATGTACATCAACTGATGAATGAATGAACATGTGGTTTATCCATACAATGGAATAGTATTCAGTAATAAAAAGGAATGAAGTACTGATACATGCTACAACATGTATGAACCTTGGGAATCTAATGCTAAGTGAATGAAGCTGGACACAGAAGGCTTCCATTTTACATGAAACATCCAGAACAGACAAATCCAAAGGAACAGAAAGTAGGTTCATAGTTGTTTGGGGCTAGAGGAAGAAAGGAAAGGGAAGTGATTCCTATGGGTACAGGGTTCCTTTTAGGGGTGATGAAGTGTTCTTCCCTTAAAGGTGATAACTGCACAATTCTGTGAAAATACCAAAACCCACTGAATTGCACACTTCAGAATGGTGAGTTTTATGGTATGTGAATTATTATCACATTTTTTTAAGACAATCCCTATTGTTTAAGACAATTCAGGTAGATTTCCCCCTTCTTACGAACAGAATCCTCCTTTCTGATGCCCTGCTTTCTGCCGTATCCCCTGCCAGGGAGGCAGTCTGCTTTCTCTTGGAGCATGAATGGGAATGAGGCCTGACCACCACTGCCTGGGTCACTGGGACCAGGGACAGCCTGGGAGAGCTGTGTGCAGGACCAGATGTCCTCCAGCTTCTGAGAAGGAAGGAAGTCCCAAGCTCTCGCACAGTGTCCCGAGCCTTCCTGCCTCGGGGCTGCTTCCTGTCTGGCTCTGGAGGAGCAGGGACTGCAGAGGGGTCCCATGAGACTGACTCGTTGGGCCGCCAGCCCTCCTTCTGCAGGTCCTGGTCAGCCTATATGGTCAGATGCCCATGTGGTCCCAGCAATGGCCTCCCCTGGAACACAGCAGCTCACGCTGCTTCCATGGGCAGAGGGACACGGAAGGCGACTGGAGCCATGATTGACACACAAGTGGCATCACCCCAGCTCAGTCCACAGCCTTAACCTGAAGAAAGCCGAGTCCACTCCAAATACATCGTGGGGCGTGCATATTGAGATGTCCCATGGGCCTCGGAGACATCGGTAACTCCAGCTTTGGAAATGTCGAGACTAAAAATCCCACACCCATGGTCCATGGTGATGAGCTTTCAGACCCCCCTGTGCACAGAGTGGGAGCGCCCAACCCAAGAACACTGGGCCAGTCAGCAGGGACGTCCTGGGAAGCTCCTGTCAAAGGATTCAGATGAGAAGCAGCCTGACAGCCCAGGACTTCATAAGAGGACATCAGCTCCACCCTCACACATTCAGTCTTTAAAGTAAGCCCATCCACCCTAGCCAGCCAAGCTGAGGAGTGGTACATCAGGCTCTTGCCAGAGAACGCACCTCAAACTCTGTTCTCCAGCTTTAATCAAAGGACAATTCCTCCTGGAGGATGCTCAGAGAACACACATTCCATGGGCTCCTGGGCGTCACACCCACAGGAGAGCCACAGGCCCAGCTGGGGGTTTGGGCCATCAGGTTGTCTGCTGAGCCATGTGTTAAGGCTGTTAAAACGGGCCCGTGAAACCAGGGTTTTGTGGTTATTGTGTTGCTGATTTGTCAGGGTTTTTTAAATCTTCTTTAAAGTGTACGCTCACACAGAAAAAGGCACAAAACAAAAAATGTGCAGATAACATAGTGAGTATCACGTAACCACGATGCAGGTTCAGAAGTAAAACATCGCTGACTCCCCAGAAGCCCCCCGGGGGCCTCCACCTCACCAAAGGTAACTTCATTTAAGGAGTATTGCATGATTTGCACTCTTGTCAGGCTCTGTCACTCAAACTTAAAGCTTATGATACCTATTCATGTGATTTATTGCATGCAGTGACAATTCATTAACTTTCAGAGCTCCCAGCATTCCATTGTATGAATGCACTGTGAACTGATTTTTGGATCCATTTCCTGTTTGGGGCCATTACTAGTCATGTTGTTAGGAACACTCTGTGTATGTATCCTGATGTGCACGTGTACACTTCTGCTGGGTATATTCTTGTGGGTGGAATCGCTGGGTCACTGGGGATGGGTCATTGGAAATGGAGGCCTTCGGTTATATAGAAAACAATAGAAATAGAAATAATACCAAACTGTTTTCCAAAATGGTTGTACCAGTTTACACTCCTGCCAGCAGTGATGAGAGTTCCAGTAACTCCACATGCTCATCGACACTTGCCATTGTTAGTCTTTTTAATGGTGAGTAAAGGTGCTGTGTTAGTTATCTATTGCTGCATAACAAATTACCCTAAAAAGGAAAACATTTTTAATCTCAAAGTTTCTGTGGGTCAGGAAGCCAGAAGTGGCTTATCTGGGCAGCTCTGGTTTCAAGCCTCCCATGAGGTTGCCAACAAGATGTCGGCCAGGGCTGTGGTTGTCCAAAGGCTTGACCGAGTCTGGAGGATCTGCCTCTAAGATGGTGTCTTCACACGGTGGCAGCGGGCTCAGTTCCGCACCATATGTGCCTCTCCATAGAGCTGCCTGACTGACCCCATGACATGGTACCAGGTGTCCCACAGCAACTGATCCAAGAGAGAAAGGCCACATTGTCTCTTACGACCCGGTATTTGTCTCTGCAACATCCCATCCATAAAATGAGTCACTTAAGTCCAACACATGCTCACGGGCAGGGGAATCAAGTTCCACCTATTGAAAAGAGGAGTATTAGAGAATTTGTGGACATATTTTGAAACTACTAGAGGTATTTCATTGTGGTTTTATTTTGCCTTTCTCTGACTAATGAGGTTGAACACCTTTTCATCTGTTTAATGGCCACTCAGATTAACTCTTTCAATATCCAGTTGCAGTGTTTGTGTTTCCTTGTTTGCTTGTAAGAGTTCTTTATATATTCTGGAAGGAGCTCCCTGTCTGTTTTATGTGCTGCTAATAGCTTCCCCAGCTCGTAGCTTGCTTTTGCACACTCTCAATGGTATCTTTAATGAACAAATATTCTTAATTTTAATGTAGCCCAATTTATCAGGCTTTCTCTTTGCGGCTTGTCCTTCTTACATCCTGTTTAAAAAGTCTCTCCTTACTCTGAAGGCATGATGGTGACTTTCTGATAGTCTTATTTTCTTATTAGGATGGCTTTTTGATTTGTCAACTTGGCTGGGCTGAACTACAGTTTCCAGAATGCCCTTTATAGTTACACCTTCAGTTGAGGGGCCCATGGGGTGACAAGGAGTGTTGTCGCCTGAGAGGTGGGGGACAGACAGGAGGCAGCACCCAGAGGCAGGCACATGCCTTCTCCCAGTTACTCAAACACAGGCCCTAGGTACTGCTGGGGAGGGATTTCACAGATGTGATTCACAGATGTCCCACTCATTGGCCATTAAGATGATCCAAGGGGGCTTCATCCTGGATGGGCCTGACTCAGTCAATTGGAAAGCCTTTCAAAAGGGCTGTCAGTCCCTGAGCCAGACTCCCACAACCACTGGGTCTTCCTTCCTGACAGCCTGCCCTGCAGACTTCAGACCTGCTTGGCCAGTCCCTACAACTGGAAGTCATGCAGTAAATACACACACACACACACGATCACCTACTGGCTCTGCTTCTCTAGTTGACCCTGAGGTACACCCATCTTATCTTCTAAAGCCAAGTTGGTTTGCCTTCCCATTTCTATCTAAATCCACATAGAGTTGATTATTTTGTGTCCGGTGTGAGATGGAGGTCAAGGATTTGTTTGTTTTTTCCCTTTGTGTACTCAGTAATCCCAGATGTCCTTATTAAAAAGCCCTTCCTTTCCTACTGCTTCTCCAGCTTTGTCGTAAGTCAAGAATACATATATTCATGGGCCTGAGTTTTCTAAGAAGAACTATTTGACCACCAAGAAATTCAATTTCAACTTTGCTATGCACTTTCAGTAATTGTGTCAGGCTTTGAGACATGATTTCTGAATACCAGTTTACCGCTGTTACCCTATAACTCAGACCTTATTTCCCCTTCACTTTGGTGCACTGTAGATGCTCATTAAATAGTGGTCTCCTCCCTTTCCTCTGCTTTGGAAAACAGAGAGCCCTAGAGACAAGCTACAGGATGGCTGGTTTTCCATGCAGGGTCCAGGGGATAGTGAAATGGTCCCACAAGCCCTGGTGACTTGGTTGTACAGAGAAAGGTGGTGGAATTCAAATCAGAACATGGGGAGACCCATCAGTGCGGACCAGGTGGCCACACAGACCCGGGCATAGAGGGGATGGGCAGGGACAGTCCCAACCCCACAGGGACAGAGGGGTCAAGAGGGGGGACACGATACATGTGCCTTATATTTTTAAGTTTAATTTATTAAAACTGCAGACAACCAGACTTCCGGGAAGATGGCGGCATGAGCAGGGCGGCAGAAATCTCCTCCCAAAACTATATATATCTATGAAAATACAGCAAATACAACTATGCCTAAAAGAGAGACCAGAATACACAGGAAAGCACACAGTGTGCAGCTACACCTGAGAGGACTCGGCACCCTGCGAGGCGGGTAAGATACGGAGCTGCGACCCGGCAGGACCCGAGCACTCACCCACCCCAGCGCACCGGCAGGAGGAGAGGATTCAGAGCCGGAAGGGAGTGGAAGTACACCCCGCAAAGTAGCCAGCCCCACTGATCTGTGCGGGGAGCGCTGACACACATCATGCGGTGTAGCGGAGATTGGACAGACAGAGGGTGCAGTATCTGAGGGGGTAACGCGCCAGGGTGCTTGCAGCAAGCTCCCGAGAAGGAAAAAAAAAAGAAAACCGCGGGCTTTTTCCAGTGGTCTTAAAGAGACAGGAGCCCAGTGGAGGAGCCAGATCGCCCCAGCACACTCAACAAAGCAGGCTGGGAGTCCTGGGGAGTTTCGGACCCCTTAGCTGGCGACTAAGAAAGGGTGGCCGCACTTAGACTTCCCACAGAGATCAACAGCCTCCCATTCGTTCCCACCCAGGCCAGAGCTTTAAAGGACCCTGCAGAGGAGTGCAGCGACGGCTGCAGAATAGTGGAGCAACAGCGCCACCTACAGCATGCCCACAGAATGTACTCCCGGTGGGCTTTTTTTTTTTCTTTTTTGGTTTTTCTTTTTGTTTTTTGTTTTGTTCTGTTCTGTTTATTGTTTTTTCTTCTCTTTCTTTTTTCTTTTCTTTTTTTTCTTTTTTTTTTTCTTTCTTTCTCTCTCTTTTTTTTTCTTTTTAAAGTCTTGAAGAGCCCAGCTGACATACGTGGCAACTACCAGCAACCACTTCTATAGCCATGAAAAGACAGAGGAATATGGTCCAGACTAAGATAAACCAGACAACCCCAGAGAGGGAGCCTGAAGGGATGGAAATGCACAGTCTTCCTGAAAAGAATTCAGAATAAAAATCATAACCATGCTGATGGGTCTACAGAGAAATGTGCAAGAGCTGAGGGAGGAAGTGAGGGAAGTGAGGAAAGACAATGAAGAAATCAGACAAGCGATCAACCGGCTTAACAGCAGATTGGATGAGATGCAAGAGACTGTTAATGCAATAGAAATCAGAGAACAGGAATACAGAGAAGCTGAGGCAGAGAGAGATAAAAGGATTTCTAGGAATGAAAGAATATTAAGAGAACTGTGTGACCAATCCAAACAGAAAAATATTCGCATTATAGGAGTACCAGAGGAAGAAGAGAGAGAAAAAGGGATAGAAAGTGTCTTTGAAGAAATAATTGCTGAAAAATTTCCCACGCTGGGGAAGGAAATAGTCTTGCAGTCCACAGAAGCCCATAGATCTCCCAACACAAGGGACCCAAGGAAGACAACACCAAGACACATAATAATTAAGATGGCAAAGATCAAAGATAAGGACAGAGTATTAAAGGCAGCTAGAGAGAGAAAAAAGATGATCTACAAAGGAAAACCCATCAGACTATCATCAGACTTCTCAACAGAAACCTTACAGGCCAGAAGAGAAGGGCATGATATATTTAACGTAATGAAACAGAAGGGCCTCAAACCAAGAATATTGCATCCAGCACGATTATCATTTAAATATGACAGAGGGATTAAACAATTTCCAGATAAACAAAAGTTGAGAGAGTTTGCCTCTCATAAACCACCACTACAGGATATCTTAAACGGACTGCTCTAGAGGGAAGCACCCCTAAGGCTAAAAAGATGTCACCAGAGAAAATAAAATCATAGCAAAGAAAGCAGACCATCCAAATACTAACTAAAGGCAAAGAATAAAACACCTAGTATATAAAGAATGGAGGAGGAAGAATAAGATGGGAGAGAAATAAAGAATTATCAGATGGTGTTTACAGTAACTTAACAAGAAAGTTAAGTTAGATTGTTAGATAGTAAAGAAGGAACCCTTGAACCTTTGGTAACCACGAATCTAAAGCCAGCAATGGCAATAAGTACATATCTATCGATAATCACCCTAAATGGACTGAATGCACCAATCAAAAGACACAGAGTAACAGAATGGATAAAAAAGCAAGACCCATCTATATGCTGCTTACAAGAGACTCACCTCAACCTCAAAGATATACACAAACTAAAAATGAAGGGATGGAAAAAGATATTTCATGCAAACAACAAAGAGAAAAAAGCAGGTGTTGCAGTACTTGTATCAGACAAAATAAACTTCAATAGGAAGAAAGTAGCAAGAGATAAAGAAGCACATTACATAATGATAAAAGGGTCAGTCCAACAAGAAGATATAACCATTATAAATATAAATGCACCCAACATACGAGCACCAGCATATGTGAAACAAATACTAACAGAGTTAAAGGATGAAACAGACAGCAATGCATTCATTTTAGGAGACTTTAACACACCACTCACTCCAAAGGACATATCAACCAGACAGAGAATAAGTAAACACACAGAGGCACTGAACAACACACTAGAACAGATGGACCTAACAGACATCTACAGAACTCTGCACCCAAAAGCAACAAGACACACATTCTTCTCAAGTGCACATGGAACATTTTCCAGAATAGACCACATACTAGGCCACAAAAAGAACCTCAGTAATTTCAAAAATATTGAAATCCTACCAACCAACTTCTCAGATCACCAAGGTATAAAACTAGAAATAAATTTTAGAAAGAAACCAAAAAGGCTCACAAATACATGGAGACTTAACAACATTCTCCTAATTAATCAATGGGTTAACGACCAAATCAAAACAGAAATCAAAGAATATATGGAGACTAATGACAACAACAACACAAAGCCACAACTTCTGTGGGACGCAGCAAAGGCAGCTCTAAGAGGAAAGTATATTGCAGTCCAGGCCTATTTAAAGAAGGAAGACCATTCCCAAACGAATAGTCTAAAGACACAATTACTGAAATTGGAAAAAGAAGAACAAATAAGGCCCAAAGTCACGAGAGGGAGGGACATAATAAAGATCAGAGAAGAAATAAATAAAATTGAGAAGAATAAAACAATAGAAAAAAATCAATGAAAAACCAAGAGCTGGTTCTTTGAAAAAATAAACAAAATAGATAAACCCCTAGCCAGACTCATTAAGAGAAAAAAAGAGAATCTACACACATAAACAGAATCAGAAATGAGAAAGGAAAAATCACGGTGGACCCCACAGAAATACAAAGAATTATAAGAGACTATTATGAGAATCTATATGCTAACGAGCTGGAAAACATAGAAGAAATGGACAACTTCTTAGAAAAATACAACCTTCCAAGACTGACCAAGCAAGAAACAGAAAAACTAAACAGACCAATCACCAGTGACGAAATCGAATTGGTAATCAAAAAACTATCCAAGAACAAAACCCCTGGGCCTGATGGATTCACCTCTGAATTCTACCAGACATATAGAGAAGAAATAACACCGATTCTCCTTAAAGTTTTCCAAAAAATAGAAGAGGAGGGAATACTTCCAAACTCATTCTATGAAGCCAGCATCACTGTAATACCAAAACCGGGCAAAGACCTCACCAAAAAAGAAAATTACAGACCAATATCCCTGATGAACGTAGATGCAAAAATACTCAACAAAATGTTAGCAAACCGAATTCAAAAATACATCAAGAGGATCATACACCATGATCAAGTGGGATTCATCCCAGGGATGCAAGGATGGTACAACATTCGAAAATCCATCAACATCATCCACCACATCAACAAAAAGAAGAACAAAAACCACATGATCATCTCCATAGATGCTGAAAAAGCATTTGACAAAATTCAGCATCCATTCTTGATTAAAACTCTCAACAAAATGGGTATAGACGGCAAGTACCTCAACATCATAAAGGCTATATATGACAAACCCACAGCTAACATCATACTTAACGGCGAGAAGCTGAAAGCTTTTCATCTAAGATCGGGAACAAGACAGGGATGCCCACTCTCTCCACTGTTATTCAACATAGTACTGGAGGTTCTAGCCATGGCAATCAAACAAAACAAAGAAATACAAGGCATCCAGATTGGTAAAGAAGAGGTCAAATTCTCACTATTTGCAGATGACATGATATTGTGCATAAAAAACCCTAAAGACTCCACTCCAAAACTACTAGAACTAATATCTGAATTCAGCAAAGTTGCAGGACACAAAATCAACACACAGATATCGGTTGCTTTCCTATACACTAATGATGAACTAACAGAAAGAGAAATCAGAAAAACAATTCCCTTCACAACTGCATTAAAAGAATAAAATACCTAGGAATAAACCTAACGAAGGAAGTGACAGACCTGTACTCTGAAAACTACAAGACACTCCTAAGAGAAATTAAAGAGGACACTAACAAATGGAAATGCATCCCATGCTCTTGACTAGGAAGAATAAATATTGTCAAAATGGCTATATTACCTAAAGCAATCTACAGATTCAATGCAATCCCTATCAAACTACCAACAGTTATCTTCAATGAACTCGAACAAATAATTCTAAAATTCATATGGAACCACAAAAGACCCCAAATAGCCAAAGCAATCCTGAGAAGGAGGAATAAAACAGGGGGAATTACGCTCCCTGACTTCAAGCTGTACTACAAAGCCACAGTAATCAAGACAATTTGGTATTGGCACAAAAACAGACCCACAGACCAGTGGAACAGAATAGAAAATCCAAACATTAACCCAAACATATACAGTCAATTAATATTTGATAAAAGTGCCTTGGATATACAATGGGGAGATGACAGCCTCTTCAGCAGCTGGTGTTGGAAAAACTGGACAGCTACATGTAAGAGAATGAAACTGGACTACTGTCTAGCCCCATACACAAAGGTAAACTCAAGGTGGATCAAAGACCTGAATGTAAGTCATGATACCATAAAACTCTTAGAAAAAAACATAGGCAAAAATCTCTTGGACATAAACATGAGCAACTTCTTCATGAACATATCTCCCCGGGCAAGGGAAACAAAAGCAAAAATGAACAAGTGGGACCATATCAAGCTGAAAAGCTTCTGTACAGCAAAGGACACCATCAGTAGAACAAAAAGACATCCTACAGTATGGGAGAATATATTCATAAGTGACGTATCTGATAAGGGGTTGACATCCAAAATATATAAAGAACTCACGCACCTTAACAAACAAAAAGCAAATAATCCAATTAAGAAATGGGCAGAGGACATGAATAGACACTTCTCTAAAGAAGAAATTCAGATGGCCAACAGGCACATGAAAAGATGCTCCACATCGCTAATCATCAGAGAAATGCAGATTAAAACCACAATGAGATATCACCTCACACCAGTGAGGATGGCCAACATCCAAAACACAAACAACAACAAATGTTGGCGAGGATGTGGAGAAAAGGGAACCCTCCTACACTGCTGGTGGGACTGCAAATTAGTTCAACCATTGTGGAAAGCAGTATGGAGGTTCCTCAAAAAACTCAAAATAGAAATACCATTTGACCCAGGAATTCCACTCCTAGGAATTTACCCTAAGAATGCAGCAGCCCAGTTTGAAAAAGACATATGCACCCCTATGTTTATCACAGCACTATTTACAATAGCCAAGAAATGGAAGCAACCTAAGTGTCCATCAGTAGATGAATGGATAAAGAAGAGGTGGTACATATACACAATGGAATATTATTCAGCCATAAGAAGAAAACAAATGCTACCATTTGCAACAACATGGATGGAGCTAGAGGGTATTATGCTCAGTGAAATAAGCCAAGCCGAAAAAGACAAGTATCAAATGATTTCACTCACATGTGGAGTATAAGAACAAAGAAAAAAACTGAAGGAACAAAACAGCAGCAGACTCACAGAACCCAAGAACGGACTAATAGTTACCAAAGGGAAAGGGACTGGGGAAAATGGGTGGGAAGGGAGGGATAAGAGGGAAAAAGGGGCATTACGATTAGCTGATGTAATGTTAGGGGGACACGGGGAGGGCAGTACAACTCAGAGAAGACAAGTAGTGATTCTATAGCATCTCACTACGCTGATGGACAGTGACTGTAATGGGGCTGGTGGGGGGACCTGATGAAGGGGGTAGTTTAATAACCATAATATTGCACATGTAATTGTAGAATAATGATACCAAAATAAATTATTAAAAAAAACTGCAGACAACCAATAAAAACACCCCTTTGGCATGACAACAGTGGCTCTCAGGAGAGAGGGTCAACCCTAGTCCAGCCCAGCTCCTGCAGGCACCCTGTCTGCATCCTGCCGGACCTGGTCCACATGAACCTGGGGTCCTTTCCACACAGTGCCATAAGAACCAATACACTGCAGCTGCCCTGCACTTCTTCACCAAATTCAAAACCAGTGGTCTTCACCTCCTTCCTCCTTCCCAAGCTGGGCACTGCGCTGGGCACGTGGTGGGACACCTATGATGGGGTCAGGACTGGACTCACCCCGGGCTCAGGGAGCTATGACTCCCCACACGGTGAACCATGGCAGAACTACAAATGCCAGCAGGGGACCTCCTCATGCCCTGACACACGGTGGGCTCCAGCACAGCGCCGCTGCACAAAAAAGGCAACGTGAGAACAGTATATAAAAGTGCACTTTCTTTTCGGCAAAAATGGGGAAAAGGGGAATTTATACACATTTCCTAGAATATTCACAAAACATCTCTGGAAGGACATGCTGGAAGCATAAGATACCAGCTGCCACAGGGAGGAATGCAGGTGGTGGGGATGGGGCAAGAGGGAGTCTTTACCCAGAGACTTCTACAGCTCTTGGCATCTGAGCCATGGTGTGAACAACTCTGCCTGTTCACAAAATCAAAACAATTGTTTTAAGACACTGAAAGAAAAGAAGGAATGAGGGGTGGAAGGCGTGCAGGAGCATAGCTCCCAGCTGCACCACGGAGAGACTGGAGCACGAGCTGTGGGCTGGAGGCCCCCGGAGGCACAGCAGCCGGCCTGCCCTGCAGCTCAGTTCCCTGTATTCCTCCTCCCCCTCCATGACTGGCAGAGGTCCCTCTTTTTCTTGGCAAGGTACTAGCTGTGAAACATGCAGTGGCCGCAGGGCTCTCTCACAGACAATGGCTTGGACATGATTCGAAAGAGGAAAAATCTCTCTTTACCTCTGCACTCCAAATCCCCACTCCCTGCTGCTGCCAGCCGCACGGAGGAGCCGAGGGAGGAACAGGCTCTGAAGAAGAGCACACAGGCTGCCAGGCAGACCTGGGGCAGGGGTGGTGGCTGCGAGCAGGCTGTGCGCTCAGAAAACAGAGCCTCATGTGATGCGGGTCTGCATGGGGGTCTGTGGTGAGCGTGTGCATGGACACGTACGAGACCGGAGGGCGAGTGTGTGTGCACACCTGCGTACATGGGCCAATGTGGAACAGGCCCGGAGCAGCCTGGGCTGCATCTGGGTGTCCATCCCCCTGCAGGGCCAGGGACAGGCCCCTGGCGTGATCTGCCTGTGGACTCCCACCACGGTTTCACCACTAGCCAGATAGCTAGAAAATTCTGCTCGTGCTCACCTTGTGCTGTTTTATCTATAACACCAGGTAGCGGTGAGGGCTCAATGAAATGACCTGTGTGGAAGGCCCCACACCCTTTATGGATCAGACACTCAACAAATACAGGCCCAGCCCCGGCCTTCCCACCAAGGGCTGCTTTAACCAGCCTCAGACCCCACCTCATCCCCCACCGGCTCCTGGGAGGCCCACGGGACAGAGGAAGTGGGCCTGACATCAAGGCCAAAGGGCTCCCAAAGCATGGCAGGTTCATGTCAAGATATTCTTGGGGAGAAACAGAAACAGAAAACGCCAAGAAGAGAGGAAGCGATCGGCAGCCGCAGCAGGGCACCAGGGTCAGGGGTGGCCCAGGGCAGGCCTGGTGTGGGGCAGGTGCCAAGCCTGAGGGTGAGGGTGGATTTGCCCAGACCCATCGCAGCTGGCTGGGCACCCGCGCTGAACCCACAGGAGTACCACAGTCTGAGAGGCCCCCACCCAACCACAGCACCCACGGGGCTGGGCCCTCCCCCTGCCAGGTCTCCCTGGAGCAGGCCCAGCACCCAGAGCTGCTTGCTCCCACCCTCTCTCCTCCAGGCCTCAAGTGTGTAAGCACAGAAGCCAGGAGTCTACCCCCGTGCAGGCTCACACTGAGAGAAAGCAGGTCTACAGGGAAGGGGCAACTGGGGGCCAGTGGGTGGGGGGGAGATGTTCGGCAGGGCCAGCCTCTCCTCCTGCCTCCCCTGATCGCCCCCCCACCGCACCGCCCACCGGACGGCCTTGGCGAGCTTCCCCTCACCTTCAGCCAGTGGGACGCGGCGGGAGATCAGGAAGAGGGAGGTTAAGGCCGTGGCCCACCAGCCCCTTGCCCGCTGGGCCACTGCGGCTTGGTGACACCCATGGTGTCCCTCGCCAGATTCGGCGTACTCTCTGCAGCTGCCCAGGTCTGCCCATGGGACTCTGAGCAACACAGCAGCCCAGACTTCTGCCCCAAGCCCCAGACACAGGACCCCGGCTACCGCCAGAGGCAGCTGTTCACTGACTGCTCACGTGAGTCTCCTACGGAGGCTCTGTTCATCTCTGTGCCCCAAACACTGACTGGCCGGTGGGCACCTGTGGACGAATCAGCCGGGATCTGCCTGCCTCCCCACCTCCCCACGGCCACAGAGGGCCCTGTCTAATCTCATCCCCACCAGCGCCAACCCCCCTCAGGGCCCCTTTTCCCTGGGGGATGACCAACCAGACACCTCCTCCCTGGCCGCCCTCCCCACCCCCTCCTAGATTCTGCACAGCGGGTGGAAGGACCTTTCAAAGGGGAAAAAAAAAAAACAGAAAGGGGAGAGGAGGAGAGGGGTTGCTCCCGTGCTTCAATTCCTTGGGGCGTGCCCTCGTTTAGAAAACCCACACCCCTTACTGTGGCTTAGAGGGAGTCCCCCAGGACCCAGGAGCCTGCCTTACAGGGAGACCCCCCAGGACCCAGGAGCCCGGCTCACAGGGAGACGCACCAGGGCCCGGGAGCCCGACTCACAGGGAGACCCCCCAGGGCCCGGGAGCCCGGCTCACAGGGAGACGCACCAGGGCCCGGGAGCCCGACTCACAGGGAGACCCCCCAGGGCCCGGGAGCCCGGCTCACAGGGAGACCTCCCAGGACCCCGGAGCAGACTTCTACCCTTTCCCTCACCGGTTCCAGTCAACACCCCCAGTTTGTTCTTGCCCTAGGACCTTTGCACTGGTTGCTCCCTCTGCCTGGGGAGCTTCAAAGACTGCTCTCTGCTCCTCATCATTCTGGACTGGCCTGAAACATCACCTCCTCAGAGAGGCCTCCCTGCTCCCTCCATGAAAGCGCCTCCCTCTGCTGCCCTCTGTGTGCCCACCTCTCCCGGCCTTCTGTGCAGTGGATGGCACGCTCGGACAGACAGGGTCTGGGGATGAGGCCCACTCACGCACACAGCCCCAGGGAGAAAGCACTTGGGCTCTATGCAGACCAGAGTCTCAGCAGGCCACGGTGCCCACGAACCCCAGCCAGCCCGACAGCCTGTGCTCAGCCCGTCTGCGCAAGTGCATCCATACAGTCAGAGCTATTGTAGCTGTCCTTTCCATTTAAAGAATAAGAGGGTGGGTGCCAAGGTGCAGGCACCCTGGTCTGTCTGACGCCTTCTCCAGAAGGAGCCCCCTCCTCAGGGGGCATGGCCGTACAGGTGGCTCTGGGTCTCCACGTCTCAGGACAGGTGGGGACATGGGCAGGCGATGTGGCTGCACACGCAGCTCCCAGACCAGCTGGCCTGTTCCCAGGCCTGTCCTCATGTGTCCCTCCCCGCCTGCAGCCCTTCCCAGCTCCTCCTGTCCTCCAGCCCTGGCCTGGCTTTGCCCCCTCCCCTCTCAGCTGCGAGGGCCTCCTTCCATTGCTCAGACATGGCCCGGGCCTGCCCTCCTGCACCCAGGACCTCAGCAGGCAGCCCCCGGCCTGGGGGAGCTTCCTCGCCGCCCCCCCACCCCCAGCCAGCTGCTCAGCGTCCTCCTCAGGAGCACCCCCTGCCAAGTCAGGCACCCCAGCCACACTTCCCACCCTGCCCCCAGCCTCACTGTGTCACCCCCAATTAGAAAGCATCCCCTGCTTCTGCCATGAGCTGGTCAGTGCTTACCCACCCTGCCATCACCCCAACCAGACTGAGTTCTCGAGGGCGGGGACGACAGCAGTTTTGTTCGGCATGAAAACCCCAGCACCCAGAGCAGATGAGATGCTCCTTAAAAGCTTTGTGAGAGGAAGGGAAGAAAGGAGGAGGAGGGAGGCCGCGGGGACAGAGGGAGGGAGGAAGGGAAGGAAGCAGGGCCAGGACAAGTGGGATGGGATATCTGGAATCCTTCTCTAGGAAGTCCAGGTTTTTATTGGAAAAACACCTCCCCTGTGTGATAAGTACAGACCAGCCCTAAGGGCCTCCCCTCCACACTCCAGGTCACCCCAACAGCCCTGCACACGGAGACCCTGAAGGCTTGCCCTAGGAATGCAGCGCCCAGGGCCACACAGCTGCAGCCTTGGGCCGGCCACTTTTCAGAGCAGGCTTCCTCAGCTGTAGTAGCAGCTGTAGCCCTGCCCCTCTCCCAGGGCAAGGACACAGGCAGGGCCTGGCACCCCTGGAGTGTACTGACACCAGGGTGCAGCTTGCAGTGGGGCCCCAGCCCACCCATTCACTCCAGCTGGAGGTGCTTCTCTGGGCCCTGGGTTCCCTCTCCTGAGGTGTGAGATGTGTTAAGGTTGGGTGCCCACTCTCTGCAGAGGGGTCCACACGTCACAACCAGAGCCCACCCCACCAGCCAGTCCCCATCCACCTTCCCAGTCTCGGACACCATAACGCTAACAGAGAAGGGGCCTAGGCAGTGCAGTCACCTCCTCAAGGTCCCCAAGCCTCTGCTGACCCAGCACAGGAGGCCACCGAGCCTGCGTGCAGACCCTCCCTGCACAGGCAGGAGAGGCCTCGGGGAGCCAGGGGTGCCCAGGAGGGAAGGAGGCAGCCAGGTGTGCTGGGTACGCTCTCCCAGGAGGAGTGGTAACCACTGCACTCAGCTCCGCCTCAGGCCAGGACAGGCCACCTGGCGGTCCCAGAAGCCAGACCCAGCTGGGCAACAGAGTGGCTGCAGGGCAGGGGCTGGGGACCCCACCGCCCTGCGGCCTGGCCTAGGGAAATAAAGCAGGGCCACCTGCCGCAGGCCCAGGTCCACTGGCCCCGCCACCACTCTCCCACCACCACTCTGCACGCCTCCCCTCCCTCACCCTCCCTCAGTTGGCTGGGCCACAGGCCCTGCATTCCAGGCAGCTGTGGCTTCCTGGGGTCCTCCTGCAGGGACCTGAGGATGCGGAGGTGGGGAGGTTGCAGAGGGATGGCGATTATCCCATGAGAGCCAAGCTTGGGGAAACGGGAGCGTTTTCCCAGTCAGGTCCAGGAGCCCCCTTCCCACACCAGCTGGGGTGATTGCCTCCAGCTCGATTCTGTATGAGGGGTGAAAACGTCAGCTAAATTTGACTCCCCATTTCACAGAACGTTAGACTCACTAAGATACATCGTCTAAAAGTTCAACATGTTTACATTTATCCTAAGCACTTTTTTAAATTTGCATTTTCTAAAGTGCATTTAATTTTTTAAAATACTTTCACACTTACATCAAAACCATATAATTGCCCTGAGAGAAGTATGGCCACTATTACTAATTCCATGATATAAATGAAGATGAGGGATGCTGAGGTGTGAGTGGGCCAGTCAGTGAGTGCCAAGCACGGGGATACCCATCAGAACCCTTAGACGTGGGAATGGGCCTGATGGCCCCCCTCACAGGTGAGGAAACTGAGGCTCCGAGGAGCCCGAGGAGGGTGGAGCTGGACCCCATTGGTTTATGACATTGTGAAGCCCTTGCATCCTCTCTGGGCTGGGAATGAATAGAAACCTTTACAACAGTGAAGGAGCAAGACGGTCAGGCCCATCTCTCAGTGACACGACCTGGGACAGCCTAGAACTCTGGGACCTTAGAACCTGGGCAGTGACCCCATGCCCCCTCCATCTGGTGGGCTCCATTAGGAAGTTCCCTCACCATCCTCTCTAAAGTGGGAGCCAGAGCTCATGAGGGTCAATGCAGGTAACCATGGTGGTTAATTAGTGCTACTCTCCGAATAGCCAGGTTCTCCTTTCCAGGCATAGTGTAGGTGGCCCTGCCCTTGGCCGCTGGGGTTAGGGACAGTCTCATGGTCCCTTCAGACTTGCCTTGGCAACAACAGAGACAAGAGAGGTAGCCTGGGTCCTTAGATAAGGATGGCCCACAGCAGATCCACATGGGCCATGTAGAAACAAAGGAGAAATGTGTTGCTTTTAGTTTCTGAGATTCTTGGAAATGTTTGTTATAGCAGCAAACTCTAGGCTGTTCTGATACAATAATGTATTTGAAAACAGTATTCCTTCTACACAGTGCTTTATTATATGTTTGCCTCACTCTTCTTATCTATAAAATTGGGATAATATGTTGTAAGGATTAAATGAATAATACATATAAATGAGTATGTATGTACCTGACATATAGTATGCATAACATTGTATATGTTAACTATTATTATTAATATTGTTAGTCTTGTTCTTATTTGCTTTTTCATCTTTTCCTCCATAAGTCCCAATTTCTCTGCAGGACCAGCACAGAGGTGTGTAAGGGGAGGGGTTGGGACTTGTCAGCAGGACAGGAGTGTGGATGGTGAGGGGAGCCAGGTTGTCAGGGGCAGTTGGCCCAGGAGGTGACCCAGCATGATCACTGTCCCACTCTGACAGCAATGAGCCTGTCTGCCACCTTTAGAACAAGTTCTATCACAAAGTCATGCATATTCTCTACTTTTAAAACTTAGACAAGATAAGAAATAACAAATATTGATAAGAATGTGGAGAAAAATAGACACTCATGCCCTGTTGGTGGGAGTGTAAATTGGTACAGCCACTATGGAAAGTAGTATGGAAGTTTCTCAAAAAATTAAAAACAGAACTACCATGTGACCAAGTAATGCCACTTCTAGGAATTTACCCAAAGAAATGCACAGTCCTGTGTGTATCATGGAATTATTTTCAACAGTCAAGATATGGAAACAGCCTAAGCGTACATCAATAGATGAATAGAAAAAGAAGTAAAGAAGATGTGGTACATATATCCAATGGAATATTACTCAGCCATAAAAAAGAATGAAATTTTGCCATTTGCAACAACATGGAAGGACCTAGAAGGTATTATGCTAAGTGAAATAAGTCAATCAGAGCAAGACAAATACCATATGATTTCACTTATATGTGGAATCTTTAAAAAACAAAATGAACAAAAAAACAAAACAGAAATAGACTCACAGAAACAGCAGGTGGTGAGCAGGAGGCTGGAGAGTGAAACAGGTGAAGGGGGAAAAATTACTGAGACTGATATCCTGACCTGGATGCAGGTCACATGAGTGCACACACGTCAACAGTCACTGAGCTGCACAGTAAGCCTGGTGCATTTCATTTCATGTACCTTAATTTGAAAATGAACTAATCAAATAAAAACTTAGAACACATAAAAAGGTATAAAGAAAAAAACAAAAATTACCTGTAATCCCAGTCTAGCAGGTAACTTCTTTTAATATTTTTCATTATAGCCTTCTCCCATGTTTTCCTTTCATTATTTCGTTTTCCGAACAGGACTCAGCCTGCACAAAGCTGCCAGGCAACCCATGTTGCCTTTCTTGTTTTAGTTTGGTTTTTTACTAAAAATCTGTCGACATTTTCCCTCTTTATTAAATATTTCTTCACAAAACCACTTCAGTGCATCTTGAAAGGCACCTATGAATGTGCAGCAAACTACTAACACCTAATTCAAAAATCAACCACAGCGGTACTGAGCAGGGCTAGTGATATTCTGGTGAAATCGCTGAGGACCGTGCCAGTCCTCAGGGTGTTAACCTTTCATTCTCTCTTGGGGGATACCCAGTTCTTGCCCTGGGGCAGAGGTGCAAGGCTGTTACTGTGGCCCTCAGGACATTCTCTAACCTAATTCTTTTGCCCAACATGCCTGACTTGGGATTGTGTTGGATGCTGGATAAAATATAATAAACATCTTCTTAAATGGATAGCTGAGTTCAAAAAATAACGAGGGTAAATACCAGCGACCCAAAATGGAAAAAGGCAGGGAAACCAGAGGCTAAGTAGGGTGGTATACTTCAGGTGCCCAGTGGAGATGGAAGGGTGATGGGGTCCGTTCATGCACCCTGGGGCTTGAGTTGATAGCTGTGCATGTGCAGGAGAAGAGGCCTTGGGCCCACATGGGGTGACAGGCTGTGGCTAAGATCCCTACATAATGTGGCATCTCAAGAAACTCCCTACTTGATGCAAGGGCAGACAGCACCTTACAAAGAGGAGTAACAAGGATGCTTACCTGTTTTAACTCAAAGGCAGTGGGATAGAGGAGATGATCCCTGAGAATTTCTAAACGCAGCTCACTTCACATGTTTAGGGTTCAAATTTATTGTATCTCCTGACCTAGGTACCACACATACCAAGAAGTTAACATGAAAGGTTTTCTTGAGCTCCATGGGCACCTGGCAGAAGTAAATGTCAATCCTTTCAATCCAGGCCACAAAGAAGGACCATGGAAAAAGCTCGAGCTCACCTGCCAAAATTGCAAAACCATCAAGGAAATAAGCCATCAGGAGCAAGAGTCAAAAGAAACAAAAAACAATCAGGCTTCCAAACACTTTGTATAATGGGATTAGCTGATAAGTACTATAAAATGTGTAAAAAGCACTAAACACATGAAAAGAGAAATGTAAATTATAAGAGAAGAGCAGAGCATTGTGTAAACAGAGAAAGCAGGTGCTCAAACAAAAGGTGCTGACATCAGGCATTTCTCATTCCCCGGGAGGATTCCTCTGTCAGCATCGTGTCTGACCACAGGTAACAGAAAACCCACCAGAGCAACCAGAATTTTGGCCAGTGCTGGGCCAAACCAGGATTTTCCTCACAGAAGCACAGGTTCAGAGGAGGGTTTTGGTTGGCACCAGTCCAACAGTTTGACTACAGCCCAGCCCCACCTCTCCACCTGGCTTCCCCTGGTCACCCATATTTCATCTTCAACCCTGCTGCCTCATGGCTGGGACAGCTGCTGCCACCCCAGATAGCACATGACCAGAGGAAGAGGAAAATTCACATGAAGGGTAAACAGCCAGCTACATCTGTCCCTGCTTTTCCAGAACCACCACCATCGCCACCACCTTCATCACCACCACCACCATAACCACCATCACCATAGCCACCACCACCATCGCCGCCATCACCATCGCTGCCACCACCACCAAAGCCACCACCATCACCACCACCACCATCATCAACATCACCACCACCATCACCATCACACCATCACCATGACCACTACCATCACCACCATCACCATCGCTGCCACCACCACCATCACCATCACCATCACCATCACCACCACCACCACCACCACCATCACCACCACCATCACCATCACACCATCACCATGACCACTACCATCACCACCATCACCATCGCTGCCACCACCACCAAAGCCACCACCATCACCACCACCATCACCATCACACCATCACCATGACCACTACCATCACCACCATCACCATCGCTGCCACCACCACCATCACCATCACCACCATCACCACCACCACCACCACCACCATCACCACCACCATCACCATCACACCATCACCATGACCACTACCATCACCACCATCACCATCGCCACCACCACCATCACCATCACCATCACCATCACCACCACCACCACCACCACCATCACCACCACCATCACCATCACACCATCACCATGACCACTACCATCACCACCATCACCATCGCTGCCACCACCACCAAAGCCACCACCATCACCACCACCACCACCATCAACATCACCACCATCACCATCACCATCACCACCACCACCACCACCACCAATCACCACCACCATCACCATCACACCATCACCATGACCACTACCATCACCACCATCACCATCGCTGCCACCACCACCAAAGCCACCACCATCACCACCACCACCACCATCAACATCACCACCATCACCATCACCATCACCACCACCACCACCATCACCAACACCACCACCATCACCACCACCATCACCATCACACCATCACCATGACCACTACCATCACCACCACCACCATCATCAACATCACCACCAGCACCACCACCACCACCACCACCAGCACCACTTCCATCACCATCTCCACAATCACCCCCCAAGATTCCACAGTGCACTCTGGGGTGTGTTCTCCAAGCCCTGTAGCCTACACACAGAATCACTGAGATGCTAAATGTGTGCTTCTGCTCAAATGTGCCATGGAGTTTGGAGCCATGCACTGTGACAACTGGCCTGGGAGGCTAAGGTCCATGCTGCCCTCTATAAGCTCCCACACACATGCGACTTCCTCTCTGACTCTTACAGATACCCTTCTTCTCCTCTTAGGGACACTTGCTTCCAGAAGCCTCATGGGGCAACATGAGGGGCTGGGAAGGAATTCTCTTGACTAAAGGTGAATTAGGGTCCTGCTAAATAAATAAAAACTGTTACTAAAAGTAGAACAGCAGGATGTAATGTTTAACCAACTCAAGAAAGCACACTCTTCAATCATACCCACAATCGCCATTAAAGCACAAATCATATGTGATATAGAAAAGGGAACTTAAAATTTCTGGTAAGAGGCCCACAGTTGGCTATTAGCTTGTGAAATTGTCCTTATTTGTAATAAAATTTTACAAACAGTTAATACTTCAGGCTTGTCAGAAGTTCAACCAGAATTGGCTCAAAGTCACAAGGTTTGGCTGATTCTAGGGATGATATGGAAAACCACCATGAGAAATGCCAGAAGTTGGCCAGCAAGCATCCCTAGCAGTAGGAACAGCTGTCCAGGCTAACCTTGTGTCCAGGCTGCAGCCCTTGGTGGAATTTGACTATAAAACCCACAGCTATTTGGGATGTGTGGGAGCAAAAGTACACAGAATTAAGTGATGAGCCATTGTGACATTAAACAGCAATTAGATTTTTTACAAAGTGCAAAACAACTCTATCAAAGGCAGGAGAGCAAACAAAGTTCAAGGAGAAAAATTTGCTTGCTGAAACACTAAAAGTCTGTGTTAGAAAACATATTACAGCTCCTACCACTGCAGGCTTAAATCCACTTATGTTCCAAATCCTTACCATTTCCATTTTTTAATATAAATTTCATGGCATTCCAGTTGGTGATGAGTTGAATTTACTTTCAACAACAGACAGCAATGAAGACAGTTATTCATGGCCATGGCTACAAGTCTGGATGCCTGGGGATTCTGA
The DNA here is from genome assembly GCA_032199065.1 of Smutsia gigantea. Classification (NCBI taxonomy): domain Eukaryota; kingdom Metazoa; phylum Chordata; class Mammalia; order Pholidota; family Manidae; genus Smutsia; species Smutsia gigantea. The sequence goes on along the minus strand of JAVSCE010018142.1, from coordinate 7,367 downwards.
CTTCTGTGTATTTTCTTCCAGACCACTCTTTTTCTCCAAATGGACTCCAATGACACATGATACAAATGTTAGATCTTTTGTTATTATTCCTCAGGTCCCTGAAACTTATTTTTTTGTTTGTGTTGTTTTGTTTTTAGTCTATTTTCCCTCTGTTGTTCAGATTGGGTGAATTCTCATGTTCTGTCCTCAAGTTCACTGGTTTTTCTAGACTCTGTCATTTCCGCTCTACTACTGAGCCCATCAAGTGGGCTTTTTTTAATTTCTTTTATTGTATTTTCCAGGTGTAGTTTTTATAACTTCTATTGCATTGCTAAGATTTTCCATTTCTTAAAGTTGTTTCAAGAGAATTTGTAATTACTTGTAGAAGCATATTTATTTATGATGGCTACGTTAAAATCCTTGCCGGATGATCCCAACATCTGATTCATCTCTGTTTTGCTATTAATTGATTTTCTTTTCATATTCAAGTTGTGGTTTTCCTGGTTCTTGGAATGATGGGTGATTTTTTATTGTATCTTTGACATTTTTCCCATTATGTTTGAAGACTGGATGCAATAGTGAACATCTTCTTTAAGCAGTCAGTCACTGGTTTAGATTTAGAATGCAGGTCCTGGCCTGCTTCTGCCACGCTTGGGTCCCTTCCTCTGTTGACCAGGGTTTGTAAGCGGCCCTGCCACTGTGCTGTTCCTCCAGCCCTGGGGTCTCAGACAAGTTTGCCTTCCTCTTCCACCTCCCAGAGCCCTTCTTTGGTTGTGTCTCATGTGCCATTTCCAGGGTTTGTGGCTGTACTTAGCAGGGAGGAGCATGGAGAAATGGTTCTATGCCACCTTGTCCAGACCACAGGCTGAAACACTGCTTTTTATTTCTCCAGCTGTTCTCGTCTGCTTGACAGCTCACCCCAGTGTCTAACAGACAAAACTTTCTTTGATCCCATCCGGTCATTCCAGTCTGATCCGATCATTGTTAAGTCTTTATTCTATTTCTTAGCTCTTGTTTAGGAAAGGTTTAAATTCACATAGAAGTAGAGAGGGAAGTGTAATAATCCTGCACATGCTCTTCCTCAAAGAAGCCAAGGTTGCTTGGAGGAACAGACAGCACCACCCTCCCGACTGCGCAGCTCCCTGCCGGGGCCTCCTCGTTGGCGCAGGCTGTCCCACAGAGCAGGCTATGCCCAATTCCAAAGGGACTGGCCCCTCACAGACATCGCTGCATTCAAGAATACTCACTTCCATCTTGAAATGTTAAGAGATAAAAGACTTAGAAAATCCTTGTCTCTCAACAAAGTCTGCCTTTCAAGCCTGTGGCCAGGTGCATACTTGCAAAGCCTCACTGTGGAATTCTGAAACTGAACGTTCACTCCTGCGACTGTAATTGCCTGAGGCAAATGGGTGCCTCTAGCAGAGGAGCGAGATGTCAGGGCAGGAGATGCAAATGAGACAGGTGTATTAACATAGTTCAAAAAATATTACTCCCATGAAAAAGTGATTTTAAAAAGTGTGAGGGGAACCAGGGCCTTAAGGAAACACACATGAGGGTCCCAGGGCGGGAACATGGAAGTCCCAAACCCTGCTGGGCCGAGGGGAGTTGGGCCAGCCCAGGGATGGAGGGCTGGGCACTGCCCCGCAGCCTGGGCTGCCCAAAAGTGGAAGGTGGGCGGGACCCTCAGCCGAGGCCCTCACCAGGCAGAGGACAGTGTTACCTTGGCCAGGTCAGGTATACTTCCTCAGCCTCAGCTTCCCCATCCATGAAATGGGGAGCGATGCCCATAGGACAGCTGAGGGAACCGGACAAAAGAATGCACAGCGGAGCCCAGTGCTGGGCCTGGCACCCGAAGGAGCCAACCAACTGTCATGACAAACGCTGATGTTACCACAGCCACGGAGCAGCCTATCTTCAGCCCCACAGACGTTGGCTCACGTTTCCCTATAATGAGTCTATGAAATAGGCCCTGCTATCCTCTTTTTATGGGTGTGGAAACCAAGATTCAGAGAGGTTAGGGAGTTTAACAGGCACACAGCTGGGATGTGAACGCAGCGCCCTCACTCCCGATAGCCCCCCTTGACTTTGGTTTGCTCTGGCTAGGCTGACGCTCCTCCCTGGGACCCCACTGGGGTGAGCCTCAGGGGACTAGCCTGAGCCGGGCTGGGAGCATCCAGGCCACACACCAGCAGGAGGCCCCACCGTGGCCGGACACAGAGGGGCAGGGCAGGCCGCACCCCCAAACCACCTCTCCTGGGCACAGCCGAGGCCTCCGCGTGGGGCTGAGGCCCCGTCACCCCCTGTCTCCTCCTGCAGCTGGCTCCCTGGATCTCGGCCTCCTGGTCTGCAAAGGGGGCCCGACACAGGACCGGCCTGCAGCGTGGCTGCGTGTGCAGACTGAGGAAATGAGGCACTGTCGGTTCAGACTCCTACACTGTGCTCTGGCCGCCCTAGGCCTGGTCGCAGACTCGGCGTGGGGCTCTGACCTGGGCTCACCATCCCTGTTGCCAAAGGGAGCGAGCCTGCCCTGCCACTCACTATGCCAGAGGTGTGCCTCCTGCCTGCCCACTGGTCCAGCCGCAGCCTCAGCAGGGCCCTGTCACCAGCCCGGGCCTTCAGCCCGGGGGACCCCGCAGCATGCCCCCTGCCTCTGGTAGCTGTTGGGGCTACAGCTGACACTGTGGCCTCAGGCCAGCCTCCCTGCATACCCACCATCCTTCTGATGGGGGCCTAGAGAAGGGTGCCCCCTCCTCCTGCTGGCTGCCCAGAACCCCACTGGGCTCATGTCTCTTTAAAGGAGGGCAGCAAAAACAGGGGAAAGGAGAGCAATGGATGGCAAGGACGTTCCCATCTGGAGCAAAAAGAAAGGTGGTCGTGTAGGGCCAGGAGAAAGTGCCATGGCCATCCAGGGTCACAGCTGTTGGCACTGGGGGACAGAGGGGTGGTGCCTCCCACAGACTGGTGTCCAGGACAGATGACCCCTCCCCACAGAAAAATCAACTGACTTGTCATGCTGACTTGGATCTATCAGGAGGGTGAATCTTCCATAACAGTCAAGATGAACGGAGTTAAGAAGAACTAGACCAGATAAGGGAGGGGGGCAAGCCCCTATCTTCCAGGAAGGGTGGCTGCAGGGGACAGAGGTTTACAGAGAAGTAGGTGCGAGGGGCAGACAGACTCAGAGAGGGACCTCGGAGGGCAGGAAGCAGAGAAAGGGGCAGGAGCTGATCACACCTAACAGCGTGGTGGCTGCCCAAGGGTGCTGGGTCCCAGCTCTGCAGGGCACCCAGACCCCTGCACAGACACTCCTTCCCCACCTGTGCAGCAGCCCCAGGTGGCCTCGGGGAGCCCAGGCGGGGGTGGGGGCAGAGGCAGCTGGTGCCCGGGCTCTGGGTCACGGCAGTGCCTCCCATGTCACCCTCATTAGAGCCACTGACCCCGAGGGAATAGTACCTCTCCAACATGCCCCTGCTGCTCAGTCTGGCAGCTCCCTGACCCCAGCTGAGCTGGCTCCCTTGTGGGCAGAGAGGGACTATGAGTCCGGGATGAGGTCCCACTGGGAGCCGGGCTCCATACAGACACCCCTCCACTCACCCCTCCCTCCACACAGGCTTTGCTCTATCCACTGGGCCCTGGAATTTTCAAAGGCGTGTCCCTCTAGAAGTTCCAAGTAAAGCATGAGGCCATGCCCTCAGGTTAACACTGTGCCCCTCCACACCTCACCGGGCTGGCAGAACCTGCCCAGACCTGGTTCAGGCGCTGTGTTGCCAACCACCGCATCAGCACAGACAGGCCGTGGAAGGAGGATGGGCTTCAGGGCACGCACTGTGGCCCTGGTGGGGAGGAAGACCCAGGACAGGCCTGCACTGCTGGAGATGTCCCCGGGCAGCAGGCAGGCAGGCCCCGGCCCTCCCACCCCCTCTCAGAGCGCTGTCCCCAGGGGGCCCCTGGCCGAGAGGGGAGGGCCCAGCTAGAGGGCAGAGCTCCAAGGACAGTCACCCAGGCCAGCAGGGTGCGGCTGCAGAAGGGTCACCCTAGTGTGCCCCATAGGCCGCAACATGTCACAAACCTCAACTCTGGGGGCAGGCGGACCATCAGGGCCGTACTGTTCCCATGGGAACTGCTGAGAGTCTCATTAATCTATACGTCCACCTACTTCCCAAAAGGATTTAAGGGGGCCTTTGAATCCAGTAGGAGAGACCACAGCCAGAGTGACCAGGAGGAGGTGAAGGGCAGGCCCGCGGGCGCCCAGGGGCACGTCCGCAGTCCTGTTTCGGGGGGCTGCGCTCTGCCCTGCAGCCCCTGCCCACTCAGGGGTCTGGTCCCCAGAGAGGACCCGAGACCCCTGCGCGGGACGCCCCTCCACCCCTCCCTGGCAGGTACGACCCCTTAGAAGTTCAGGTGGAGGTGGGGCGGCAGATGTCCCGGGGGCCTCTTCAAGCCCGAGTCCTTCCCCCCCGCTGGGCGTGGCCCTGGGGAAGCACTGGGCAGGCCTCGGCGCGCGGCTGGGTGCGAGGAACCTGCACCTCGCGGGCCCCGGTCACGAGCAGCCTTCGGTGGGATGGAAGGGCAAGGCTCCCTGGAGGAGGAGGCCTCAGGCCGGTACCCTTCCCAGGACACCGGGCAGGCAAGAGGCAGTGGCGGCCGGCGCGCAGAGCCCTGGGGAGAGGGGAGCGCGTGCAGGGTGGCCCGGAGTGGCCGTGGGTTGCGGGGCCCGCCCTCCCGGGCCCCAGCCTCCAGCCCCCAGCCCCCAGCCGCTGGGGTCGCGGCGGGCGGTCCGCAGCCCCGGGACCGGCCCCTGGGGTGCGTCTTCTCGCAGGCGACGTCAGTTTCGCACCATCCAAAGTCCCCTTCAAAAGTTTGTCCCCAAACACAGCCCCTCTCGCCGCCCCGTCTTGGGAATCGGGGCCACCCCCCGAGGAGATGAGGACGGAAGCGGAGCCCTCCACACCCCTCCAGGAACAACAATAGGCTGCCGGGCCCGAGAACAAGGGAACCCAGGGCAGAAAATCCCCCAATCCCGCAACGTCAGCTGCGGGCCCAAGGCGAGGCCGCGGTGCTGCCCCCGCGCGCCCCTCCGTGGGACTGCAGAGGGTGCGGGGCCCCGCGGGTTGATCTCCTGGTTCTCGGACTCTGAGGACGCGCGGCGGGTAGGGAGGGAAAGATTGCGCTTGGATTCTGGGGCTATTTTAGGTTCAAAAGAAATTACATTTCGTAGCGAAAGCCAAATCTTAAGCGCCTGGCACTTTCCAGGGGCAGAAGTCCAATGATTTGTTTTTATTTCATCATCACATCCTACCATTAATTGTGTTCTTTTCCTTTTTTTCGACATTGTCAGAGATCACACATGAACGAATTTATGAAGTGGATATTCCGGGGACAAAGACAGTCGCCAAGCAGAAGAAGCTGAGATTGCTTGTTCCTGAGTTCTGAAAACACTCGGGGCTAGGCGCTGCCTCCAGGGAACCATTAGCCCTCCTCATATTCACATACAATCTCAGGACTGTGGAGAACCTGGGCTGCCCTGCAGACAGGGCGCGAGGAGCAGGTGCCGAGGACCTCCTCAGGGCCACCCTCGTGGCAGTACTGTCACGCTGCTTGAAATCCACACTGCCCTTAATGTGTGTATTTCTGCCCGTTTCTCAGGGGATGACCCTGAAGGCTCAACACAGGGAGTGGGTTGCAGAAGCTGCCCAACCAGTGGTGGGTGGGGGTCTGCATTGCACGCTGCTCCCAAATGTCTACTGATTCACTGAACCAACTTGACTCTAGTGGCCCATCTGACTTGACTTTGAGGCAGGAGAAACTCACCTATGGCCTTAGGGGTTCACAGTGCCTGTGCCGTGCTTAAATCAAAGGGAAAAACTTGAGTACAACCCTGTCACCATTTGGAGGAAGACTTCCTCCAAAGAGAATTCTAGAAAGAAAGAGCTTTCTGGCTAAATGGGGGGTACAAAGCCATTCTGGGGGATACAAAGCTGCATTAAATAGCTTCTCTGGGGTGGCCGTTTATCCATGGGTCAGGCTGCTCTAGTTCCCATCACAGCTCATGGAAGAGGCAGCCACCCATGGGGGACCCTGAGCGAGACCACTCTCCCCTCACTGGGCCTCAGTTTCCCCATTAGGGCTGTAAGAGCGTCACGAGATGGGACCACAGGCCAAGCACAGATGGGCTGTGGAGGCCTTTCAGTGGCACGCCAGCTTTCTCTGACCCACATTTCTATCTGGCAGCAGAGATGGGTATTAGGGACTGAGGGGAGGCCCTAGGGCCTCTCACTGCAGCCCGCCCAGCCTTGGCCCCTGGCCTGGGGGAGCTGAGTGCAGGGGTGAGTAAGAGCCAGGCCCTGGGGCCACAGCCCAGGATACAAATCCCAGCTCTGCTGACTCTCAGGAGCGAGAGGAGCTTGCTGGGCGCTGGAGGGTGCTGTGGCCTCCACGTGGGGCCCACACCCAGAGCAGAGACGACAGGGTGCCCATGGGAGAAGCACTTACAGGCTTCATCCACTCTGCTCTGCTGGGTGGGGAAGAGGAGACCACCAGCCATATGACTTGGGCCAGGGTCTTCGGCCCTCTGAACCTATTTTCTGTAGAACAGTCTGCTCTGCAGGCTTGCTGATGGCACTGGAAGTGACACATGCGTAGGACCCGGTGGTTCTGGCTGAAGAGCAGCCCTAAGCATGATTCACCAGGCCGTAGAGGGCTGCCGTCTGGGCAAGGAGGCCCGGTGGGCTGACCCAGGGCAGCTCTGCCTCCAAGTCTGGGCAGCTGCCTCCAGGCCCACCAAGAAAGGCTCCCCAGAAGGGCTCCAGGCCGCAGCAGGAAAAGGGGTCAAGTGGCCACAGCTCCAGGAACCCCACCATTATGCCCCCACCTGTGTCAGCCCCCACTCCTGGCAAGAATGAATCACCACAGGGAAAGTCTGACCAAGCTGCCCCCAGGGCTCCCTGGACCAGGGACACATGTAACTACAGGATGGGAGGGCTTGGGGCCCTAGGTCACAGCAGGATGCACTCCCCACGCCCACCCCAACCCCGCAGCTCTGTGTTGTGTTCTGGGAGCCGCACTCACCTGTCCAGACTGGACACTCCTTCAGTGCCTTCTGAGAAGCTCATGCTCCCTTCTTAGCTGGGTTTTGGGGTGTCAGCACTTGTTTTTCCAGTTCTCCAGGCTGGCTTCCGGGAAGGCTTTCTGGTGTGATTTTATATATTTTTAAGTTTTTTTGAGGTAATAATTGACACAATAAACCCTCACAATTCGCCTCCCCCCATGCTTTCGGGACCCCCAACAGAAGGAAAGCTGGGGAGGCCCTGGAAGTGGGTGATGTGGGCATTTGAACCCAGGCCTGACAACCGGACCCGCTCCCAGAGTCCCTCTGGCCTGAGTCAGAT
>JAVSCE010018141.1:0-26032 GCA_032199065.1 Smutsia gigantea | reverse complement strand
AAGCTGTTGTTTAAAAAGGCATTTCTAAACAAGGAAAGACTGAATGGAAATTAAAACTTGGAGTAACAATTTACAGAGGAAAGGAACACCAAATGGAGGGCTGCAGAAAATCCACTTAGTAAAAAAAGCTTTAAATTCCTCAATAACTCAGAGAAGTTAAAGGAGATGAAAATGAGGTGGAGATGAATTTTAAAAGTACAGGACAGAGAAAGAGTAGCAGCAAGTTAAAAGCTTGGGCTTAATAAAAAAACTGTTAGAACTACTAACCAAATTCAGCAAAGTTGCAAGTTATAAAAATCAGCTGCACTTCTAAACACTAATAATAAATAATCCAGAAAGTATATTAAGAAAACAATCCCATTTATGATAGCACCAAAAAGAATAAAATACCTAGGAATAAACTAAGCCAAGAAGGTGAAAGACTTGTACACTGAAAACTACAGAACCATTCTGAGAGAAATTGAGAAGACAGAAATAAATACGTGGGAAGACATGCATGTATGTGGATAGGAAGGCTTAATATTGTTAAGATGTTAATACTACCCAAAGCAATAGACAGATTCAATGCAATCCCTATCAAAATCACAATAAAACTGAAAATCCATCCTAAAATTCATATGAAATCTCAAGAGAACCTGAACAGCTAACACTACCTTCAAAAAGAGGCCTCACACTTACTGATTTGAAACTTCCTACACAATTACAGTAATCAAAACAGTGTGGTACTGGCATACAGACAGTAATTCTGTATATTATATTTTATACCATATAAACCAATGTAATACAACAGAGAGCCTAGAAATAAACTCTCACATATATGGCCAAATAATTTTTAATAAGGGTGTCAAGACCGTTCAAGGGGGATAAGATAGCCTTTTCAGCAAGTGGTATTGGGAAAACTGTTATCTACATGCAAAAATATGAGGACCCTTACCTTACAACATATACAAAACTAACTCAAAGTTGAACAAAGATCTAAATTTAAGAGCTGAAACTATAAAACTCTTAGAAATCATAAACAAAAAGTTTCATGACAATGGACTGGGCAATGATTTCTTGGCTATGACACTAAGGGCACAAAAGGAAAAATAGACAAATGGTACTACATCAAAGACTTACTTGCATCAACTGAATGAAAAGGGAACCCACAGAATAGGAGAATCCACAGAGTAATTTATAACCTACTTACAAATCATGTATCTGATATGGAGTTAATATCTAGATATATAAAGGACTCCTACAACTCAACAACAAAAAAACAAACCACCCTATTTAAAAAAATGGACAAAGCACTTGGATAGACATTTCTCCAAAGATACAGAAATGACTAATAAGCACATGAAATGATGCTCAACATCATAAGTCATTTGGGAAGTGAAAATCAAAACCACCATGACATACTACTTCATACCCAGTTTCATGGCCATTATATAATACATAAACACACACACACACACACACACACACACACAGAGGCAAAATTTCAAGTGTTGGCAAGGAAGTGGAGAAATTGGAAGGAACCCTAGTAAACTGCTGGTGGAAACACAGAATGGTGCAGTGTGGAAAAGTGTACTGTGATTCCTCAAAAAATTAAACACAGAATTATCATTTGATCCAGCAAATCCCACTTCTGGGTATTTACCCAAAGGAATGAAAGCAGGGACTTGAACAGATATTTGTACACCATGTTCATAGCAGCATTACTCACAATAGCCAAAAGGTATACGCAACCCAAATGTCCATGACAGATGGAGTGGATAATCAAAATGCGCTACATGTTCACAATGGAATATTATGTGGCCTTAAAAAGGAAATCGTGACACCTGTTACAACATAGATGAACCTTGAAGATTTATGCTAAGTAAAATAAGACAGTTACAAAGGGCAAATATTGTTGTGATTCTACTTACAGGCAGTACCTGGAGTAGTCAAATTCATAGAGACAGAAAGTAGAATGGTGGCTGCCAGGGGTCAGGAAGGGAAACAGGAAATTTGTAAATGGGTACGAGTTTCAGTTCAAGTTAAAAGGCTGTGGAGAAGGATGGTGGATGGTTGTACAACAGGGTGAATGTACTTAATTCCACAGAACTGCACACTTAAGAATGGTTAAAATAACTACAAGACACTCCTAAGAGAAATTAAAGAGGACACTAACAAATGGAAATGCATCCCATGCTCTTGGCTAGGAAGAATCAATATTGTCAAAATGGCTATACTACCTAAAGCAATCTACAGATTCAATGCAATCCCTATCAAACTACCAACAGCTTTCTTCAATGAACTGGAACAAATAATTCTAAAATTCATATGGAACCACAAAAGACCACGAATAGCCAAATCAATCCTGAGAAGGAGGAATAAAACAGGGGGAATTACACTCCCTGACTTCAAGCTCTACTACAAAGCCACAGTAATCAAGACAATTTGGTATTGGCACAAAAACAGACCCACAGACCAGTGGAACAGAATAGAAAATCCAAACATTAACCCAAACATATACAGTCAATTAATATTTGATAAAAGTGCCTTGGATATACAATGGGGAGATGACAGCCTCTTCAGCAGCTGGTGTTGGAAAAACTGGACAGCTACATGTAAGAGAATGAAACTGGACTACTGTCTAGCCCCATACACAAAGGTAAACTCAAGGTGGATCAAAGACCTGAATGTAAGTCATGAAACCATAAAACTCTTAGAAAAAAACATAGGCAAAAATCTCTTGGACATAAACATGAGCGACTTCTTCATGAACATATCTCCCCGGCAAGGGAAACAAAAGCAAAAATGAACAAGTGGGACTATATCAAGCTGAAAAGCTTCTGTACAGCAAAGGACACCATCAGTAGAACAAAAAGACATCCTACAGTATGGGAGAATATATTCATAAAAAACGTATCTGATAAAGGGTTGACATCCAAAATATATAAAGAACTCATGCACCTTAACAAACAGAAAGCAAATAATCCAATTAAGAAATGGGCAGAGGAAATGAATAGACACTTCTCCAAAGAAGAAATTCAGATGGCCAACAGGCACATGAAAAGATGCTCCACATCGCTAATCATCAGAAATGCAGATTAAAACCACAATGAGATATCACCTCACACCAGTGAGGATGGCCAACATCCAAAACACAAACAACAACAAATGTTGGCGAGGATGTGGAGAAAAGGGAACCCTCCTACACTGCTGGTGGGACTGCAAATTAGTTCAACCATTGTGGAAAGCAGTATGGAGGTTCCTCAAAAAACTCAAAATAGAAATACCATTTGACCCAGGAATTCCACTCCTAGGAATTTACCCTAAGAATGCAGCAGCCCAATTTGAAAAGGACAGATGCACCCCTATGTTTATTGCAGCACTATTTACAATAGCCAAGAAGTGGAAGCAACCTAAGTGTCCATCAGTAGATGAATGGATAAAGAAGAGGTGGTACATATACACAATGGAATATTATTCAGCCATAAGAAGAAAACAAATCCTACCATTTGCAACAACATGGATGGAGCTAGAGGGTATTATGCTCAGTGAAATAAGCCAAGCCGAAAAAGACAAGTATCAAATGATTTCACTCATATGTGGAGTATAAGAACAAAGAAAAAATACTGAAGGAACAAAACAGCAGCAGACTCACAGAACCCAAGAACGGACTAATAGTTACCAAAGGGAAAGGGACTGGGAAAATGGGTGGGAAGGGAGGGATAAGAGGGAAAAAGGGGCATTACGATTAGCAGATATAATGTTAGGGGGGCACGGGGAGGGCAGTACAACTCAGAAAGACAAGTAGTGATTCTATAGCATCTCACTACGCTGATGGACAGTGACTGTAACGGGGTTGGTGGGGGGGACCTGATGATGGGGTAGTTTAGTAACCATAATATTGCACGTGTAATTGTAGATTAATGATAATAAAATAAATTATATTAAAAAAAAGAATGGTTAAAATAGTTAATTTTACAGTATGTATTTTTTATTATAATAGAAAAAAAAGGCTTGGGTTTAGGTTAAGCATTGCTGCTACCCATTCACTGTTAGATAACTCTCTGGCCTCAGGCAAGTTGCTTAACCTCTCTCAGATGTAAAATGAGGCAATAACAGGACCTACTGCATAGTGCTGTTGAGATAAATGACACAATTCCAGGAAAGCACTTGCCACCTAAGCACTAAAACTTAGCTCTTATCATTCTTATGATGATGACCATGAAGATGGTACAGCTGACTCCAAGTCTGAGCAGAAAAGGACTGTAACTGTATTTCTGAATCACTGTCTAGGAAAGGATGCTTTCATTTGTTTGGTATTTTATTGATAAAAGTTCGATTATCTACCTTAATGGCCCTTGACCCCTTCACCATCGAACCCTTCTAGGACTAACCTATGTGCTATGTAATTTTTACCCAGCAAACTTCAATGTTGCTCAAGGAGGCAGGACATTCCTTGGAAAAATTAAGAAATAGCACATTCATACCAAGGTGGAAGACAGGACCCAGTTTATAAAAAATAACTCTATGATGATCTTTATCATTCTTATGATGATGACCATGAAGATGGCACAGCTGATTCCCAGTCTGAGCAGAAAAGGACTGTATCTGTATTTCTGAATCACTGTCTAGGCAACAATTTCAGAGCCTTTGTGTCCTCCACTCTGCCTTACAGACGTCAACTTTATAGATTTGCCAATATTTTTATCAATCTTCAAGTGTTATTTGGAGAAGTGCTCACGAGGCTTCTGGACCTTCAGAAGTATTATTATCCTTACAGGAGATGTGATTTTAACAAAGTGATTTAACCATATAATGGCTTAAGCTCTAAATCTGGGGGGAGACCATGAAAACCCAATGGAAGTGGGTGATTCAAGGTCTCAGGAGGCTAGTCCTCTCCCCAAGTTCACTGGCCCCCTGTAAGATGAGTACTCTTGTCAAGGAAGATGAGATGCAAGCAGCTGAAGGCACATGCTTTGTGCAGTCCCAACAACTCCTAGAATCACACCCCAAATCCTGTGGTCAAAGACCACAAACCTAAGGAGGGGTCACTGCAAGGCTCTAGCACCTTCATCTGCTGAGTCAGCTCAGAGGAGAAGCAACCAGGTTGCTTAATAAACATTAAAATTACTAAAATATACACTTCTCTTTCATTTATTGTCTATGATAGGGACAGAAAAATACCAAAGGAAAGCAAAGTACCAGACAGAATACATCTGACAAGGAATGAGAGAGAAGAGGAAGGGCCAACAGATGTGGGTCACACGGGGACAGGTTTGATAGGTGTGAGATGAGGTCTAGTAAACTACCTCTGGTGAGACCACGCCTGGTCAGGCCACCACAGTCCTTCCCCTGTGGAGCTGGCATCCAAGCTAAGAGCTTCCAGAGAAGGTGACAGTGACCTTGCAGGTGCCCGAATGAGGGTTTCAGCTGTGCCACTCCCCACAGAACCTGTCTCTCTCCCAATCAGATAAAAAAGTCTTTTTCTTTTTTCCCCTGTACTCCCAGCACCTTGTCTCCTTTACCCCTGGAGTGGTCTGAACTGGTCCCTATCCGAACACCAGAAATCTGTAAATGTGACCTTATTTGGAGAAAGGGTCTTTACAGATGTAATTAAGTTAAGGATCTCAAAATGAGATGGTCCTGGATTATACTGATAGACCCTAAGCCCAATGACAAGTGGCCTTAGACCAAGACACTCAGAGGAGAGACACAAAGAGAAGAGGAGAATGTCACGTGACCACAGGGGCGGAGATGGGAGTGGTGTAGCCACAGCCAAGAATCACCTGGAGTCACCAAAGCTGGACGAAGCAAGGATGGAGTCTTCCCTAGAGCCTCTGGAGGGAATGCAGCCCTGTCGACATCTCGATTTCAGACTCCTGGCCTCCAGACTGTGAGAAGATAAATCTCTGCTGTTGTAAGCCACCCAGTTTGTGGGCATTTGTCACAGTAGCTCTAAGAAGGTAATACAGCCCCAACCATGGGAGAAAAAAACCAAACACTTTGCTGTACACCCTTCTTCATGGGCATTATCAAAAATCTTCTTTCTGGGAAATCTTCACTTACAAAGTCTACCAAGGAGACTTCACATCCACTGGTGGTATGCTTTCCATGTGGACATGGACCTCAGCGTAGCCCACATCTCAGGACTTCACGGAGAAAGGGGCTCCACAGGCCAGCATAGTCCTGCTGGGCATCCAGCCCACCTCATTTCACTCCAGTTCTGATCCTTACAGACAACACAGATGGGTGGCAGGGTATGCAATTTTGCTTTTTAACTAATTGGAAAAGAAATACGACTGTCCCTCTATATGGCTCAAAAGACAAAGACCACAGTGGAAGATGTTTTAAGACCCAGCGTGGGGAGTTCCTGAATGAGCCTAAAACGCAGGATTTCCCCAGTGGGCTCCCAGGCAGGGCACAGGCCACAGTACCAGGCCTCCTTCCTCCTCACTGCTAGGTCTTGGGTTTCTTTTCATTGTTTTTTTTCTCTGTGTCTTTTAAAGTATGAATTTGCCCTTATGTGAAAAGAATTATACCCACATGCAAATAAAGTGGACACCAAGACTGGGAAGAGCCAACCCTGCTGTGAAAGCTCCACCTCCTATACTTCTGCTAAATTCACTGCTGACCCAGTGGTGGCAGCTCAGTGACGTCTGCCGCCTCCAGGCTACACCCGCTTGGCTCGCCTCAGCTTACCTGGTGCTTCAGCATCACTCTCATGAGTAGGATCTCAAAATATATTTGTTAAAGGACCACTCAATATCAAAAGGTGAAATACTACAATGGTAAATTTTGTTATGTGTATTGTACCACACCCAAAAAAAGTGTTTGAAAAACCACAGACACACTCCTCACACTTACTAGGGTGGCACTTAATCAAAAACCAAAAGACAACAAAACACAGAAGGTATCAGCAACGATGTGGAGAAACTGGAACACTCACACCTTGCTGGTGAGAACGTAAAATAGTTCAGCCTCTGTGGAAAACAGTTGGCAGTTCTTCAAAAAAGCTAAACATAGAATTATCATATGACCCAACCATTCCACTCTTGGGTATATACCAAAAAAACTGAAAAAGAAATTTGTTTTTCAAACAAAAACTTGTACACAAATGTTCGTAGTTGCATCATTCCCAAGAGCCAAAGGCGGGAAAACAACCCAAATATCTACTGACGGATGAATGGATACACAAACCGTGATATGCCTATACAGTGTAATATTATTCAGCCATAAAACAAGATGGAATACTGATACATGCTACAACATGAATAAACCTCCAAAGTATGATTCTAAGTGAAAGAAGCCAGTCACAGAAGACAATTTTGTATCATATGATTCCATTTATATGAAATATCCAGAATTGGTAAATCCTTAGAGACAGAAAGCAGTGGTTTCCAGGGGTTGGGGAAGGAGGAAATGGGGACTGAATGCTTAATGGGTACAAATTTCCTTTAGGAGTGGTGAAAATGTTTTGTAACTAGATAGAGGTGGTGGTTGTACAGAATTATGAATGTACTAAATACCACTAAACTGTTCCCTTGAAAATCATTAATTATACTATGTGATTTTCATCTCAATTAAAAAAGAATGAAAAGATAAAGGTGACAGAAGTCCAGCTTTGCCATTTAACCACAGAAGTGAAAATAAAGAATACATATAAAACATTTGTTTTAACGGCCTTAACTAATCAACAGGGTTTAAATCAGGCTTTATCACCCTTAGCACTATGAGTTGGCGCTACCTAATTAATTCCCTGGTGTGAGGGGCTGTCCTGTGCCCTGCAGGATGATCAGCAGCATCCCTGGCCTTTAGCCATTTGATGGCGGAAAAACACACACCCCTTACCTAGTTGTGAGAACCAAAAATGTCTCCAAATATTGCCAGATATTCCTTGGTGGACAAAAATTCTCCAGTGAAGAACCATTGGTCTAAATGGGAAAAGCGTTCTCCCAGCAACTGCTAAGGATTTGTTCTTTTCTAATGCCCTGTCAACTGGCCAGTGTGACTCATTGTTTCCTGCCAATCCTACTAGCCACAAATGACCTATCTATGAATGTCTGGCACCTGATTATAATGTCCTTTCTTCTAATCCCAAATTCCCCCAAACTACTCACAAGTACCTCCCTGATATGCTGCTTTCTGCCTGCCAGGCCACAGATTATGAGGTACCCTTCAACCCATCCCCGGTGCATGGCTTCAGACTCTATTAGCACCCATGAGTCAGAAGGACATCCTGAAAGTACAGGTCAAGGAAAAAGCAAACCTGCCAGTTTTACAAGTAGGACAAAGCCTTCATGTGCCTACGCTCTCATTCCCCGATCTCAGAAGTTAAAGAAAAATAAAAGCTCCGCCAAACATCCCATCTCCAAATGGCGTAACAGGTGAAATGAGAGGTTGAAAGTCCCTAATCCTATGAGAGATAGTTAATTTTTCAAGAAGTTCAATTATCTTTAACTTTGGGGAACACAATCACTTCAGGCCTAGTTGTTTCATATTAATCTTTCAGAAAGTCCCAAAACCTTGAGAGGGGAAATGGATTCAAATCCCATCTGAACCTGTGAAGCCATGGACAAGTCATTTAATCCTCTGGGCATAGTTTTCTCTTTTGCTAGATTTGTGTGTTAGGCTGTTTGAATTTTAAGTTTGATGCATTCATTCAATAGCTGCTTCCTAAGTATCTACTTATTAAGAGCATATGAAAAGATAAGCAGACGCCGAGCCGTACCGTCAAGGAGTCCAAGTTGGGTCAGAGGTAGGTGAAGAACAGCTTAGAAAACAAAGAAATAAATAAATACCGTGAGATGAAATAAAAACTAAAGAGATATGTGCCCAGCACACTTGAGTGTATAAGAACAAACATCAGAACAGCTAATCACACATAAAATAAGTCATAAGAGAGTCCCAACAGCACCCTACATTTGTGCAGGGGGCAAAGAGAAGACTGAAGTGTCAGGGAAGTAGAGGAGGCCACATTTAACGGAGACTGCCCAGCTAACTATTTTGGTTCTTGAATAACTCAAAATATGTAAGATACCATTTCTAACTCACAAACTGAGAATTCTTGCTGACACAGTCAGACCTTTTCCTTTGGTGAGGGACATGGTCCTTCATCACCCGGCAACCCCTGAAATAAAGAGCTTCCATAAGAGTTCATCATTAGTCCAGTGTGACAAGAGGACCAAGAGGCAACCAACCTGCCCAGGGAGGCCTACAAGTTAAAGGCAAGCAGCAACGCCTGGCAACAAAATACAAAAGGCAATTTCAAAACCACATACTGAGGATACCTCCACAGCAACCATGAGAGGTCTTGTTTTTCTTCTCAAAGCCAAGACCCAAGGAAGGATTTTTTAAATTAATTTATACAGAGAGATATATGTACCAAATTTATATAAATAAATTATATAAAATATAAATATATAAGTATTTACATACTTGTGTAAGTATATGTAATAATATATAGAATATGTAAATATAAAAATTAATACAAGTAAAAGGAAAGTTTATTCCTTTTAATAATAAGAGGAAATACAAAGCTGTCAAATAAATGCCATAAATTATATACACATAACAATAACAACAACTTAGCTCCATAATCTGGCCAAAAGATGATACATTATCCAAATTGCTCTGGCCTGCTTCTGGGCCAGACAACATCTCTTGCATCACCAGCCCCATGACATCAGATTTCCTACATCTCAAGAGCCTCAGGGCAGGAGGTCAGGATTTTTCTTATTCTCCTAACTTGACTCCAGATCATTATTCCTTCCACGTTCTACCTTCATGTAAACATTCCTGCTTCTCCAAGCTCATGCCACCTGGCTCCTTTGGCTTCTACCCTGCCTTGCCTTTGCACTCCACCTTCCTATTCATTCCCCAACATGTACTGAAGACTTTAACATTCTGGCTTCCTCTCTACCAGAACTCCTGCCATCATCCCGGGTGGTTTCAAAATCCATGAGGGTGATTTATTCCTATACTTCAGCCTGTAAATTTCTTCACTACAATGACCTTGGGTCCTCTCAACCACCTATATCCATGGCCATACCCTAGATCTTGCTCTAAGTCTACTGATTCTCATACCCCTGTGGATATTTTTTCTCTGTCTTCTTTAAGGACTTCCCTTACTAAGCTATTCCTTAAATGCTGCTAAACCTCAGTTCCATTCCCAGACCACTGCTCTTCTTACTCTTGACTTTTCAAATTCAAATACAAGTATCTCTGCATGAACAGCTCCGAACAAATTGATACCATAGTATTCAACTTCCCTAGGTATTTTCTCCTAAAATAGACTTGCCCAAGTTCCCCAAAGCTCTATACCACTTAACCATAAATAAATTTAAAAAGTACATTTTTAAAAAGTCATATCCTTCACCCATTTCTCACTGCAGTGCATCCCCTAGGGTGTGAAAAACAGCACAGCCCTGTTTATAATAAGCCCTCTGAATTTCCCTGACATATATACTCTGTTAAGCATGGTGTTGGAAATGTGATACAGTCACCCATGTTGGGAAGTTCTGAATTCAGGTATAGAGTAGAGTGGTAAGAGTAAAGACAATTTTGACAGATTCCAAATGAGATGAGCAGAGGTCAAGCTGAGCTCCCAGTCAACCTACAGAATCATGAGAAATTAATAAACTGTTGTTTTAAGCCACCAGATTGTAGTTATTTTGTTACATAGCAATAGATAATCCAAACACACCCCAAACGCAATACAAGCTGATTGTATCAAACTCATTATCTTCCCTCATTAAACCTGTGTCTTCAGTCTTCCCCCTCTTTCTGAATAAAACAGCTCAGTTAGTGCCACCTCTATCTTATGTACCTTGGCACTCAAACTAGAACCCTGGAATCATTCTTGATTCCATACTTCTCCTTAAACCTCAAAATCCAATCATGTACCAAATCCTGATGATACGATCTCCTAAATATTTGTGTGCACTCTTCTCTGTTCCTATACCACTCTGCTACTTGGACCTTCACTATCTTTAACCCAGATCATGGTAACAGCCTCCCAAATGCTCTAGTCTCAGCTTCCTCCTGGCGTCCTCCACAAAGCCAACTGAACTGCAAATCTGATCATGCCATCCCCCTCTCAAAACTCTGAATGGCTTCCCTATTGCCTGAAGACAAACTTCAGACTCATAGGGTCTCTGTGATCTAAGCCCTATCTTTCACCTCAGGCCTTTCCAAGTAGGACTGCAGATAAAGGGGTTGGGAGTAAGTAGGGATGGGAAACAAAAATGGAAATAGGCTCAGTCCCTACAGCACTGATATGCAACTTTTCAGACCAACGGTTGTAAGCATATATAATTAATAATAAATGTCAAATGGTAACTTATCACTTCAGAACTCCACCTTTCTAGAAAATAAGGCATAAAAAAACTGATTTCTGTGCCAAAAGACAAAGCCCACGCTCAACAGCTCCTGTACGTTAATCATAGACGAGACGCTCAAACTCTCATTAACAGACTCTTTATTGTTACACACAATTCTAACAAGCTTAGGCATCTAGTTCCCAAGTCCACAGATTAAAAGTAGCAAATTAGAGAGGCACTAATTCAGGAAGGCACACAGAAAGCAGCAAGAGGTGACAGCTAACAGTTTCATAAGAAAGGAATCAGAAAATGCTACAGAGCATAACCATCAAATTCAAAAAGCAGAGTAACCCAGAGCCATTTTATTCAGGAGCAAACTGTCTTACCCATATCAAGCAAAGATCCTATAAATCTATAAAAAACAGTAACATTCTAATAACAATGCATTTAAGAAATAAAAGAACAGTAAAATGTTAAAAGAGTTGGAAAGCAACTTCACAACCATCTAGTCCTCATTTTACAGACACAGAACCTGATGGACAGAGCTGAGAAGCAATTCGTCCAGGGCACTCTCCACCCACCTTACGCTGCCTCTGTGGCACATAATCTAGAAGACAGGAAATACATGATGTATTTCAGAAAAAGTCATATTCACAATAGTACATTTTTCTAAACTGATAAACCCTCAGGAGTCAGGAAAACCTGTCTTTCCAAGATGTGTTACCTTGACTGGACTTTCCATTGACAAGGCTGTTTTCTACTTGCCCTTTGTCAGTCCTTCTCTCTGTAAACTTATAGAACTTCTCACCATCCTTCCTTACTCTCTTTAAAATCCCAATTTAGCTCTCACCCAGCACCATTCAATAGAAAACAGAGGCAGTGAGGCAAGAACTCCCTCCACTTGCCAAACCTCACCGATTTCTTCTCCTCTGTACTCATTCTTTCTCCTCTTCCTTTTAGGTCAGTGACTGCAGTAACCCTTCTCCTGTGCAGTCTTCCCTCCACCTGAGTTCATGATTCCATCCATGACCTGCCATCACCTCCTCAGCCCTAGTCCATCAAAATTCCCTGCCTTGTACTTTATTTCCAACCTCTTCCTCTCTATTGGCCACTTCTTCTCTGTTTAATATACTCAAAAGACTATTCCCCCATTGAAAATAACAATAAATTCCTCCTCCTAACTAGGCATCCACTTCACTCCCTATTCACTCATTTCACTGCCACCTGGACTCCACTGCTTCATTTTAACTGCTCTAGCAAAGCTTATGAGTGATCTCCCTATTTCCAAATCCAATAAACACTCTTCCATCCTTACTGTAACCTTACTGATTTCTAACACCCCGAAGAATCCACACCATCCTTCTTTTAAATCTACTAAGTATTGACTTTCAACACTCACGCTCCTGATTCTACATCTGTATTTTCGACCGTCCCTTATGCCTCCTTCATTCAACTGGTTTTCACTGACCTGCTCAGATGTGCCAGGCACTGCACCAGGCACTGGGGATATAGCAATGAACAAGGTCAGTCAAGGTCTCTGCTTTCATGAAGATAAAATTCTTGTGTGTGGAGGTAAACAATAAACATGAAAATCAGTTGACACATGCTACCTGGCAAAAGAAAACATGATGGTTTCCTAATATTGAAAGGTCAAGGCAGGCCTCTCTGAGGTGAAATTTAGATGAGATCTGAATGGCAAGAAGAAAGCCAGCCATGGAAAGAACATAAGGAAAAATATTCCAGGCAAAGGGACCAGCCGAGCCTAAGACGCTAAAGAGGAAACAATGTTAAATGCTCAAAAAAGATAAGAGAGGAGTCACTGTGGCTAAAAAGCATGCAAGTTGAGATGACGAGATACAAGCTCTTGCATGTGTTTGCAGGTCAGAGGAGTTTAGATTTTATTCCAGATGTGCTCTTCTGCCTCTCCCTGCCACTTAAACACTGGCACTCCCGAGGAATCTACCCATAGCCTATTTCCCTCTTCTTCCACCATCTCCTTGAGATCTCATTCCATTTAAGTGTTTATTAATATCATGTGGTTATGAGATAACTCCCACCAAACTTTTCTCTAAAATTCAGGCCAGTCCTATCCAGCAGCATCCTAAACTATATCCACACTTGGATTTTCACTGGGGCTTCATGCTAAAAAGTCCCAAACTAAAGTCAATCTCTTTGCCTCACACACTGTCCTTTCTTTTCTTTGACACCACCATCTACCTAATCACTTAAGCCAGAAATCCAAGATTGATCCTAGCCTCCTCTCACCTCCAACATCTAATTGTTAACATGGATTTTTCTAGAATAAGAGAAAGATGGAGAAGAAAGTGAGTAGAAGAGGAAAAGAATCTTTCACCTCCACTAGCAACACCTCCCAGCATGGTTCATCATAGGCCAAGGTTAACAATCCATCTCAGAAATGCTGTCTATGTCCCAGCTACACAAGTCTAACACTTCGATCTAATCAACCCACTCCACTCTCCCTCCCAAATGGTGTCAACAGAAACTATAGACCTTAAAACATCATCTGAGCTGGAAGAGATCTTCGATAAATGATCTCCCCACCTTACCTCACACAGTTGTTCATTCATATCCTATATGCTAACCCTAAACCCAGAACCTGAATATATAGATTTGGGCATTATTCCATCAAATCACCTTTAAATCACTCCAAAATTGCTGAGTAGACAACTACTTAAAAACCCATTTTATGTTATTAGTATATTAATATTCTAAAAATACGATTTTAAAAGAGAAGAAAATACTTCATGTGGGAAAGCCTGTATTATCTAAAAGTAACTTTTCTCAAGTGAATTGTCATCATTGGTTAGAGAGACACAAAGAGCTGGCCTTTCAACAGGTCACAGAGCTCACAGGACAGGCCACCAGGGAAGATTTACCTGATGAGCCCTCTTTTCCATTTCTCTCTGAAAGTAGCAAGAACAGAGAGAAATAAATGCCTACCTATGTTCTAAGAGCTATATACAGTGATTAATTTTAGGCACCATCTCTCTAGATTCAATTTATAACAGGACTGCTAGTGCCATACTTATGAACCTTTTAAAAGCCATATTCTCTTTGGTAAATAAAAAAGTCTCATGTCCTCTCCCCACCCCAACCCCATAAGTCTTACAGTATGCCTGCTGGGTGTACGATAGGCTATACCACCACTCCCCATCTTCTTTGAGGTTCCCTCCCTTCCTGGCTGGACCTGAGGTCAGTCTGTGCTTTTTCCAGTTATATATTCCCTTCTTAACTGTCCCCTGCCCCCATGCTCACTACCCCAAATAAAGGTTGAGAATCACTGTCCTAATTTACTGCAGGCCAACTACCACCATGAGCTAGGAAATTAATGCATGTCTTGCTTAAAGATAAATTTCAGTAATACCTGAGTTTTTGATACCTGACCTAATCTCCAACTTCACAGTATAGCACTTACATAGTTTTGGAGTTCCTTTATATAATTAAGATACTCATACCTTATATCTCTACCTTAGAGATCGACAGTGTTAGGTACCCATAAATGCATCCAATCAATAAAGAGAGGTTTTCATGATTTTCTGGAAGGTGTTCTACTTGGCTTTCAATTTGTTTGGTTTCTTTCATCTTTATCAAAAACCTAGAAGATTGATACTTACCATTATAATAGGATTCCAAACATAGATCTATTATAGGGAAGTCTATATATCCCAAATTTGTCTGGGATCTAGTGCCTGCCCAGGAAATTTGAATTAGTGCTGATTTGTTATATAATTCATTCAGGTAATTTATTCTCCAGTACCCACTGTTACATTGTTCAAATTTAAAGAGTCCTCAACTGGATACAAAATAAACCTAAGGTTTATACACTACCCCCCTAAGAATTATCTAACACTAGAAAGTAGATATAAATGAAACAGATGAACAGCAAAATAACACTGTGAGATTACGGGCCCAAACAGTCAACACAGCCAAGAATGGCAAACAGCCAGGAATGGCAAACATCCAAAGGACAAGAGGAGAGACAGATCCCTTGGGCAGCTGTGGTGAGCACAACTCTCTGGCAGGACAAAGGTTAGGTGGGTGGGGAAACGGAGGGTTTCTCAGGTGCAGGAACACCAAGTGAAACACTGGAAGGAGCTAAATCCATAGTACATAGGAGAAGAGGCAGGCACAGGCCTGAATGAAGCAGAAGACCTGTGTCAGAGCACAAGGATTTGAAGTTGAATAAGCAGCAGGGGTCAGGTGTTCCTCAGGGACAGAGCCCCCTATCACACTAAATAGCAACTTGACAGGTTAGGGAAATTAGAAAGATACAGGTGGCTTTCAAGCAGGAAAAAAAAAATATCAAGCTACAACATTCTTCTGAGATTCTCTTCTCCGTCTTCCTCATCCTGGAACTTGCGGGTACTCTGGAGTGTGTGAGTGTGGGTGGGTATGGGTGTATCTCAAGACTCTAGCTCCACCAGGTAACTCGCAAAACAAACACTGCCTGATAAAAACAAAAGTCATGCACCCAAACACTGAGTTATCATTTACTGACTGCTAACTATATACTAGGTACTGTGCACTTTGCATAATTGCATCTAATCCTTACAACCACCCACAGTGTTATCCACATTTTATAATAAGAAGCCTAGAGCTTAGTAAATTGCCCAACATCACAGGGACAAAGTCTGGATTCAAGCCAAAGGCTGCCTACCTCCAATTCTCATGCCTTTAAACCATCACACATGGTGCTAACCTTGAAAGTCTTCTCCTAAGGAGAACATCATAGTGCTCCCTTTGTTTCAGGAGGACAAGAGAGGAACGAGTCTGGATATCAAGTTTTCTCCAATAATTATTGAGTTACACTTTCTGGTCAAACCAAGATTTTTTCATTGCCAAAAGCCAGATGGAATTCTTTCTTTCAACACTGCCCACTCGCCACCACCAAGATGCCCAGGCTTCTAGTGGAGGACAAAGGGTCCGAGCAACAGGGCTAGGCAAGGGGAAGTTACACAAGTCTAACAAACCTGTAAGATAATCAGCATTCCTGAACCAATATGATTCAGAGACAAGGGAAAATGATGAGTCAAAGGTACAAGCAGGGGACTTGCCACCTCTGTAAATGCTGCTCAGGTCTCAGTCCTCCAGGAAGGACCCAAACTGATGAGGCTTGAGTCCTCGTCTTTCTTCCGGTCCCCAAAGGGTAATAAAGTTTCCCTTTTGTTCTCAAATTCATGCTCAGTACCAGAGGGACAATAATCTTTTTCTCACCCTAAAGGCCCCAGTGCAATAGCTTTAAGCATCCTTACAAATAGGCACCAAATTACATGTCATTATACTGCTTTCTCCAGGATTCAAGTCCTAAATGAAAGACCATTATAATTACAAATGTTAATCTAACATCAATGCTATGCTTGGCCTTCTGTGGTAGTAACATAGGGATGTCATAGACTCTTACATCCGATAATCTCTTGCCTCTTCAGAAACCATTAAGTAACAACGCTTCAGCTGGCACGGCCATCCATTGTCTTCCAAGGTTAACTCCGACCCCAAGAAGAAAACTGACCAGCTCAAGCTTGCTTCACTCACAGCAGACCTCAAAAAAAAACCCGAATTTTTAGTCTTTCAATTTTGATCTAACTTGAGGAACATGCCCTCTGCCACAGTCAAAGTCTCATTCATAAGGACCCCTCTTCCCTAACAACTGCCATATAATTCAAAGAACTGAGATTGTTTAAAGTATATATAATAGATTAAAAATAAATATAACAGACTAATAATAATAAAGATAATAATGGAACAAGAAAGTAGGCAAAATATGATGCACCCAGTATTGCCTTAATGTGCTAATATTCATTATTCCTGAGGGATTCAAAATCACATAGAATGAAAAGGCTTTTTTGCTTTGGGTATAAACACAGAACACATGATTTATTTAAGTAGGCAATTTTGTTCCTCAAAGGAGACCAAATATGTTGCATTACTTACTTCAACTTTACTAAGAATATAACATATGCAAACTTGCTGAACTAGATGCGGTTCCTAAAATGAGGTTCCTCGAAGAAGGGGTTTCAGAGAAAAGACTTATAGTTAAGAACAATTCGTCTTCACAAAATCTTTCAGTTCTCACTGAGCTCCTTCCCCTCAGCATCTCCAGAATTTAGGGCCTGTACCACACACCGCAGCTTTCCAACAGCTATTATCTGGTGGGGTGCACTTGTTTCTTGTGTGTTGATCACATCATGTCAACTAGGAGGGCAGGAGCCAAGTCTTCCACTACTTCTCTGTTTGTCAAAGCATCTCAGACAAAGCTGAGAATATCCCGGTGCTCAGTACACCTTGCTACTCTGGCTGGCAGGTCAAGCTGACTCTTATGCACTCTACAGTGTACGTACATCCTCTCATTTCATGACCATGACATCTCTGCAGAGGTAGGAAGGACACTTGTTACAAATGAGGAAGCAGTGACTCACATTGGTTAAATGACTTCCACCAAGCCATACTGACAAATAGAACTTGAAACCAAGATCCCTAGCTGCAAGTGCAAGACTCTTCCTGAAAACTCTTCCTTGTACAAAGGATTATCAACATCTTCTCTCATAATATGCCGCCCTTTCATAACCCTTCCCAACTGAACCTCCCTACAAGCAATTCAAGTCAGAAAATGCTTCCACCACACTTTGGGCTTGATCATATATGGAAATATAGGGAGAAATTTTTAAAGTTCATAATCCACATTTAGACATGGTAGACTACTGTTACAGCTTTCCTCAGCCAGAGCCTAAAAGATTTACCATTCTACCTTCTTTGGTTCACTGGTTTATTTCTGGAAGTAGCTACTTTACACAGAAAATTATGCAAAGATTTTTAACCAGGACAGGTTAAGAAAAATTGCCGGCTCATTCATTCTGAAAAAAATACGTTTAAAAATTAAGTGATTTGCCTGAAGTCACAAAGCAAATTAGACGCTTCTGAGCATCCCTGACTCCTCTCTCCCCTGACCCTGGTCAATGGATTATGTTGTGCCACCTTGGCACCACTGACTTTTTGGGCTGGATAATTCTTTGTTGTGTGGGGAGAGGAGGGCTGTCATGTGCACTATAGGGTGTTTGGCAGTATCCTTGGCCTGGACCCACTAGATGCCAGTATTACGTGCCTCTTGCCTGGTGACAATCAAGAATGTCTCTGGATATTGCTAAACATCACCTAGGGACAATCATCACTGGCTGAGAACCACTGCTCTGGACCAGTTGTCTCCAAACAGAGGTACACAAAATAATCCACTGGAGTACAGAAAGAAAATATAACTTTATTTATATTAACTTTAATCTTAAGAAATAAGATCTTATCTGTATTAATGTTTAATATATGACCCAGCACCAATGCTCCCACTCACTCCATATGTCAGTTATGTAGCTTAATACAAATCTCATAGAATCCTGAGGGACGAACGGAAGCTCCAGAGGACAGGCTGAGATGTAAAGAGATGCACTACAGTTCACGTGCTGGGTTAAGTGGATTGACTGACTATATTTGTTTTAAATGAACTAACCCTCACAAAACCAACAAGGGACTTAAAAAGATTCCTGCAAAGAGACCTTAGATTAAAGATAAGGCAAGTGTCCATGAACTAGAAGATGGCAGAGCCTCATTTCTACTCCTTTGTACTCCTCATTAGTCACATTACAATGTAGAAACAACCACAATTTAGGAAGATATGACAAGTGGTTCACCAAAACCTTATCCAGATTATTTAAAATATGGATTTGCACCCACTATCATAAATGATTAACTTCATTTTTAAATATATACTGTGTCTTCAGATATTAGCCAGTGATAGCAGGACATGGATATAACTTTATAAATAAACAGGCATATATATAAGAAGGGATTGCATATTTATCTGACAGTGCTATTCTATCCAAAATGTATATAGACATCATTGCTCTAAACTAGTAGAACTTTCTGTGATGATGAAATATTTTCTATCTGTGCTGTCCAAAATTGTAGGCACTAGCTACACTGGCTAGTGTGTCTAGAGAATTAAATTTTTATTTTATTTTGGATAATTTGAATTTAAATAGCCATATGTGGCTAGTAACTACCTGATTGGACAGCACAGCCCTGGACCACTAATAGATTACTGCTTTCTCAAAACATACAGCTTCCAGCAAGCAGTGCACTTCCCTGCATCTGTGTTTAGCCAGGTTATTCTCTCTGCTTAGAATGTTCTCTTAACCTTGTCCACCTAGTAATAAGTTCTCATGTTTGAAGACATACCTGAATATCACCTTTCTTTAGCTTTCTCCAACTACTCTGCACTCCACAAAATTAACTGCTCCCTCCTATCTGGTCCCCCAAGCCTTTTTACACCCTTCCATTACAACACTACAGCTATTTGCTCATGTGGCTTAAGTTCTGAGTGTGAGTTCAGTTCCTCCAGGGAGCGCCCTTATTTATTTATCACTGCATGTTGTCCGGCACCTAGTGAGTGCTCGGTTAACAGTTACTGAACGCAGCAGTGAATGAACCCAGGAACCCTGACCTCCCAGTTTATGCTGTAGTGCTCCCTCTACCACACCAAAAGGGGGCTCCAGAAAAGTAGGCTGAAGGCTACTCTGCCACTTCACAGGGCTGGATGCTACTTCAGTAAACAATGCCATTTCCATTCTCATCAGTTTGGTTCTTTCAGATGCAGCTATCACAGTTATTTCTTAAGCAGGCTCAGAAAGCATTATCCTCTGAAGAGCACAAGATCAAGACAGACGGTGGTGGTAGTCCCCTTTCAAATACTGCAACTTAAAACGACTGCTCTGATGCAGTAATATTTTTTCATATGTACTCTGTTAATGTTTATCAAACTTTTCGTGTGTACTCTACATGCAGTTTTAGCTACTGAGGTACAAGTGTATGCCTTCTGTCATAGCCTCCCACTCAAAACCCATGTGAAACTATTTCTTTCTCTGTCTCTCAGGAAATAAGAGTGACTTTGTTATAAAGACCAAAGGAAGGGCTTTGACCATGCAGTCGCTTATTCTGGATTTATTTCTGAATTCTAGATTTAGCTATATATAGCAAAGCTATAATCGTCATCATGCCTGAAGCCAAGAAGACACCATTCACAAACCACCCCCTGAAAATCTGCAGTTGCCACTAAAAAACCAGACTTTCCAGCAGGCAAAGACATCTGAAGTGGGAGGGATCAAACAGGTGTTTGCGTCAAGACCTTGGTGCTTATAACCGCCTCTCTGCCTGGCACAAAAGCTCTTTATAACATTATCTCCTTTTCTTTTCTCTCCAACATAGCTTCTGCTCTCATCAAACATCCTCATTATCTCCCGTCTGCTCCTTTTTGTAACACTGGGCATCTCACTCCCCCCAACCTGCTTTGCTTCAACCTTCTTGCCTCCCTTGAACCTTCAGGATCATTTCTTCACCAAACTCTAGTCATGCCTTTGCCCCACAATTAGCACAGGGCTGAGGCACAGAGGCGGGAGCGGGGCCTACTGGATAGCAATTCAATACTTAATCAATAGGTCCAGGGCTACTGAAGAAAGTGAGCAGCAAGCACAGCCCGGGAGCAAATGTAAAAGAATTTCTTTCTACCATTCCAGGTCCTTCTTTCCTTGATTCTGGAAGGAAAATCTATGCCAACCAAAATGGTAACACTAGACTACTCAGTATTCCTGGAACTCATCATTGTGTTTCTCCCCACCACAATTCTGCACTTGCTACTGCCTCTGCTTGAAAGGCCTTGAGTAAGCCTCATCTGGAACATCTGTTGAGCAATTTCCATTCCTGTTCAACCTGCACTTTATCTGTAAACCTCACCCCCGGGCCCTTTCTCTTTATCAGCTCACATCTTTTTACCACCTACTATACACCGAGAGTCATGCTATGTGCAGAATACTTATCTCAGGGTTATCTCTTGGTCTATGAGCTCCGTAAGAGCTGGGTCCAACCCCCATTCATCTTCATAGTTTTGGAACTTAATACAGTGTCAGCCAAAAAGAAGGTACCAATAAACTTTACTGAATGAATACGTGCATGCTGATGTCACCAACACGTTATCATTGTACGTCTGGTGGTTTGGTTTTTTAGGCAGTGACACATACATTTTAAGCATCACTACTTTGCACTGTAGGTAGGAAAAACTGCCAAAGTTTACTGGTAAGGAGACTTACTCACTAGTTCTCATTAGACCAAGACCTAGATTCCTCTAGTGTAGCTGAGGAAACTGTTCTGAAGGGCCACATGGTCCACCTTACACAGATGAAGTTCTGGAATGTTGTCACGGACCCAGCAGCTTTTCAACAAACATTTATTTCTTGATCAAAGCTTAGACGTAAGGTCTCATGTAGCTAAGGAGGTATAATAAAAGCAGTTTCCCAGTCATTCTTTGAGCAAGGTTCCAATATTCCCATTGAGCTCATTCTGGAAGCTTGAACCAAATCTTCCCTTGACATCACATGTCCTCACATCAGACATGATTTAGCATCTCCTCATGGCATCTTCACTGAGAAAACCAGAGAGAAAATATCCCCGCCTGCACCCAGCCGAGAGACAGCCTCTGAACTCAGGACTCAGAGCCTTCATGTCGCCCAGACAAACAAGCCCCAGCTGGACTAGTTATGACACAAGGCAGGCAGGCTGACAGCTGCTGCTGACAGAGAGATGGCAGCTCAGGCATTCTCTCATCTTACTCCAGCACATCCTCCTTGGGGCTCCTGCAATTACTCACTGTAAAGCATAGACCGATACCCATATTAGGGAGAAAGGGATGAGCGGTGGGATGTGGTGGTAACAGGTCCATGTTTGAAACCCGCCCACCACCCCTCCTGGAACTGCCTAGTCCCTGCCCTGGTACCCGATGCATCACCCTCCTCATCCTCAGACAAGTCTGGCTGCAGCTGGTGGCCAGGTCAGCACCTGCAGACTCAGAGCAAAAGAGTCCAGGGAGTTCCACGGCTACCCAAAACATCTGTTGACCCTTTAAGGAGCTGGGGAGACCTCTGCAAAGAACATCTGGCTCTGTCCACCCACAGGGAGGAAAGGATTGCTGCAGCCAAACTAGCCTTCACATTGTGCCCCACACCACACTCCCCCTGAACTGTACTTACATCTGATGTAATCTGTAACATTGCTGGTAAATAATGGCTGCCATTTGCTGAACACCTAAAAATGGTCAAATAATTTATAAACATTGCCTCATTTAATCTTCAAGGCCATTCTGTGGGGCAGTGGGTCTCAAACCTTGGCTTTTCTCAGAATCTCTCCAGTACTTGTTCAGGTCTCATACCCATGGTTTACGAGGTAAAGCCTAATTTTCATTTCTAACAAGCTCCCAGATGGTGCTGATGCTCCTGATCCAGGCTCCACTGCCATAGGGAGAGAGGTTTGAAAGGCTTTATCGGTTTTGCAGCTAGTAAAGAACAGCTCCAGAACCTGAAGCTCGATCTGTGTGACTGTACGAACAGAGCTGGCCCCCATGCTATTGTACGTGGAAATGTTTACCTTGTCTTTCCAAATTCCCTGACTGCTCCTTACAGGCAGGTATCACATTTCAGACCTCCCTGTTTACCTCTCAAACTTAGTAGGGCTTCTGTACTGGGTAGATGCTACACAAATACTTTGAATACTGGCTCTTACATAGCTACATACTTTCTCAACAGCCACAACAAACTCAATTACAGTCAACATAACAAGAGGGCAACATTGCCAGACTCAGTTTTACGTAAGACTCTCTTGCTACTGTGAGTCTTTGGACACGCTGTCTCCACACCTGGATAATTCCTACTCATTCTTGAGTCAGTCACTTCCTGCAGAAAGCAATTATGGGCTCTCTAAAACTGGGGCCACTGCACCCTAAGCTTATCTCCATGACAGCAAATATCACTTTATTCTAACTGGCTGTTTCCCCATCTCTCAAAGTAATTTGTAAACTCCAACGTCTAGTTTCACGTCATCTCCTCAGAGCCTAGTGCAGTGCCTGGCACATCATACACTCCATAACTGGTTTGTTGAACAGACAAATAAATAAACAAATGTGGAACTTCAAGCCCTAAGTTCCATTTTAAAATATCATAATGAATGATGTGCAGTTTTGGGGGATGAATTCTGGGGAAGAAGAGAGCAGCCTACGTAACAAAGACCAATTTTGGCTTTTCTCTTCCCCGTCGCTCAGGGTCTGAGAATAGGCACCACTTAAGGTGGCACCATCTATAATGAGATAATATCCTAGCTGAACAAAATATTCCTGGGCTATAAGACCAGCAGAGGACATTCAGAGGGAAGGAAAGAGCTCTCGGTGTGCCCCCTCATTCCTCCAGATTTCTCTCTCACACACTTCTCCATTTCTCCATCCCACTGCAGTCAAGGGCTTTGGCACAGGGATGAAAGACAGAAATCAGACTCAAGGGTGCGGATCTGGCAGCAGGCACAGAAGCGTCTCCCATCCTGCACCAAAGCCCAAAAGGAAAGATCCAGAGGGACAGTGACTCAGGCCCCAGATTAAGTCCAGCTAGAGCAGTACTGAGAATGGAAAAAAGCAACAATTTCACAAGGACGTTAGTTGTCAGATCTTTTTTAAAACTGTTTTTAAAGTAAAGGTTCAACCCTAGTCCCAGAAAACTGGGCCCAGCAGAATCCAGTGCTTACACAAGCTGAGAGCCAAACATAGCTGCTTCCTCCTCCCAGCCCACCCGCCTGTAACACTCACCATGACAGGCATTTCCAAAGCCCAGGTTGGGACCCTGGCTTCAACCTTAGCTTGCAGAAAGCTTCCTCCTCTGGATAATAAACTGTTCCCCCACCACTACCCCCTCATTGCAGTGAAAGAGGCCTCTCCCTTCCCCCACCCCCCTCAGCCAATAACACAACCTACAGCAGGTTGGCCCCATCCAATTAGTTTGAATAGCTTCATGCCAAGGAAATTGCTGCTTTTATTAAAAATAAAAGCACACAAGGCAGGCAATGGACTGTGAAAGTATAAGTCTGGCATAATTATAAAGGTCGAGGTTAAGGTTACCAAAAGAGACATGCAAAGATTTCCATAAAGCCTGGGGATAAAAATATATATCTACATATCTATAGATACACAAATGAACACACATGTAGGGAATTTACACAGATCTAAAGAACATCCTCTCCAAATAGAGGAAAAGCAAAAATCAGATGCCACTCTCAAGTAATTCTTATGGGAAAAAAAATTTTTTAAACAAAAAACCTAATATAGGAGGAAGAGGGGCCTACTACACTGATTTCAAAACAACCAACCACATTCATTTCATGTAATTTCTGTTATCTTAGCTACATCCTGGGGACCTGATTACAGGAAACAAACCTAGTCAAATCCATTGGGTCAGGAAACAAACCTACTCAAATCCATCAAGAGCTTTAGCTCTTGGAAAAACACATTCCCATTCTCTGAAAATCCTCTCTTCCTTCCAACGCCTGTTCATGAGAGTGGGAAAGTTGGGAAGGAAAAGGAGAAACCCTCTCTCCTCTTAAAGATCCTCCATCCCCACCCAGCAGTCCTCACATCAAGACTTCAAGTTTAGGAGGATGACAAGCCCACCACCCTACATTTGATGTGAGGCTCTACGTTTTCACACATGTATTTGCTCATCTGATCCTCCAAATTCGGTGAAGCAGACAAGATTTGGCTTGTCAATATTTTATTTTGAAAAAGGCCACAGAGGTAAACAATTTTCGGCAACCTCCCAGTACCCCATAAGCCCTGTCACTTTTCAAATCTGTTTTAAATTTCTCCAGGACAATGATTCACAGAGCAAGGTAAGGGGGAAGGGAGGGTCAGCTGGTCAAAACCCATTCATACATTCAACAACAAGAAATCCGAGTCTTGCTGCATCAGCACAAGATTTAAATTCACGGCGCACTGAAAAGAGTCCCACCGTACCTTCCGCCAACACCTCGTCCACAGTGACTTGCTGTCGCCCAATGCCAAAGACCCTTCCGATGTAGCCACTGCCCAGGCCCGAGGTGCTGCCTCCACCTCCACTGGAGCCGGAGCCCAGGCCAGAGCCGCCCTGCTCTCGCCGGGAGTCGAAAAACTTCTTCATCATGCGGATAGGAAGCAGTAAAGCAAAATACCGACGGTTTCTAGATTTTTTTTTTTTAAGAAAAAGAAAACAAGAGATCCAAGAATTTCTTCTCAGATTTCAGCTCCAAGGAGCCACCCGAATCCGGCCGTGGGGGTGGGGGCTGAGGGAGGATGCCTATAGGAATATGCGTGTCAATCGCACGGCGGTCCCCTCCTCCTCGAGAGCGATTCGTGTAAGTTTCAACCTGTGATGACAGAGGAAGAGAAGATGAATCAGTAACACACTTAAAAATTCAACTGCTGAGTCCTTGGGGTAGCAAAAGCCTTCATCCTGGGGAAACGCTTCATGCATTTTTCTTAGCGAGAAAAACCCTAGCGTTGAAAACGAATCCCTGGCCCCAGAAACCGGGATCCCTATGCCCAGGGCTCGGAAAAAGGAGGCATTCGGGCCGCTAGGTCTGCACTGACCCAGCCGAGCACTGCCACTCCCTCCTCCCTGGTCTCCCCGCAGCCCCGCGAGGAAGCATCCCGGCGGCACCCACTTGAGTCGGCTCGGCGGCCGGCGCCCAGCTACCAGCTACCAGCCCCGCAACATTGTCACGGCCGCCGGCCCGGCCTGCGACGCGGAGAGGAGGCGGTGCTACAGCTAGAGCTGGGGCCGCGTTCGGCGCCCGCCAGCCAGCTGATCCCCGGAGCGCCAGGCGGAGAC
>JAVSCE010018140.1:0-128091 GCA_032199065.1 Smutsia gigantea | reverse complement strand
ATAATCTATGGGAGGAATACTCACAATGTATTTTCATAAGAATGAACATAGGAATAGAACATTTTTGGAAAGAAGATGATGACAGGTTTGTTTTGATCATGATGAGTTAGATATTAGCAATGAGTATAATTTTTTCAGGAGAGGACCAGCCAGATACAGTTTTAGAAGATTAATGGAGGTGACAGTGTAGCCATAAATGTGGATGCAGAGCTTATAGTTTGTCACTGATACAATCATTGGCTCCAAGTTAAGCAGTTAGAGACCTAGGCATTGGCCTTACATAGTGTGACTCCTCTTACAGACGTGCCCAGTTAACACGGCTATAGTCAAGAGCTCTTGGGGTCTTTAGATTGAACCTCACAGAGTGCATATCTTGTTAATGTCTAGTTCCAGTGCCAGGACACATAGGAATCCAGAATTCCAAAGAATGGTGAACAACTGCTCTCTTACCTTGTTCTACCTTCCAAATGAGAGAAAAGAGATTTTTTATAAAGAATACCTTACATTTAGGAGATTTCAATCTGTGCAATTATAACAAAATCCTGAATAGCTCCTTTCCTGTTGCCCCAGAATAGAGAATGGGACCCAAATGGGAACATAAGAAGTGATAATCACCCCTACGCTCTGAAAGGGGTCGACCTTGAAGGGCCCAGATAGCTCCTTAGGTCTTAAACATAGGCAATCAAAACGATTCTGCCTTCCCAGCCATCTTCCCCCTAATCCCTCCTCGCAAGGTATAAAGTGGGAGGAGACTTGAGGACATGCATGGATGGTGGGTTCTTAGCCTAGAGGGAGAGTCCTGTGGTTTTTCTCTTTTCCTGTGTGGCAATAGACCAGGGGATTGTTTGCCCTCTTTTTGCAGCCAAGTGAGAAGGCTTACAAGCGGCACCTCAGTCCTGACGGTCACCCCTTTACAAGAGGCTCCTGTGCCTTCTGCCCTTTAGAATGGAGGATAGGGGAGAGGGCAAGGAAAAATGGTCGTGCAAAGAGAGGAGGCCACAGTGAAATCATCTGCAGTCCTGTAAGTTTTGAGTAGTTAAGCTGAGGCTTTCTGGGGGTTAAAGAGAGAGGAAAGAAGACAGTCTTGAGCATCTCAGCCAAACCCAGTCATGAGTAGCCCTATATTATACAAAACCTGGCACAAAGTGATTCCCAGAAGTGCATGACTATAATACTGGCTAGGAGAGGTTACTGGGAAGGTATTGCTCAACGTCAAAAATAAAGAGTTTTCCCAAGGGCCCAGCACAGAACCAGTCTGTATGACGCCCCAAGGGATGATTCACAGATTGTGGAAGGGGTCTGGCTCTGAATACCTGCGACCCAGGGCCCAGGACAAGGCTAGGTCTGCAGCAGCTACAGGGGCCCGGCAATATGCCCGAGGTGCACACCCGTGTCCTGAGCAACCGGAGAGTACCCGCTGCACTTGCTAATGAAGAGATGGTTGATGCTTTTATTTAACTTTCCTGTTTTCCTCCAGCAACACAAAGAAAGAGATACGGAAAAGAGAAAAAAAGAGGCCACATACCTACTCCTGGTTGTCACTAAGTTTGACTGGCAGGGTAGAAGGGGAAGAGTAAGCATGCAGTGGTTGTGAGATTAAAGTTCAAACACTAGAAAGACCCTCTTTAACTGACAGAGATTGAAGGGCCCTGGTAGTAGGTGGGACATCTTGGGGTTAATAGGAGAGATTTTTCCAAATGTAGTTAAAAGGTTTGATGGGAAAAAAATTGAAATAATTCATTTTTGTATCTAGTTACACAGGCTGTTCAAATGTCACATTATTGTGGATTTTTAAGATTCCTGGGGCGCTTCCTTCCTTCTTGAGAATCAGTTTGCATCTGGTATCCTTTTCCTTCAATCTGAAAAACTTCCTTTAGAATTTCATATAGTGCAGATTTTTGGTAACAGATTTTTGTAGTTTTCTTTTACATGAAAGTGTCTCTGCTTGTGCCTTGGTCCTTCAGGGAAGCTCTCACTCTGAAGGCGCACTCCGCCAGCCACAGGGCTCACTGTCTGAGGCAAACCAGGGATCCCCTGCATCACTGTTTCCCTATAGGTAAGGTTTGCTTTGTCTCTGGGCCTTTCGAGGTTTTTTCTTCTCTCCCATTTTCAGCAGTGAACTGGGATTGCTTAGGGATCACTGTCTTGGTATTTACCCTGCTTGGGCTTTGTAGAACTTCTTGAATGTTTAGGTTTGTCTTTGGCTGTACTGACTGTACCAGTACCGTACCAGTAAACAGCAGGTGTCCTGGAGATCATTGCCCGATACTGATTTTAAATATTTATTGTTTGTGGTACCCTTAAAAATGTCTGTCAGGGCATTGGACCAGTAGAAGCCAACCAGCCATGTCCTCAGGAAGGACATTTTATTGACTTTGCACATGACCTCTCTATCACAGATGATATTCTCAAGCTATACCCCAAAGAAGAGGTATCTAAACTCAGTACTGGGCAATGCTGGATAGGGGAGTATATTGGGGTTATGCCTCATAAGCTTATTTCAAAGCTCCCCTTCCAAGGTAATGATAACTATAATAATCACAGTCAATGTTTGCCGCATACTTTGATTTTCTTAGATAAAATTCTAAATTCATTAAGTGTATTGGCCAACTGAATCCATAGAAATGTCAAAAACAGGTGCACACTGTTACTGACCCTGTTTCAGAGACAGGATCACCAAAGTATGCTCACCAGGTAGGGTGAACAGGGCTTGTACCCAGCCCACTGTACCCACGGGCTGTGTTTAGCCAACAGCTTATATTGCCCTGACATTTTCCCAGAAAATTAAGTGACTGTAAGAGGAAGCTTAGCCCACATTGTTTCCAGCACAATTTGACAGTTTTAAAGGTTTCTCCTCTCCAGTCCACTGAGAACTGTAGTCTGAGACAAAGAAAAGTGGGGAAATGGAGGCTCTACACAAATTCTCATAGTGGAATAAATGGCGTGTCCAGAATTAAAAAGAAAAGCAGAAAGTTCTCATCGAGAATCACCTCCATCATCATGACCTTACTTTACACGAAAACTGGCCCACGAATTTACTCCCTCAAACCAAAAGAATTCCTTCCACCTTAGCAGATCCTGGTTTGAAAGAGCCGTTACGGGACGTGCACCCAGGTGTGGGAACCGCTGACTGCGATTTCAATGCGATTCTGAAACCCGTGTGGGGGTGGTAATGGGACAAGTTAGTAGAACTCTTAACAAAACAGTAACATCTTGTGAACTATGTGTTAAAAATAAGCAATTTAGTCAATAGGACAACATAAATATAAGGGCTCTGGTTTTGCCTGATATTCAACCCTTTTCCAACTTGAGACTTATGACAGAATAGTTTGCAGAGAAAAAGCTCTTACCATTAGTAATGTAGAAAATACAAATCATATATATACCCTAATTTCTACAAAGATGAATAGCCACTGATGAAAGGTGAATGTACACCTTAATAACAAAAAAGTATGCTATTGGCTCTAGTCTGAAATATTTTGGGATTTATACCTGTAGCATTTGGGGAAAGGATTTACTTCATCTAAAAGGGAACTTGAACATTACTCTGATTTCAGAGATGAGGAAATCTTGACTAAAGGCACACCAAGCATTAATTGATCCATTCAACAAACTGCCTAGCCAATACAAACCATGGGCGAATTCACAGCCAAACTATAATAGTAGCGTGAGGATTACAAACTCTCCTGTCTGTAATTGGCTAAGCCTCAACTACATGCCAGACATAAATTATCATATATATTAAACTATGAATACATAGAAAAAGTAAGAGATGAATTCACAGAATAATACAGAGATAGGCTGAGAAGTTAGACCTGTGGGTGTCTAGTCCATGCTCTCTCCCGAATAAAAGTGGCTAAACTACACAAATGAGCATTATAATCTGAAGAATAATAAAATTTAATTCCATTTGGTTATGAGGAGAAGGGAGGTTAAAACCAAAGCTTCCCATGAATGCTACTTAGTAGGACTTGATGTTACCATCTCAGTTAAACTTCAGTATCACCTTTGGAAAGGAATATAGAAAAAGGCAACCTTTGGCTTTTAGTAGATACATCTAGGATTTCAAATGTCTTTGGTTCAGAAAATGCAGTTATTTCCTCCCTTGTAATCTTTTCATATTGCTTCTATTAATTCTGGCTTGTATTATTAAGTTTCATAAAACTGTTTAGGATGCTAATTACTATTTAAACATGTTGGATAAATAGCAAACACTGCATAGATTCTGCTTCACAATAAGGCATAAAACATTCTTCCACAGACCAGATGAAAGGTATTTAAATTAAATGATCAAATCACCAAAGGTGACAGAGGTAGACTTTTCACAGTGTGTTATCCAACACCATTTGAAAGTTAACACAAATTCAGAAGACCAACTTCAGCCTGAAAATGTTCCCAAATACTCCATTCACCAAATATTTGCCCAAAGTTATTGAAATCAAAGTAACTGTGAAACTGACTTTTTAACTTTTTTTCATTGTAAGTGGTTGATTCAGATTTCACTAATGTTTATTCAACAGAACTTGAGATTCTCTCATTATTCCATTACAACGTATGGTGATGACCAGCTGAGAAAACTATTTTGCTCACAGTTAACGGAATGATGAACCCAATGTAGAGGGAAGCTTTGCTGTAGGAAGAAGCTACAGAGAGCCTCACGGAACCCCATACTCTCCAGATTCATGAATGTGAGTTTTACTCCGTTGCTTCATAACTTAACCCACATTTGTTTGCCTCTATCTGTAAAACAGACTGCAGGACGCTGTGGAGGATAAACTGATGGCTCAAATATAAATATTTCCTTCAGGAAATCTAGAGATTGGTAACAAAGATGGAAGAGAACGTGAATTAAAACACGTATGCTTGGGGCCCCATTGCCGTGTAAACAGCAACCAATCGATAGTAACAACTACGTTGGGATGCTGCCTGGGGCCGTCACTTCTCACATATGGAATGGGCTTGCTGCTGCTGGTTTTATGTCAAGCTGACTTCGGGTGCGGGAAAGT
This sequence comes from Smutsia gigantea, assembly GCA_032199065.1. Taxonomy (NCBI): domain Eukaryota; kingdom Metazoa; phylum Chordata; class Mammalia; order Pholidota; family Manidae; genus Smutsia; species Smutsia gigantea. The sequence continues at coordinate 123,085 of JAVSCE010018140.1, read as the reverse complement.
GGGTTTTCATATTATTTTAAAGGAACCTTTGTAAAAGGACACATTTGAGAGAGAAGATAGTGAAGCTCACTTGCCAGCAACACCCAGGCAGGTAGAGAGTGTCTGGCCGTCCCTGCCGAGGACTGGTAGCTGTTGGGAGTGGCCCAGGGCCGACTGACAGTCTAAGGGGAGCCACCTGGGGTCTTCATTGAAACCCAGCGAGTGACAGTGGAAGAAGGTCGGTGAAGGCCTCACTCAAGACTACCTCCATGCTCAAGAATTATTCTGAGCTCTTGGTTAAAGATTTTCTAGGATTCCTTCTTTAGAACCCAAAGGTCTTAACTGAACTAAGTATTCTCTGCCTTCAGTGATTTTTCTCTACTGGGTGAAGGCAGGGAAGTGAGACAGGAACAGAGAAGAGGCTCTTCACTGACATGGGATGCTAGATCACCTCAGAGTAAGCCCGCCACCAGTCTCTCTCAGTAGCTTACTTGGGTTTGAGAAGAACTGTCGCTTTCTCTACCCCAAAGAGAAAAAAAGAACACACGTATCTCTTGGCAGTCTGGAAATTGACCAAATTAATGATATAAACCAGAAGTGTCAACAGACCACTTTACCACTTTACCATTCTTGCTTCCCCTCAGTATCAAAGTCTCTGGCGATGACCCGAGGTCAGATCAGACGCAGAACAGGAATTTATCCATTCCTTTATCTCTTCTTTCACTTCACAAGCATCTACTAGGCAGCTTCCCAGAGGAGGTGGCCCTTCAGCTGACTTTTGAGAAATGTGTAGAAGGCAGCTGTATTTTGCAGTGAAGAATTTCATGCAGAGAACGGTCATGTGCAAAAGCACACGTGTGAGACCACAGGTTATCTGGCATGTCTTGAACCATGGCAGTGCTGCGGGGAGCCGGGGGCTGGCCATGAAAGTCATGAGCCCAGGCAGTGACCGGCCTCACCTGCAGCGGAGCTCCAGCTTCCTCTTGAAAGTCAGCAGCTCACTGGAAGGTATTAACAAGAAGGAACCATGAACAGTTTCTATTTTAGAAAAAAATCCCTCTGGAAAATCCTGAACAATACTTGGTGCTCAATAAACAATGGTTGAATAAATTAATGAATTGTAAGGGCCATGACTAATCCAGGGAGAAATAGATTTAGTAAAAGACAGTTCTAGAGATAACAAGGTGACACACTCTTTCAAACCTGAAAAGTGATTGAAGTGAGGGTTGAGAAAATTATATAAATCAAGTGTGCCCACACAAAAGGGAAATGGAAAGAAACCTGGGCTTTCCCATCATCCCTGCATGGACGGGACTACATTTGGATTCACAAATGCCGATGGTGTCTACCCATCACTGGCATTTACTGAATCTACAGGGGACGGTGAAGACTGTGGGACCTACCAAATTTAGCCTAGTCTCCTACTTCTTGGATAGAAATGCCATGTAAATTACGTCCTCAAAATTTCTAGCAAAACTGGCATATTGTCCCAGCAAAAACAGCTGTTTTGATTCAAACAGTTCATATAAAAAGCAGTAACACAAACTTAGTAATAGCACCAAAAATAAAAAAAGCTACAAACCACCCACATATCGTAAACAAGATTCTTTGTCTATTTTTAACAATTGTTTTAATATCAATAGCAACGCATTTTTGAAACAAATAACGTTCATTTTTTCCGAAGTTATTTTCAAATGCAAAGCTCAAAAACTCTGAGACAAGCTTTTGAAATCTTTCAACTTAATAAACCCCAGCTGCCTTTTAGAAAAGTGATTTAATCTTACACTATTTGCCTGAACCTCCTCTTATTTTAGACATAACTGGATTGGGCTAGAGTTATATTACAAAAGAAAATCTCTGAGAGGATTTTGGGACAGAGATATGAAAAGTTTTAAATTATTTTTTGGTTCATTTGAGGACTGCCATGTATCCTGAAATCGTCATAGCATTGAACTCTGAACAGGAAATCTCACAGTATATTTGCAAATCTAAAAAAAAAATTCCCACTGTAACCCATTTTTAGGTTTGGAAGAGACAAGAAGGGAATATATGTTTTGCTGTCTATCACGTCTTACCTAGAGACACCACGTTTTATTCCTCTATCTCATGTGGCCAGGGTTTATCTATTGTAGTTCTGAGTATAGTAAGGATTTATAGAGAGCAGTTTTCACCAACGCCTGGTTAGACACACATGCTCTCCCAACAGCCTTTGCATGAAAACCACTTTTCTAAAAGAGAGAAATGTATCATTCACTGATAAATTATTGGGACCTTCAATCATCTTCCTTGGACATCTTGCTATTATTTAGGAGGTTTTAAAGTTTTTGCTTGGGAATAATTTTGAAATTACAGAAAAGTAACAAAAATTGTACAAGAAGATCTTGTGAGTCACTTATCCTGCTTCACCCAAAGTTAACATCTTACACAATCATAGCACAATTATCAAGAGAAGGCAATTAACATTAATACGTCATTAATCACAAATCTTACTCAAATTCCACTCATTTTTCCACCATCGTCATTTTACTGTTCCAGGACCCTACATTGTAACCACTTGTAAACATCATCAGGTATCTACATGGCCATCTTGTGCCCCTTGACGTGACATACTGCAAAGGACACAGTATCATTTTTTCAGTATTTTGACAAAAAGGCATAAGCCTGACTTAATCATAAAAGAACATCAATTCAGCTGACACGGAGAGACACTGGGAAAGATAACTCTCCAGTGGTCTTCAAAGGCATCAAGGTCCTGAAATACCGAGGGTCTGTCATAAGCCAGCTTAGACAATGGACGGCAGCCTTCGCTTGATAAACCATCATGGGGACACGATGGGGGCTCCTCACACCACTGGCCCTGAGGCTCAGGGGCATTCGTGCCCAGCAGGCGTTGCACCTTTACAGAGGCGGAACAGTTTGCTGGACACAGACGTGGAGGCCCCTAAAGCCCACCTCCCCGCCCAGAGCTGCTGAGGCCGTCCCGCCAGCTGAGTGCATATGGGCAGCTGATACAGGCTCATGGACCACGTGGGAAGCAAAGTGTAACGACCACACGCGCTGCTAATTTTTGTGCTGGAAAAGGGAGAAAGATGCTCGGCAGGGAGTTTCAGGATCCAATATTTAGTTTGCTTAAAATGATGTGAGTCAGGTACCCTGGCTCTGGGCAGAACAGAAGTCAAAACCAGAAAGGCTGGGGAAGAGAATGCAGAAAACACGGAGCCCAGAGGTCTGTGTGGATGCAGCCAGGCTGCCGGAGGGAGCGGCGCCGCACACGTGCCCCTGCACCGAAGGCCTGCGCTCTCCTCCGCCCCCTGGGGGCTGATAAAGAACCTACGGGATCCTTCCTAAATCTGCGTTTTCTAGGACACCATCTTTGGGACACAGTTTTAAGACAGAATACCCCAAAACTAATGGGTTTATAGAAAGATTTTGGATACATCTTGAAAACTCAGGCAGTTTATACCATTTTGTGTCTGGGAGTACCTCCATGTTTCTGGATTTTGATTTATAGCACACCCAGATTTCAGTGAACTAAAAAACAAATGAAAAGTCATGTGGAACATCTCTTGATTGGAAAGGGAAAAAAAGAATCGAAATCACCTCACGTATGTTTGTCAGTAATAACTCACGATTAATTCAGCCACAACCGAGCACCAATCACCTGGGGCTTTACATTATTTCACCTGAGTCGTAAGAGTCCATGATTTATGACAATCTGTGTTGTAGTTTTAAAAACTGAGGCCAAAGTAGGCTGCTTTCCTTCATAGAGTGCAAAGCTAATAAGGGGTCAAGCTAGAGCGAGTTACCAGGCCTGTGACATTCCCAAGCCACTGACTTTTGAATTACATCAAGCTGTTTTTTGACACTTAACATTTTACTACAAATCTACTTAAACTTTGTAAAAAAAAAAAACACATCCCATTTAATACTATAAAAGTTGTGTTTTTTCTATAGTTCAAGTAAATTCAGGAAAGTTATCTATTTACCTGGTAGCTGTGAACAAAACAGAGTCCTTTCAGCAGCCGGTTTTGAAGGTGACTGACCAGATTCCGTGATTATAAGTTCTCCAGCTTCCTAATCTGAAATGATGTTGTGAGCCTTTGCTATCCAACTTTCCCACCGATGCGACCATGTGAGACTGGCTACTGATTCTGCTCGTGGAGAAGCCCTGGGTGTTCTCTCATCTGGAAGTACTGTGCTCCTGGATTCACGTAAGGCATCTCACGGCATCACCACAAAGGTTTATTTACAGTGAAATGTCTTAACATTTTACATTATAAAAATAATCTAATTTGTTTAAGAAATGAATTAGGTGGTAGATTCAAGAAAAGAGAAAAATAGAAATGAGAGTATTTACAATCAGTTCTTATTCTTAAATCAAACCAGCTTTCATTTACCCTAGTCCAGTGTTAGACCCACGATCATGTATTTTCATTGGTGAACTTTATTCTTTTCAGAGTAGTTTTGGCTTCACACCAAGATTGAGTGGAAGGTAAAGTGACTTCCCATATGCCTCCTACCCCCACACACTACTTCCCCAGCTGCCCATACCCTCAATGCAATTGTGTGCTTGCTACATCAAACCTACTCTATCACCTCATTGTCACCTAAAGCCCACAGTTTACATTAGGGCTGCCTGGGTGCGTCCTGTGAGTCTGGACACATGGATAGCATAGTTGAGGGTCTTTTCACTGTCCTAAAAATCCTGTAGCCCCCAACCACTAATGACCACTGATATTTTTACTGTCTTCAGAGTTGTGCCTTTTCGAGAATGCCAAGTAGCTGGAGTTATATGACATATGGCCTTTTCAGATTACCTTCTTTCACATAGTAATATGCTTTAAAAATTTTCCCTGTCCTTTCATGGCCTATTAGCTCATTTCTTTATAGCCCTGAACAGTCTTATTTATTCTGTTATCTAATGCACCTTAACACTTACCTGCTGAAGGGCATCTTGGTTGCTTCAAAGTTCCACTAATTAGGAATAAAGCTGCTATAAACATCTTTGCACAAGTTTTTGTGTGCACATAAGTTTTAAATTTGGGTAAATACCAAGGAGCTTTATTCCTTGGGTCTCAGGATGAGAGTATGTTTAGCATATTTAGCTTTATAAAAAATTACCAAACTGTCTTCCAGACTGGCTGCATTACCCATATTTTAAAAGAATCAAGAGCTCTCTATGATAATTATTTTTTCATTCTGAAGATAATCTAAAACCTCACTATGAGTTTACAGGTGGTCTTCACTTAAAACCTGTGAGTTTAAAACATATAGACACACATTTCTGCTCAAAATCATTAGATCATATCCTCTGAAGTGTGACTTCCAGGCACTGAGGTAGGTGTTTTAGGAGCCCCTGATTCTCTTAGGCAGTTGGGGCCAAGAATCCTTGGTGCAGGTATCTGGGCAGCTACCTGCTAACCCTATACCACTGCAAGGCTGTACTGGGACTCCACTTGCATTTGTGCCTGTATTTGTGATGAAGGCTCTACTAACATGATGCTGTTTAACTTTCCATGCATTGAAAAGGGTAACTGGAGGCCGTTAAGATGGTCTGTTCTATTATTAAAATGACAATTGCACAAAGGCAGCCATTTACGTTGAATTATTTTTCCAGTTGTTAAAATTGTCTTTTTTTTTGTGCTAGTCTTTCACAACTAAAAAATATTTTCATAGAGACAATATTGTAGCTTAATAAATGACCTTTAAAAAATCAGAGTTGTAATCAAGGACAGCCTAAAATAAATACATTGCTTTTTAATTGTTCCTGACAACTGAGAAAGGACAAGGAAAAGATGTGATATGAAAATGAAGAGATATTGGCAAGGGAAGGCCAGAGGACCTTTGAAAGTGTTGTATCGATTGTGTTTCACAATACACGAGACTGTGGTGGGAGAACTGAATCATCAAACCCCATGTGGTTGGGTAGCAAAAGGTCTGGGTTATTAGCAACTCGTACAAATAACCTGAACGCATCCTGTACAGGTCCTAGCTTGTTACAGTGTTACTAGGAAGTGCAGGAGTGTTCAGTGAAGATGCTCAAGGGGATTTGAAAACAGGTTCTTTGCCAAGACATCAGAAACTGTCTGACAACTGACTGCAGCTGGCGCACAGCCCGACAGCCTGGACAAGACTTTCTTAGGCTGCCCAGTCCAGAGCTCCTCCAGCTCCAGCAGCCAACCTTCGTCCTCCTTTCGCCACCCGTCAGACCTCTCGGACTTCCTGGCCCTCTCCCCTTTCTGTTTCACTTAATAGATTCTTGCATGTTCCTCTTGACATCAGCTTCTCACAGGACTCTGACTAATACACGAGTCAATAAGACAATACAGCTTGGTGGCTGAAAACAAGATTGTTTTTTTCTTCAGCAAACATGTATCATATTGAATTGATGATAATTTTTATACTGGGTTTTTAATTTCCTTGGTTTACAAGTAACATTTCTTAAAAACTCATGTCACTACTAAGAATAACAAGAGTTTTTGTGTTTCCTTTAAAACTGGTGTGCATGTCATTCAAGTTTGAAAAACTGCCCTGATTATGCATTAATGCTACAATTCTCCACCACTGAGGAGGGTGAGGAGGAGTTATTTCCAGGAGATCAGTTTTATCAGACTGACTCCCAGCAAATCATTTTTCAGCTCAGCTACCTTACATCCAGAGATTAAGCAGCTTGTCACAGAATTCTCTCTCCAAGCATTATTCTGTGCACCCACCCCCTGCTATGAAACAAAACTGCCATTGATGTGTGTTTTACCAAATGAATCAACCCCACCCAGTGTTGCTAATTCACCACGACCCAGTTCTAAACGCTGCTCAGATTCCTGCTTTGGCCAATTCTCCTCCTTCTGGCTGGCTTCAACAACAATTTAGGAAAGCCCACAGGCCAGAAAACAAGTAAACTTGGACAGCCGCAAACCGCAGTGCCCCGAGAACAAACTACTGAGTCTGCTTCCTTAGCGGGCCTCAAGTGGGAGCCAAGCCGTGGCTCGTCTCGGCGGGGGCCTGCCATGACCTGCCGAGGACGCTGGGCAGGCACCATGCTAACCTCTGTAAAAACCACCCTGCCCCTATTCAGGGAGCCTGCCACTGAACATGAGGCAAAGTTTCCATATATTGTTCCACAGCTCTATTATCGGTGCTACCGGACAATTTCAAAGTTCTTCAGGGATCCAACCCACTTTTCATCTTCTAGGACAATCGGCGGTGGGGAGATGGAAGGGGAGACGCTAAGGACCCTTGCCATCGTTCGTGTTACTTACTTTTAAGACGAGGCCTTCGGCACATGAGTGAGCAGGAGCAGAGACGCAGGCCCATCTGCCATCTCCATCACTGAGAGGCTCTGAGTCGCGTGGAGCGTGTCATCGGGGGTCCACCCCTCCAGGCTGCAGAATCACCTGGGGAGCAAGAAAGTGACAGCTTGCGGGACTGAAGAGCAACATCGTAACCAGAGGACTGGCGTGGCCCGAACCCACAGCCCAGACCCAGGAGAGGATACCCTGCATTAGTACCCACGCGTCAGCCTCTGTGACGCCATGCGCCCCGTTTCTCTACGGCTTCATTGAGCGACAGCAGCATCCGGACACGTTGACACAAAGCCTGCTGGGCCTTACTCCCATTTCAGATTAAGTGACCTAGGGAATAAATCTGCATTTCTAACAAGTATCTGGCATGATCCTGCTGCCCTGGGACTGGAGACCTAATGCTCTAGGAAATCCTGCATGTCCCAGGAGGTCTGCCCACACACACATTATGTTTTTTGGGGGTGACTATGTCACGCACACATCACAGCCCACACGGGAGCCAGAATATTCAATATTTGCATGCACGCAGCACTGCCCCAAACAAATCAGAATTCCCTTAGGATAAGGGAAGAACGGACGTGGGAGTCAGTACTTCCTAAAAACTGTCATGCCCAGTGAGGGTAAGAACGACGGCTTTGCGGCAGTCTGCAGGAACCCATGTGTCCTGGGGCCCAGACAGTGGCCACAGCCACGGGCCCAGGACCTGCCCGCCCTCCAGAGGAGCCAAGATCTGTCCGCCAGCTGGCAGCGAGAGGCACTGACTGCAGAAGTGTGCCCAGGAAGAGTTCTTGGTGCCTTTGTGAACTGCTGTTTCCTGACTTGTATGATGAATCCATTCTTTAAAGGGAAAAAGGGCAACTTTAGGATGTGTCAATTCCCGTGGAAGCAGGTGTGATGAAGGGTCAGCTCCTCGTGGCCAGACAGCCTCTTCCCTCGGTGACCTCCACTCAGGGGACCCTGGCGCCTTGTCCACGCTCCCAGGAGGGTAGGGGATACGCTGGCACCTCACTCCCGACCATCACCCACCATTCTCTCTCAAATACCGTTTCCCTCAGATTTTGTTCTTATGATGCGACCTCCCCCAGTTCCCGGCTCACACCCCATGGCTTTCAATTTAGGGTCATTGCCACAGCCTCGCTGAGGACTGAGGGGCACACGCCTCCTGCTCCTATGGCCCCTATGCCACCCTGTGCCCGTTGGGAATGAGCACAATGTTTCCCGTTTTTTAGTGGTTGAATCTGAAAGGGAAGCGAGCCCTGAATGCCTGAGGGCAGAGAGATTTAAAAAGATTGGAAAGCTCCTGTCTTCAAACCACAGGATGTTCTGAAAGCCTCTGTTCACCTGACTCAGTCTACCCCATGCATACCTGACCAAGAGCCCATTCCATCAGCCCCACAGACACTGAAAAATATCTTTCAGTGTCTGAAATATACCTTTAATCAGTACGACCCTCCCGCTGCTACAAATGACTCCTCGAAGAGCTAAAATTGCTTCCACTGAGAAGGGGCAGGACTGCGATCTCCTTTCCAGAAGAACAGGGCCAGTCGGGAAAAGTGACACAGAGGCCATGGTTCGCAAAGACAATGTGTCTCACTGCATGCAAATGCCATGGAAGGCCCTCCGGTGCGGACTGGTCTCCCTTCTCTCAGAACAAAGGGCGGTGCCGTCGGTACAGCTTGGTGACATCACTGCTGTTGGCTCTGGGCGACAGTGGCTTTCACAGCTGGGGTGCGGACAGCCAGAGCCACCCTCGCTACTCTTCGGTCTGGAGCTGTGGCTGCAGTTTCTAAGACCATCACAGGGTGAAGTGCTACTTCCTTGTTTCTCAGGCTGTGTAAACCTTTGCTCCTTATTCTCATGCCCCTGTGGCCCTGACTGTCCTGCTCACTGCCCTGGGCTTTTCTAGGGTACCAGGGCCTTTTTCGTAAATGTAATCATGACCAAAGATCAGCAGATTAGACAAGATCGAGTGCCACCCAACCCCCTCCAACCCTTCATTCCCAGTGTTATGATTATTTAATGGCATGTACTCCTGCCATTATTCTCTGTAATTTCATAAAAGTGGAGTTGTAACGTTCTGCTGTTCACGAACCAGCATGAGTCCTTTCGTACACATTCACATACTGGGTGTTTCATCCAATAGTCGGTAAAGACGCATGACACCGCTGCAGTTAGAATGAGTTTGAGTTACATCATCCAGCAGCCCTCAGCTCGTGTTTCTTGCACGTCCACTACACGCAGCTCTGTGATGACTGTAGGCACACGGCCAGGAACAGATCGGTCATGGTTCCAGCCCTTGGCGACTCACCTTTATCTGGAAAGTAACTAGGAGGTACGTATTTGTTTAATCATCTATGCTTCTTAACTAGGCTCTTGTGATCACAGGATGAGTTTATTTGGGGTTGCTTTCCTGACTCGGGGGGGCAGAGTCAGCCACTGGACAGAATCTACCCGGGTGCCCTTCGTCTGTGTCTTCCTTTCTTGAGACTCACTATTCTCTTTCACTTTCCTATCCTCGGTCCCCAACCCCCTACGGAAGTTGGTGAATTAATCTCAGTATGTCTGTCCACTCACTAGATGGTGAGCTGAGCACCTTCCACGTGTGGCTCCTGCTCTGACATTCGCCCCCTCTCTGTGGGAGCTCAGGATATGGGTGAGGGCACAGGTGGGCTGGGGGTGCCCAGCTGTGCCTGAGGCAGGTGCGTATTAGACTGACATGTCACTGAAGTCACTGGTACAGCTTACTTGGTCCACGTGGCTTCCTCAGAAGTCCAGACTTATTTCTTCAGGTTTTGAAGGATTCTACCAGAACAGATTATTCAGACCCTGTACCAGGTCACAGGGAAGGGAAATCATATTTTGACATAAAGAAAAGCCCTTCACAGAATCTGGAAGGCCTCTCAGAGAAACACTCAGTTTGATCGCGTGATCACAAAGAAGAAAAGGAGCTACAGAACATGAAATGTTCTCCCTGAAGCTGCACATGCCGGACGGCATGATGGCCAGAGCCCAGGGCCCCTCCAGCTGCACAGTACGGACCCCATTCGTAAACAAGACAAGTGAGGCAACACCGTGACGGCTTTGAGGATTCACCATAGACATGAAGAGGCAGATGGTTCACTAGGCCTCCTGGACACCGGCCAGACGTGTGGGTGGGAGGACAAGGCACCTAGAATTCATATTCGCTTAGGAGGCTACAGAATGTCTACCCAGACTGGAGCAGCTGCGCCGTCCTCCCATCTGCCCTGGTCATGTGGCTGAGACGGAAGCCCTGTGTGCTCATGTCCTGTGCAGCGGGTCAGTTGTATCTACTCCCCACCAACAGAATTTTTTAAAGACAGAAGAGAATAATAACCCTGAAAAGAACTTGAGGTTTGGGAGCATCAGGATATTACTGAAACCATGTTAGACGCTCCTTACTTATAAAATCAGTGAAAGTTTTAATGTAGTGAGGCACTTGGAATAATGTGTAAGGTTACAGAAGAACATTAGGAAGAATTATCGCATATGCTAAAGGATGATATTCCCTTCATTATATAAATTAACAGTGAGGGTGTGTTGTTTTTTGTCGACTCAACATGGTCCTGCACAGATGGAGTGGATTTTATGATTTGAGAGGCAAACAGGAAAATATGCTGGCCTCTAAGCTAAATTACACAAATTGCAGTATTAAATAATCACTCTCTTGGGCTTAAAAGTCTGGTCTTAAAAGTGCAAATAATTTGGAAGAGTTACATCATTAAATCACATAATTATACCATCAGAAGTGTGGAAAGTGAGATGTGCAAAACGAACTTGCCAGCCCTCTCACTGACACAGTGAGCTTCTTGTCACTCCGGGCCTGACATCCCCAGCTCAGCCAGTCCCACGTTGCGTGGCACACTGTAACATACCCCACCCCTTTTCCCAGATAACTCTCAAGAGGCTCTCAGCTGTAAGCAAAAGGACATCGAACTCAAACTGGCCTCTTGCCTCTGCATACTCTGAGACACTGGCCTCTGTGTCTGAAAGTAAAGAAGCTGAGCAAGCTTCAAGTGAAATTTAGTCATTGCACCATTTCTGTGCGATTCTTGCAACTTCCTCGTTCGCCATGTCAGCTGCATCCTCAGGACAGCTTCCTCATCAGAGCAGAACGGCCAGGCTGCTCCAGGTCTCTGGTCTGTATAACATCATTCAGAGACATCTGTCCCCCAGTCTGGTCCCTGAGCAGAGTCATGAGATTCACCCTCATCGGACCAAATGCCAATACCTGCACACCTCGATCGACCTGGGCCGGAGTGAGGACTGGGATGACTGGGTGGGACCAGCTGTGGCCACACCTAGATGTGCAACCATGCGGGGGGCAGACACAGGTGTTCCTGGGGGAACAGCACAGACTGCACTGCGCCAGGTGATGTGAAGACCGGACTGTCATGGTGACGGGGGGACCGTGGAACAGGCGATAAGTTCAGAACTGGGACAGTGCCTGAAGGAGGTGACATGACTGGATCCCCATGGGGCTAAGTGCCAGACTAATATCTCTCCGTGGCAGGAGGGGAAAATGGATGCTTTTAGGTGGACAGTTTCAGAAAGAGAGTTGACAAGGGGTATGTGTTTTTTTTATTACACAAATGCAATGATTTACAGATGCTTTCTGCAAACCCGTTGCTCACGGACTTTAGCAGTGGATAGTAAGTATCAAAACATTCACAGTTCTCCTCTCCTTTCTTTCCATGTGAACATGGCTCAAATTGAATATCTATGGGATTCTCCTTGTTATTCACAGCATTCTGGGTGGGTAAAAAGGACAAGGAGAATGAATCAGAGCTCCTTTCAGCCTACTGACTTTATCTGGTCCTTATTTTACTATTCAAACCTGACCATTTAAGATCATAGTTATGATTTTCTTTACCATTAGAGGTTCATTTGTTTGTTTTTGTGTGACATCTTTAGAGTGTAAAGGCTGAGCCTTCAAACTACTGCCTCTTTTCTCCCCTTTTGTCCCATACATGCCCTCCCTTGTTGAGTCCCTCCACGGGAATCCATGAGTTAACTCGGTGTAATAAATGCTGCTGTCAGAAATCAGCAGTTCAGAAGAGCAACAGTGGAGCTGCATTTGGATGATGTAAAACCTGGAATCCCACCACTAACTGAACTCTGGTCAAGTCATCCACTTCTCAGGGCTTCGGCAGTGGTTTGTTTCTGAAATGAGAATATTAACACCTTCCCTGTCTAAAAGTGGAGAACTGGACAAGATGATCCATGGATTTCTCTGCAGGATGAAAATACCTGTGATTCTTGGGAAGAGTCAATGAATGACACTGGTGATTGACATGGTGATAACCCTGTGGTGTTTGAGACACTGGTATTAACATAAAGGGCCGTTGGCACATTCACTGAAGGTGAATTCACTGAAGCTGTCCCATACGCTTGGGTTTTGAGATTTTTGTGCCCTGTGTCTCAATCAATCATTTTCAATTTCAAGATCAGTTTTAGATGTGACTTTTTTGTAACATGTCAGCACGTGAGGTGAAAGTGTAGCTGTTACCAAGACCAAACTGTGACGCAGCCTGACGACATCTCGCCCACCGTGTAAGGGCACCGGGGATGTGCAGTACATGAAGGAGGTTGCTGTTAGCTTGGTTATTCTTTCCAGAAACTGCTTTTGCATTTAGCTCTTTGCTTCGTTGTCCTAAAACATGCATTCAGTGCAGGATCTGTGGCAGTAACGATGGTTTTAAACAGATTTTTTTAAACAAACTGAACACATAGCCATTGATAGAAAGCGCTAATGGCAAGTGTGTTCAGAAAGTTTCATGGATTCACTTCTGAGATTTCTGGATGACTTCAAACTGACACCAAAATGCCTTGACTGAAAGCTAATTCATAACACATGCATATGTAGATACGCATTCGTTCATGCCTGCACGCACTATTCACATTCGCTGAGCACGCGTCACATGGCAGTCGCTGTACTGGGAGCTGGTTCCATGGCCCTGGGAGAGGAGTGACCGGAGGCTTCCTCTGCTTCACGGAACCAGGGGCACATTTCACATGGCAGCACGGAGGATGCAGATATTCCATCCAGGGAAGGCTCCGTGGATCTGGGTGGGCGTCCTCCACATATCTGCGGTAGCTGAGTAGCGACATTTCCCAGGAAACAATACAGAGCCAGAAGATAAGCAAACAGTGAGAATACAGAAAAAACTTACATTTTAAGGAACTAGTGGAAGAGGACAGAAGAAAAACAGAGGTACAAGATTCAGGAGTGAGGGTCTGTTGGTGATCAGGTGGAGAGAGTTTCAGGAGGAGGGTCACCTTGCAATAGTGTAGAGAAGTGTGACAGGCTAATGTGATAGAAGAGGCCTCAGGAATGAGTGTTCAGGGGCACAACTTCCATGGAGCAGCTTCCACTGAACGTGGTTCTGGGCAGTTCTCAGGCAAAGAGGCCACCTTTTTAAGAATAATAATAATACCCCACTGACCGTTGACTGGGTCTATCTCTGGGTCATGGGGTTTTCGCAGCCCACACTAGGTGATGGGACATCTACGGTACATGCTACCTTTCTTATGCCTCTAACATCAACTATTTCCTTTCTTATGAGATGCTGAGAAATGCTCACATTCCCTGACAAGACCCCTTCACCTAGCAGAGGAAGGAAGCAGACTGTACCCATCTGCCTATTTATTTCTTCACAGGCTCCTGGTTGGGGATGTGCCTGTCTCCTCTCAGCTCCACCAATTGTGAGAAGACATCTGAAAATACCTGTCACAAAGATAACAAAGTAGGTTTGTTCGGCACCCGCTGCCAAGCAGAACCACTGGGAGCCACGTCTCCTCTGCGGGACCTGAGGCCAGGCCTCAGGGTGGCACCACATCCGGGACCCGCCTGAGCCTCTCCAGTCTGTCCGCCTACCAGTTCCCCTCCCCCACCGTCCTCCCTGACCTTTGAATCGGAGTCTTCATCCTGGGTCCTAGGTTGTGACCACTGTTTCTGAGGTCATCTTCTCCTAAGAGACCAATCAGGTCTTCAGACAAACAGGATTCATGATGGATGCACACCAGAGAGCCCGTAGTTGATAAGATTATAATCATCCATAAAATTGTCATGACCTGTTTTGCTCTGTTTGCAATCAAGGCATGTAATTAAAATTAGATCATTTCTTCTTATATTATTATGGGTTTGATTAGAATCAAGCCTAGATGCTCAGATAAGTATGCATCTTGTAATCTGCCCTATTAAAACATGAAATATTAATCAATGATATTTTCCTTGGCATTTCCATTCCTCTCTTGGCCACATCCTCAGTGTTGATAACAAGGTTTTCCTGTCTCATTGTGTCAGGGAGGTATGTGTGATGATGAAACAGAAGGAAAAAAAGAAAAAAGAAAATTTTCCCTGAGTGAATTTCAAAGGTTTCCATTCACAGGGTAATTAAGAAGACTCGTGTTCTAAACACATTTGGGAGGCAAAAAGAGTTCGACTTTTTTCCTTCTACCATGTGCTTCCAAGACTAGAAAGAGGGGTAACACCCAGAACGGAAGAAAGGAAAGCGAGGAAGTTGGTGCTCAAGGAAGGGGCTGGGGTTTCATCTCTTCTTAGGCTGGACCTTGGGAAGGCAGCCCATTCTCAGTAGGTTTCAGGATGTGAGAGAAGAGAAGAGCGAAGTCCTGCTTCCTCGACAGAGTCCCAGGAGGTGGTAAGAGGCCAGAGAGGAAATGCTCCCCACTGTGTTTGTGTGCCATGGCCCCTATCCACTTCGCTGGGATTCCCTGCACCTTGTGTGTGTCAGGATATCACAGAAGGGCAGCAGAAGGGTCCACAGTTGTGTAGACAGTGGCTGGCACAAGGCTGGCTGCACCATCAAATGGTTCAGGGGACATCAGGGCTGATGGATGCGTGGTGTCCATGGGCAGAGCCTAGAGAGGCACCTCTGTGCTCCCTCCATGAGATCAGCCACAGTGAGGGCTGGGGAGCTGTGTCCCAGCTACTGTTCAGTTCTGTCACTGAGAAAGGGTGTGTGTGATAACAGGTGGCATTCCCCCCACAGGCTGCCTACATTGTCACCAGATTCATATACAAACTTCTTCACTTACATGAAACACCGTCAATCCCACTCAAAGGAAATAACTAAAACTCCCACCCAGTTACTTTATCCTACTCAAACTTCATGTTCTCTGGGTAACTGTCTGTCCCCTCTCATGTTTGGACATGGCTCCCAATACACAAAAACTAATTTAATAAATACTACCATTCAGCAAATCCAAGTATGAAACAGACACAGGAAACTAGAGATACCCTTCTAATCCCGAGGAGCAGGAATTCCAAAGAAGCCTGAATGGGAGTGAGAGCTTGCCTTCTGATGGCCTATCAGCCTTGGAGAAAGAGTCTGGGTAACAGTAGCTATACCCAGGTGTCTGGCAAAAGAAACCACTGGTTTTCCAATCCTGTGAGACTCCTGATCTTTACATGCTCTCTGGTTCCTTAGATTTCTTTTGCAAACCAGCCAGTCATTGCCTGGGTCCTGCATTCTCACAGTTCCCTGATGTAGTCAGCAAGAACCAGTAACACACACTTAAAATATGACATGACCAAGTGCTTCCTTTACAGCCAAGGGTGCTTAGGCATATTGCTTACTTTCCAGGTTACTGCAGGAGACAGTCCTACTAAATGTTTTGGGACAGCATAAGAAAGATGACCAGCTTTACAGGCTGCAGTGTGCCTCTGCCCCCTGCCCCCTGACAATCTGCCTCCTGACACTGTGCCCCCTGCCCCCTGGCCCCTGACACTGTCCCCCCTGCTTCCTGGCCCCTGATACTCTGCCCCTGCCTGCCAAACTAAGGGCCTATACTTGAGTCCTGCAGCATTATTCAGCTCAAGCTTACTCATTTCAATGTTAGGAATGATAATCATCAGCGGCTCTAGCAAAGAGACCCCAAATTCAATCAATAGACTAAAGAAGGTAGAAGTTTATTTCTCCCACAATAGCCAAAGAAGAAAGTTGTAGGGGAGGGCAGATCTGTGTGACAGTCAGTCAGGGGCCTGAGTCCTTCTAATCTTGTTCTTCTGCATCATTAAGAGTGTTGGTGAAAGCTAAGTCTCAGGCATGTCCAGATTCCAGTTCATCATGGGAAGGCAAAAACACACTCAGGATATTAAAGAGCAGGCCTGGGAATGAACATCTCACATTATTCCAAGTCAGTGTCCAAAATTTAGTCATGTGGCGACACAGTGTGGCCAGGTGTGTCCAGGCTGGGCAAACATGTTCCAGCCACAATTGCATTGCTGTAGGAAAGCAGACTGGATTCGAGGGGTTAGCCAGCAGCCTATCACAGTGACCAGGGAAGAGCGAGGAGGTCCCCGGACTCTGCCCAGCCTGCTCCTTTCCCTCTATGGTTCACAGTCTCACTGGAGAAACCTGGGAGGCTAATAGGTAATCGTAAACAGCCTGTTAAAGGCTATGACCGCTACTAACACAACATGCTAAGAACGGAGCAATGAATCTGACCTGGTCTTTTTGGACCTGGAAGACTTCTTGAGGAGGAATATATATGACAGTCCTAAAGGATGAATAGTAACTCTTCTGGTTGAGGAAAGGGCAGAGAGCAAGGGTTTTAGAAAAGGAACTCATTCTTGTGAAGACCTGAAGACAAGACAGGGTGTAACCCTGAAGGAAAAGGACAAAGAACCTCACGTAAGTGACACATGAATTTGCTTAAAGAATGCATTTCCAGTTGGAAGAGAGTACGGAGGAGATGGTGTGATGTGAGGTTGAGAAGCTAGAGTTTGGGGGCTTACAGTCCCTGAAAACTTATAACCACGGGGATTGTGGGAAGTCTGGGCCAGACAGCTTCCACCCGAGGAGGGACCCCAATTTCCTCCTTTCACCTCCAGACAAGAGGTCATTTGTCAGCTCCCCCTGCCTGACTAGCCTCATTAGTCACACTCCAGACGGGTAACTCTTACTCTCGTGTGGCCCATGAGTAAGGAAATCTGCCTATTTTCTCATCTGCAGCTCCACGCTTCTCCCTGTAGAAGGAGAGTCCACATGATTTGACTCCAAGTAGAGGTGGGAGTAACTCCAGTTCTGCTGAAGCGTCACGTTGAATGATAACGAGCATGTGACATCAGTGATGCCCCCTCTCGGGCGAGATGGGCTCGGCACCCACAATCTGAGCAGTAAGCAGCCTCTGACGCCCTTGCTGCTAGCCCCACTCTCATAGAACCCGCCTGCATGGGTCTCCCCAGGGCTCTAGGCAGGCAGTGTGACCACGGACCTGTCTGTGAAGGTGGGAACACAGCGTGCTGCCTGGAACCCGGGGGAGAAGTGGAAAGCAGTAGAGTCGCAGTAAGTCCCCAGCTGCACAGCCGTCAGGTGTTTTTGTTCTGTTCTGTTCTGTTCTACTTTAATCTTGTACTTACCTATTTAGAGAAGAGGGCTACGGCAGTAAACTGGTTTATTCTCCCTTACTTCTATTAAAGCAAAATGTGTTTTCAATCTGTATCCTTCTTTACACATACTGATACAGGAAATGGTGAGGTGCCTTGAATTCTGTTTTGTCCTCCAAGGAGCACCGTTAGCGTCCTCTGGAGAATGTGTGGGGGGGTCATGAAGCTCATCGGCCCCCTCGACGGCCTCACCCGATGCACCCCAGGGGGCGGCGGGATCTCACCGGCGCTCACCCGGGCCCCTCTCACCCTCACGCCCGAGGCGCCGCTCTCAACGCCGCAGGGCTTCTCTTCAGCTCCTACCCTCATCTGCAAATACCCCCTTGAGCTTCTCAGCCTGGGGTTCTCGCTCCCCCAAACCACGTTCAGGCCCAGGGCGACAGCATATGCTTGCGTCTCCTTGGTACCCAAATCCAGCCCCTGCACAGCCGGGCACATCCTCCCACCCACCGCTCCGCACACACAACCAGTCCTGTTTCTCTCCTGCTACAAGGTTTCACCAAGTCTAAGACCCAGCTTTCTCATTTTAAAATCTCTGAAATCGGAATGTCTTACAATGGATGGCATCTTAAAACTGCAGCCGCAGGCAGAGGTTTTAGTAAAATTGACCTGTGAATACAATAATTTAGTCCTAAATACTCACATTGTTGAAGAGTCTTAACTGGCATAATATCTGTATATAAAGTGGACATATTCCTCAAAGACTGCTAAACTTTAGGGTAATATACCCACATTTCCTATTCCTCCATTTGAAAATATAAAGTCACATTCAGTAATATGTCAAAGTCATTCTAAATATATTTCTGATGCAAAATCAATTTTAAACTTAGATGTTAACACCCAGAAAAAGTCAGAAGATAAAAATACTAAAACTAAAAATATGATGATCAGCAGATGAGGAGGTGGAAGTAACACATCCTGAACTTCCATGATCCGACTTCAGTTCTTCACCTGCTACAGACCACATTTACACCTCCAATTTTAGTAATTATTTTACAATAGTTTTCACTGTCTGCCCTCATTGCCATTTGGCTTTCCTCAGACTATTCCGACCTCAATCCATCCATCAATCAATCAGTAAATGGCTTCCAAAAAAATCTCGAGAGCTAAAAAGGGCATTGCACACAGGTCCAGACAGACCCAGGAAACTCTGACTACTCCTACACTCCAGATGTATTTTAGGTTCTTTGAGAGATAAGTTACAAACACATGTGCATCTAGGACCCAGCCCACACACTGCAGATGCTCAATAATGTCTATTGCATAATAAAAATTTTATTGACAGATAATGACAGCAGTCAATTAATAATAATAAAATGTGCCATATGATAGTTTCTCACAAGCAGTGCCGGTCATAAGTACCATAGGCGTTCCTATGAGCAGAGGTTTCTATAGGCTGAGCTTATCTGAGGCCACCTGGGGTTGAAGGCGAAATGCTGCAGAGAGCCCAAACAGTGTCTCTGGGCTCATTTGGAAGAGGTACCTTTTGCTCTAGGCAGATGCAACCCTAGACTGCGTGGCTTGCCAAACAAAACATAGGCTGGATTTTAGCTCCTTTCCCATACACTCATCCACTCTTGTTCAGAAGGCATCCTGAAAAACTGTCCAGTGGTGGCTCTGGAAAGAAAACTCATACCCCAAAAGGCACTTAACCCTTGATTATTATCTGTTTTTCCAAATTCCCCTTCCTTTTCCACCACGGGCATAACCCTCATTTACTTAACAACTTTAACCTCTTAATGCTCATGACCTAGTAATATGCTTTAAAGGTCCCCTCTACTTCATTGTCCTCTTTTGCTCCCTTTTCTTACCTCCTCAACTTAAAAATGTATGGTTGTCCCTCCAGTAAGAATATAAAATCATAGTAAAAATGTAGTCAGGCCTGCACTTAGCACCTCATAACTCACTCCCTGTGTGGGTACTCACCACCATCCCCTGTTCCTCCCAGCCACCTGTACAGGAGAGAGGCCTAGAGGCCCCGTTCACAAATGAGGAACTTGAACACCTGAGAGGTTCTGTGACCTACTTGGACTTCTGCAAGAGGTAACACAGACTGGATTTGAATCCTAAGCTTCGGAGTCCAAATTCTTGAAGGTAAAGTGCATGAGAATAGACTCTGTTTCCTCCACTTTCAAATTCCTACTTACTGAAATATTGATCAAATCCATATTCAGTACAAATGTAATTCATTCAATACTTATTATTGAGGACATATTTGCCATCTATTATTTTAGACCATAGGGATATAACTGTGAACAAAACCCCCTAACTCTCTTGCAGCCTTTATTCCAGTAGGGAAATACTTGATAAACAGCTGGGAGTCGATTATCTGTGTGTCAGATGCTGACAGATGTTATGGCAGTTAAGTGGGAAAAGGAGAGAGTGCAGCATGCAGACAGGAAACCTGCCACTTAACAAGGGGGCTCAGGAAGAGCTGCAGTAATTGGTTGATATCTGAGGGCATATGTGAAAGAAGAGAGGAGAGAAAATCACATGGGGTTATAGCTTGAGGAAAGGGAGCAACCAGAGCTGAAATCCAGGGACAGACTCCTCGCCAGGACTGCTGGCGTGTCCGCGGGCAGGAGGGAATTAGCTCTGCTAAAAGCAAGGACTGGGAAGAGAGGGCGGGATACCCGTGGGAGCCTTGTTAGGGCTTTGCCTTCCCTCCAAACAGTGAGAAGCCACAGGGCATGGTACGCAAAGACGTGACAGAATCTCATTTCCATCGAAACAGGGTCAAGCTGGATGCATGGACTCCTGGGGGGCAAGGATGGAAGCAGAGCTATCAGCAGGGAGGAGGACATGATGCTGACTTTGACAGTTTTTATCTAGAAGAATTATAGCGTTACATTTTACGTTTAGACCTATGAGTCGTTTTTAGTTCTTTTAAAATAAGGTATAAGGTTAAGTTGAGCTAATTTTTGCATATGGATATACAATTGTTCCAGAGTCATAGTTAAAATGACTATACTTCCTTCATTGAAATTCTTCTTCACTTTAGTCAAAAATCAAAAACAATATTTGTGCAGGGCCTTCTGGGCTCCATTCTGTACACTGATCTGTGTCTGTGCCTTCAGTAATGCTGTGCTGTCTTCAATTCTATAGCCTCACAGTGTTAAAACTTTGTGACATGAGTCCATCAACTATACTGGCCTTTTTCAAATTTGTTTGCCTTTCCTTGTGAATTTTATAATCATAAATCTTGTCTGAATCTTGAAAAATCTCTCTCTATTCAATTTGCTCTTCTTTCTTTACTTTCTTAATTTGGAAGCTTAGAATGTTGATTTAAGACCTCTCCTCTTTTATAATATATGCATTTAATATTCTTAATTTCCCTTCAACACTGCTTTAGCTACATCCCACATAATTTAGTATTTTCATTTAATTTAGCTTGAAATATTTTATAATTTTCCTTGAGACTTCTTTCATCCTTAGATTATTCTGAAGTGTATTATTTAATCTTCATGTGTTTGAAGATTTCTCTATTACCATTCTATTATTACTTTCTAGTTTTAATTCCACTGAAGTCTGAGAACATGGTTGATATGATTTAAATTTCTTTTACATTTCTTAAATTCTATTTTATGAGTTAAATTATGGTCAACATTGGTTTGTGCTCCACATACGCACTTAAAAAAATGTGTTCCGATATTTTTGAGTATTGCCTGTAAAGGTCAATTAGATCCAGTAGGCGGGCAGTGGAGTTCAGCTCTCCATCCTTGCTGATATTCTGTCGACTAGTTCTGCCTTTTACTGAGAAGAGAGTATTGAAATCTCCAACAATAATTGTAGATTTGTCTATTCCATCTTTCAGTTCTGCCAGGTTTTGCCTCTTCATTACGTGCACACACATTTAGAATTTTGTCTTCCTAGAGAATTGTTATGTAGCATCTCCCTTTATCTTTGGTACTACCAGGGCCACCTCAGCCTCTTAAAATCACAGCTCTGCTCAACAGAGAGGAAGGCTCAAAACGGAGAAAAGGAAAAAAAAGATTTCTTCACTCCAGGGGAAGCGCCTTCTTCCCACAGCTGGAGGGCTAGTCCTGGAGCTATCTGTGCACTGAGACATTTTCTAGAGCTCCAGATGCTTTACCTTTAGGCCAGGGGATTCCAGAGGGAGAAAAATGGGCAAACTCACCATCCAGTGGTCCTTCAAATTCTAATTTCTTCCCTGCTGCTATTTACTTTCACAACCCCCAAATAGCTGCTCCATGCATTTTGTCCATGTTTTATAGTTGAACTCAGTGGGTAAGACAGGAAAAATTTGCTTATCCCAGCTTACTAGAAACCACAGCCCTGTGTGTTTCCTTTATACTCATATGATGTTCCCTGAGGGCAGAGCCCCTGTGTGAGTCCATTTTATTGCCCTGGTATCTAGAACAGCAACTGGGACATAGTACCGTTCCCTGTAATATTTGTTGAATAAAAAAGACATAACATTTATTTACTGGCATATGATTAATAGTCTAGACTATCTGGCAAATGCCAACTCAGATTAAATCTTCTTTGTAAAACTATGATTTATTTGACAAGTCCCAAAGTCAGCTTATATATGTATGTATTAATTCAAAATGTAAAAGTTACTTCTCTTACCTAATGAAAAGAGAATGGGAAGATTTACCACAATCTTGGAAGATAACATAGGAGTCTAAATGTGGAAGACTGGATCTAGGATTTAACTAACAGGATCTGAAATTTATAGAGGAATGGTTCTTATCAAAGGGACAAAAGAAGTATTACAACAGAAAAGAAAGGTTCCTATATCACTAGTGTGAATGGGAAAGCCAGATTAAACCAGGCTCCCATAAAGTTGAAAATGTGTTCTTACTAAGTGCTGTAGAACAGCAAATCATTTTAAATGCGGGTTAACTACCACCTAACCAAGTCAATAAGGTTGGAACATTTCTGATCGCATAAGAGACTGCATCATGAACAGGTGGCCAGTCCTCTATGATTATTTCTATTAAGGCAGAGCCCAGAAGAAATTTTATAGTGCATTAAAATTCACTGTGGAATTAACATTTAGAATTAAACTAAAAATTGCTGAATATGACAGTCGTAAGGGACATATATTTTCCTGTTTAGATGGCACACATTTTCATTATGTGTCTCTGATGACATTTTCATTGATCTGAATATAAATATTGAGCTTACAGAATAACTGAGAGTTATTTTTAATTAAAACTAAAATTCAACAATTATTTATTTGTGTGCTAACTGGAAGTTCCAGATGGCACTATGAAAAATCGCTAATGATTAAATGACTGAAACATACTGTTCCTGAAATTGTCTATTCAGTAATCCAATATATTCAATAATTTTAAGCACCATACGTGTACCAAGAAAAGCATGAGGAATATTCCTCATTTGGATAAAAATAAACAAAACCAAAATACATTCCTGAATTCCTATTCAGGAGGGTGTGTCACCTTTCCACAAGTGAGGCATGCAGAATGCAAAGGCTCAACCCCTCTCCTCCGGGAAGGCCACCTTGCAGAGGAGGCTGGAACAACACACATACCAGCACAGTAAGCAGGCATTTTGTTCTTCATTTTCCCTCAGACTAAATAGGAGAAAAAGACATGCGTGTGTGTGCGTGTGTGTTTACACGTGTGTTCATGCACACACACCATCCAAACCTTCCACTGACTAAGAGACACCACATCAAAGGGTCAACCCTCTTATGTAGATCTCATTACTGGGCAGTTTCATGTTCTTTGATCAAATCAACTCTAATCAGTTTTGCATGCGAGGGAAATAAGGTTGAGGTGAGGTTTGGTGGTTTGGAGAATCAGAACCAGAACAAGAACCATTATGTTTTCATGCTTTTTGCATCAGATTTAACTGCAATTTCAAGTGTAAATTTAAAGGGAAGTGTCATAAATTACATATCAGAAATTTGATATATCAAGTGAATCACATACAAGAAGGTATGGTAATTACTCAAACTCCTGGATTGTATTATAAGCGACAAAACAAAATGTAAACACACACAAAAAATCCATCTAAAGATTAAGAGATTTGACCCTTCATATAACCTAACAAAATTAACTCTAGGGGAAAAAAAATGTGTTGAATCTAAGTGGATTTGTTGAGAAAGGAAGATCAGATTAGAAACAGTCTGGTTTAAATTCCTACTTTGCTCCCATATTAGAATCTCTTTGGTTCTTCATAGATAAACTAAAGATAATTATACCTATAGGTCACTCAATGTCTCCATGAGATAATGCAATAAAGCCATATGTACAGTGTATGTCACATAACTGCATTCAGTCATGCTCACTGCTGAGACACTGTCTAGGAAAAGAAAGAAGAGGAGCGGAGGACACTGGCAAAAAGCAGAATTAAAATATCCCCGCTAACAAGTGGGTGGAGCGTTAGCCACGCTCATCTCTGACATGTAAGGTGGCTTAGTCCCTTCTGTTTAAAAATAAATGTGGGCTTAGACTCTAAAATACATTTGGAGCCCCAAAAGAGGTCCTGACCACAAAAATAAACTTTTCCCATAAAGTTAGGGGAATAAGTGGGCTGGCACTGGTATACACACAATTTTCAAGTCAGCTTTAAGGTTTAGCGGCATGACTAACATTTCTATTTGCTGGCCAATCCAAGTAAGAAAATGACACAATCTCTGTGGTTGGGAGGAATGAGAGTGGCGGTCCCATTTTTCAGTCTGTAAGCAGAAATATGAAAAGCATCTAAATTATTCCATTTTAAATTACTAATTTTAGAATTCAAGTGATCAAACTAAATCTAAGCTAAATCCACACACACCTCAAAGAAGAGACTTCCACTTCTGAAGCGATGCTGCCCAAGGACACTTCCTTCCCTAAAATTCTGCTCTTCAATTTTCACAACCATGAATTACTGGAAAAACTGCCAGCGTTTTCTGTGCAAGAGTTTGGAAGCGTGTGCTGACACATTGTGCCCTGTCTTGAGGTTTGCAATGGGAAAGGACAGTTTGACAAAGCCATGTCAGGAAGACGTTGTTTCCCAGCAAAAGCCAAAGGTCAGACTGAAATTTAAGTAGCAGTTGGTCTTTCAAGGTTACAACACTCCCTGGCTTGTCTCGCGAGCAGGGAGAAAACCAAAACGTTAGCAATCTTCATACGGAAAGCTTACGTAAGGACAAAGAAAAGGAAATTTGTTTGCCCTGTTTTTTTTCCTGATTGGTCAGCAGACCACTTTGTAATTGTTTTGTTGAAGGCATACGTTCTTTAGGTTTCCTAAATGTTAGTAACACTAGACATTTAATATTTTCCCTTAATACCCTTTTTACTCTCCCTGATCTCAAAATATATGGAAAGTTGGGAAACCGAATGTAGATTTAGATGCTAGAAAACTCCCCATATGATGGTTTTCAGGACTCCAAAGTTCAAAAACAAGCCAAATGATTGGCACATCTGTCTGTTTGCATAAAGATAACTTTATAAGCCAACCACTTGATTTGATTAAGAAGCCATGGGTTTTCACGTGGGATCTTAGGAAAGCACAGCCATAATTCCAGTGCACACTGGGAGTAGTAGAGGGAACACAGCTTAGTAC
Source organism: Smutsia gigantea (assembly GCA_032199065.1). Taxonomy (NCBI): domain Eukaryota; kingdom Metazoa; phylum Chordata; class Mammalia; order Pholidota; family Manidae; genus Smutsia; species Smutsia gigantea. Next base: position 97,831 of record JAVSCE010018140.1, on the reverse strand, counting down.
TCTGGGACCCACCTCTGGTTCCTAGGATTTAAACTGACTTTTCAATGTTAACCCCACCAAAGAGACTGTTACCCTTTTGTTCATCATTTCGTTGTTAAGATTGTTTGTCTTACATGTTTTTGCTGCTGCTCGTATTTAAATATGCCGTGGATCTGACCGCTGGTTGGCTTGGTGTTTGGCAATGTTATAATATTGCTTGGCTTCTTGACCTACATTATAAACTACACATTCCCACTGCAAATAATTTCTACAGAAACGTCAAGTTCAGCAGATCTCAGTTATGTTGAATTCCATCTCATTTTGGCCCCTGCCCCATCCACTCCGCCATCTGTGCCCTGGAGGCAGCTGGAGGGTTTCTTCCTTACTCTCCCTGCCTCCTCACAGACCCTGGGCTTTTTATTTTCACACAGCAGCCAAAGTGATCTAAGTTGAATCGAGGTCAGATCATGCCACTCTCATGCTCAGAACGTGCTGATGGCTTCGCACTGCGTGGAGATGAACCCCAACTCCTCCATTTCCAGCTGACCCTGTGAACACCCCTCTCCCGCTGTCCCCTCCTCACTGATCCAGTCACACTCACACTCATCTCCTTGCACTTCCTTGAGCTCGCCCAAGCTTTCCTGCCCCAGAATCTTTGCCGCCGCTCACCCCTTGCCTGGAAACCTCACAGATACCGGCCTGTACTTGCTGGCATTCAGGTCCCTGCTCAAAGAGCCTGCTTATTTAAAACAGCAATCTCTGGTCAGGCCCCATTTCCTTATCTTGCTGAATGTGTTCCTGATAACATCCCTTAGAGGCCCTGTATTTTATAGTTGTGCGCTATTTGCCTCCTTCCTAGAATACGACTTCTACAAGGGCCAAGACTTGTTTACAGTTATATTCCCAGCACTGGACTAGATAGGCCCTGACAAGAGGACCCATTAAATATTTACCAAATGAAACTCAATCTCCCGTCACCAGTATTAACCCTTCAGTGTATATCCTCCCATACATTTTCTGCATATACGTTATTTTTCAGAAATGAGTTTCTTTTATGCTTGTGCTTTAGAATTTGTGTGAATGTGAATTCTGGGGAGCAGAAGTCCCCAGGGTCCCCTCTGGCCATTTCAGACTCAGCCTGATCTCTCTGCTTGGGTTCCAGCCTTTACCTGCGAGCTTCTTTTGCACCTGCTCCACCTCCTTTTGGTATTTCTCAATATTCAGTCTCTTTTCTATCTGTCTGTTAATATGCATAGACCTTACTTTTAAGAAAACAAATAAAATTTCCCTCAAATCTCTTCTTTCAGCACTTCTCTTCCTATAACTATAGAAACTTGAAAAAGTGTAGCCTACATGTAGGGTTTCCTGTTTCCCACAGCTCATAAGTCCCCCTAAAATCTGCCTTCTGCCTATAAGGCTCTGATGAAACTGTTTTCCAAGCTCACCAATTGGTTTCTACTTACTAAGCACAGAAGCTTCTCCCAGCACCATCTCCTGGGTCCCTGTTGAGCACCTGAAGACAGTCACGATGGCCCATGCCGTAGACCACTGTGACAGTCAGCCTCACTGCGCCCCACCTCTCTGAGAGGAGCAGTCAGTCCTCCCCAGTTACTTCACTCTTCCTGAAAGTACAGAGGCTAGCTGATCAGCATCTCAAAACCATTTTTCCTGGGGTCCAGGTATCGTTCTTCTCTGTGTTACACCTGATAAGGAGAAATTCTGAGATGTCCTAGAATCAAGTGACATGAAGTCCAGAGGATGGGGGAGAGACCAGAAAAGGTCATCCGTGAATAGCCGCCAGCCATGGCTGACCCAGGTTCCTGGATGGAATCATGTCAACGATCACCTGCAAGGTCCCCAGGACCAGCGCATCCCTCTCACACGTGGCCAGTGTCCGACCATCAGCAACAACCCATCCACAATCTCCTCTAGGGACTGGCCTCCTACCCCCAGACCTGGCCCTCTTCATATCAGCCGCCATCCTTATCTGTAACCAATGTGAATTTAAAGACATTCTTTCCTTGAGAACCTCAAAAATGTGCCCTGTTTCTCGAGTCTGGTGGACAAGTTGCTTCGGTTCACTGGCTTTGCTGCAGGGGAGGCAGAAACTTCCTGTCCCAGGACTCAGTCCTTATCTGGCTGCACCTGCAAAGGCTCAACGAACCCTTTCATTTCAGAGAGATTTCCGTCTCTAGAGCTTTTGACTTATTATACCCAAATGGACAAGTTTCAGGTATTTGGACAAAACTGTGGAGGCAGCATGTTTACCATTTCTAATTAAGGAGCCCTGTGGTGAAGAGTGATCTAACTGACCCCTCCTGTTCAAATCTTTAAGCTTCTTGGAGTTTCTCTGCCTATATCCTAAAAGCAACACTGATGTCTAGCAGCAAGCTCTATCTCATATCCTAGCCACTTGGGTCCCTGTTTGCTGTGGGACTGGGTTCTATTCCCCTTCTGCATCTTCTTTTCAAGAGGATTCCATTAGGACCCACGGTATGCATCTGACAGTTACGCTGGTTCTGAATCTGTGTCCACTGAGTGCTTCCCAGACTGGATCCCTTTGCTTTTGGGTCCCATGAGCATCTCAGTCCCTGACTGTATGCTTCCCGAGTGCGCGGACCTCATCTCTCCCATCCGCGTGTGAATCCCTTTGCACCATGCTGAGCTGGGCTGCCTTTAGTGGATGCTGATCAGTTGTGAACAGATCAGTGGAAAAGCAGATGGTACTAAAGTGAATCTGCCATATTTGTCTGAATTTTCTTTCTGTTTTTCAGCCCACTCCTAGAAAGCAGAACCTCACTCTCAGCCCTGAGTCTCTGACAGCCTCTGACTCATTTCCCTTCCCTTGCTCCATCCCTACTCTTGCTCCCTGGGCATGGCATGGACGGCTTTGTCCTGTGAGGTCTTTTGAGCCCAGTTAAATGCTGCTTCTCTGTCAATAAGATGGGAAACATTTAGAAAGAGTAGCATCTATGGCTACTGGGAATGCTGAGAAAAGGATGTTTTCTCGCATCCCTGGTGGAAATGTTCAGCGTTACATCTATGCAAAACAGTCAAACAGCATCAATTTAAATTAAAACATATAAATACATAAACTCTCAAACCAGCAGGTCAAAGGTGGAGGTCTCTTGTCTTAGAAACAAAAATGTAAGTCCACAGATGTCTACATAAAAGTGTATTTAGTGCAGCATAGCTTACAATGGCTTAGAGAATTGGAAACAAATGCCCATTGGAGGAAGATTATTTAATAAATGATATATCCACATATATTCACATCACAGTACAACCTGAATTCATGCTCTAGTAGATGAATTGAAGGGATTTTTGAACAAGAAAAACAAGCTGTAGAAAAGCTTACATGTGATGATATCACTTCTGTAAAATGAAACAATTACCAGCTTTTCTGTGTGTGTGTGTATGTGTGTGCATATTCTTATAGAATTCTATGAGTATAGAGAAACAGCTTGTATTAGATGTGAACACTGAAGCTTGTTGAAGGGTTGCCTGGGGTTCAGGTGGAACTGGAGGGGGCCCTTGTGTGGGTGGAGGAGTAAGAAGAGAGAAAGGAGGGAACCAAGGCCCCTTTCTTCCCCCAAAAAGCACTGAAATATCCAGTCACCTGTTTATATAAAAGTAACAGCACGCAGATAGTTCCTACTCCATAGCAGGCATTGTTTTACTGCTGAATATATTAAGTTAACTGATGTTCCACCAACTCCATGAGGTAGATACTGTTATAAACCCCATTCTTATAGATGATGAATCTGAGACAGGGAAATTAAGAGACAGGCTAAAGTCACACAGCTGGAAAGGGACAGCTCGAATTTGAAACCAGACAGTCTGGCTTCAGAGACCATATCCTTAACCATATGCTATGATGCCTTCTAGGGTACATGCAGAGTATAAAGAGGGAAAAAGTAATTCTTAAAAAGGCACACATGAAGTTGCAGTTAAAAGAATCACATTTAAATTGTGCATTTTACTAAATCAGACTAATATTTTCCTTTATTTGGAACTGACTGCATTTTTTTTAAGTTTAAGGTTTAACTGCATTTAATATGAGCTAATATTGCTTTTCAGCTCATGACTGCTGTTTGGAAAGGATTAACTCCTCCTGGGTTGTATCAGTTACACCTAAAATGATCTTGGTCCCAGAGCTGCTGAGATGAGAAATTAACTACTTTGTGCAGCTGCTTTGCAGATGTGATTGTCTTCCTCCATGAAAGGTGTTCTCTGAAAGGTCCTTCTGGCTAGAATGAAAGAACTCGCCTGTGATCAGAGCGAGGAGTCTAAAACACGTCACCCTGCCTTTGGTGACGGGCCAGGGGAAGGAGGCATCACTCCGAGACTGAACGTGGTGGAGATCTTCAGGAAGGGCCCTCTGAGGGGTGGTGTGCCCCAAGGCGAGGGCGTGGCACTGTGGCCCAGGTGAGGAGGACTTGGCTGTACCACCAGGTAGAGCCTGAGCGCATCCCTGGAGATAAACCTCAGGTTGTCATTCGATCAAGCCACTTTCAGAGCCCTATTTTTTTTTTCTACTAAACTCACTTAAGCCCAGTCTCTTCTTGAGCAGAGGAAATAACTGCTTCAGCTCATGGTGTGACACCTATTTTCCACTTTACATTTGCACTCTGATACTTAGGTTTCCAAATCAGTTTTATGTGAGTTTGTGTGGCCAGAATTTGGGCTCCAAAGTTTAATCACCTCTGAGTAAGCGGATAAATGGAGATTCAGACCTGGCAGAGAGAAGGAAACTTCACTCCTGTGTCCCCTCTCAGGCTTGTCCTGCACCCTCCCTTCCTCCCACAGCCTGACATCTGTGAGCCACAGTGCCTCTCAGGGAAAGGCCCCTGACTGCGGAGCCGTCTGTCTTTACAGACACGTCTTGATGTTGACACACATCAAAATGAATATTCAGGCTTTAGAAGAGTGATGCCTAAGGTGACTCTAAATGATGAAATGGAAGAGGGACAAAATGAAAGATACTTTCATTCTTAAATAGATGGAGTGTGCATGTGAATGCCTATGGGGGAGCTCTGATTGACAGAGAAGCTAACATCCTGGGACAGAGGTTAAAGGTGGGCAGAGAGGCCTCAGACTTGTCAATGCAGTCATTGTCATGGAAGCATTCAGCCCAAAGAGGCCCCTCAGAGATGTGGAGAAAGGGAAGGGAGCTAGTGGGTCAAGGACAGACTTCTGAAAGAACAAAGATGGACAGAAAAGAGACCTTAGGGTCTCCTCCAGCTCCTGGATGAGTGGGACTCACAGGCTAGCTGGCAGGAGAGGTGGACTGACATCAGGTGAAAATCAATAGGCCTTAATTAATGCCTTACCAAAGAGTAAGGATGATGGGGGCAGAGACATGGGTGATTTATACAAAACAAGATCAATCTTTGTTAAAATAAATTAAACTCCAGATAGAAGGCCATAGACACTCCTTTAAAAAAAAATTTTTTTTTGAACTTTTGTGTTTCTGAGTAAAAGAGCGTATGAGTACAGACAGGAGCTATTCCCACCAAACCAACAGGCTTCCTCCGTTATAAAGGAAGCTGTCATTACTGGGTCATGGGACCTTGGAAGGGTGGCCCTGTGCTGACAAAATGGAGGTCAGCTCACTGAAAGGCTCTCCACCCCCAGGCGTTTACTGCAGCCTCACCCTGTTCCATCTGTCACAACTCCCTCATGCACACTGGGATTTTCCTCTACAATGGGAAATAACAAATCTGGAAATCTTGGTTTAGAAATCCATGGAACAAAAACATATTTAAAACCTAAATGTAAAGAAGAGAAAGGTTTAGGCTGTTGAAGAAGAGAACTATCCTAGATGTGAGAAAAATAAACTTCATATGTGTAGTGGAAAAGAACATTAATTAGGTCTTTATGAAAGGCAAGAGTGATAGATATAAGAAATATAAAAGAAAAAGTTTTAGCAAAAACATGCATTAAACTAGCAATTTAGGCACTCAGCAGTATGGAGATGGGATGTTGAGGTTGTCTGAGGGACCACCGTGTACCAAAGAAAGGGGGAGAGAAAAGTGGCTTTGCCTCCAGTATAAACGGTGTTTTCCTTTCTGGTCATCAAAAAGGAAAAATGGACGCTGAATACTGAACTCACTGTGGAAGACACTATAAGATAAAAATAGGCATCATCCCAATTCATTTAGCAACCTTCAGTGTTTTGTTAAGTTTCTAGGCAAAGTGTTGAAGACATTTAGAAAGGTTGAAATTTTAAATCACAGAGCTCCTAAACTGCCTTCACTGAATTGTCCTAGCTATTAAAGCTTAGAAACTGCTTGGATATGAAAATGAAAGCCAGAATCAGATTAACTTGAATGTTAATTGATGACAAGGGAAATTATATTTATTTTGTGTTAATATAGCTCTTTCTTCACTAGCAATGAACCCATCAGCATTTTCTTCACTGCAGTAAACAACTCAAGCAAATGTTCTCATATTTCTATCTGCATTTTGGCAGCATACTACTCGGTAAACCACAGCCCTCGATGTGCAAAGAAAGGCTGGATTTCTTTTCAGAATGTTTATGGTGTGGGCTTTGCTGATTTTCGTCTCCATCCCCTCAGTGACTTACTTCTGGTTGAAGCATCTGCGCTGCTTGGAACTGCCCCCACGCTGCCTCACTACCAACACCCTTTGGCAGTAGTTTCCAAATTTTACTAGTTGTGCAGTTTTTCAGGAGGAAGAAAGAAAGTAATAGAGCTATAACTAGGAACCCCATTTAGTTATACACCAGCACACAACCGAACAACAGAAACTGCTATTACAAATATGTGCTGGAAAGAGCCTTGGAACAAAACAACTGTGCTTTTACCCACCCAGAGCAAACTACAAGAAAAGCACAGCAAGAATTACAAGATAAAAGGGGGAACCAGAAAAGACAAGTCATTGGTGGCCAAGGTAGGTCCAGCACACGCTTTAAGTTGGTTTCCTCAGAAATAGACTTGAAGATAGGATAATAGGCTTCTTGAGACATTTAGTCAGGGGCAACGCCTGCAAAGGAGGGAGAAAAGAAAGATTAAGCAGAAGCAAAGATGTGCCAGGTGCTTTCATCAGATCCTTGCCAAACCCCGCAGGGAACGGGAACCCGACAGACAGCCTGGACCCCCAGATGCACGGTGTTCCTGGAAGGGACGGGTGGCTCTTTGGACCTGAGACGATTCCTGAGAGGGACTCAGGTGTGAACGACCCCCAGAAAACAGCTCAGGAAATGTGTGCCCCAGCCATACCTTCATCACACACAGCGACACTCAGGCAGCCCCCACACGTCTTGGACCAACGATCCTGAGATCGCCCCTCCTGGAGATGCTCACGTGAGGCCATCTCTGCTGCGGCCCGTAATGCCCAGGCCGCGACCCGTGCACGTCGCGTCCCTCCTCTAATGCCCACTCGGACTGTCCTCAGCCCTAACCCTCCGCTGGCCTGAGGCTGCTCCCCCGCGGGGCAGTCACACTGTCGCTCTGGGGCCTGGGGTTCATCCCTGTGACTTCTCCGTGAGACCACTGCCCCATCTGCTTCTGGAGCTGATCAGGGAATCCGCTGAGCTGCCCCTTAACTGACCTGGATGCCAAACATTCCTTCCCACCTGTCGTGTGCAGCAGCCCCAGGTCCTCCTGCGGGGTGGCAGCCTATTCTCCCACTGGCTGGCTTCTCTGCGCCAGGGCCCTGCATGACAGAGGGCCACCCAGCATAGGGTTCAGTGGAAACATTCCCTCTCTGGGAAGCAGGGCCTTTCCTTTGGAGCACAGTCACAGGGAAGGAAAACACAAATTACCCAATGGCTCACCAGGGCAAGCAAAGCCACTCCTTTCCCAACTCTTGGTTCCTGGACCCATATATTCTAACTGGGCACATAGCACCAGGTAATGACTGTGGATTTAGTTTTTATGCTGTGTCCAGATAGCACTCCATTTTCTTAGAGTATCATCTCATCTCAAATGCACGTCAAGATGGCTGTCGCCTCACCCCATCAGGCTAGTGGCTTCTAGCTGGTGTGGTGTGTGGTAGAGCCTGTGGGCTTCGTGAGCATCCCGCTGCCCCATCCGCTTTTCTGTAAAGAGGGTTCCTTGGTCTAATATGTTACATGGGATTCCATACTAGTGGAAGAAACACTCAGTAAACACCTCAATAGTGGTAATGAGGCCCTACGAATAAATAGAAACAAGTATTTAGAATATGTGTCAGTTCCAGGCAAGATGCAACACTGGCCCTTCCAAGAGCAGGGGTCTAATGTAATCACCTTGCCAGGTGAGAGGCTGGTCAGTCTCCTCGATAGATGATGCCATACTAGGGGCTCACAGCCAACTCCCTGGGCATATTCGGCAATGGGATTAACTAGATCAGCCTTAGTGAGAGGGAATCCATGCTGTTGGGCTCACACACAGCCCTGATCTCTAGTGCCCTGTAGATTCTGTTCACACACTCGCGTGCTGGCACGCGCATGGCCAAAGGAAAACTTGATGAGCATCACCACCTGCATCACCTGCTTGATGCATGTGCCCCCTTCACATGCAGGATCTCTGCTGGGTGTCCTTCCAAGATGCAGAGACTCCTGCACACCCTGCCCTTCTTCCACAGATCCACACGTGTGGATCCCCAGTCTTCCTCTCCCAAGGCCTCTGACCAACCGAGAGAACCATTACCAATGCCTAGGACCCGTGTACACACTCCTCTCTGACCACTGCCTTTCCACAAAGGGGACCAGATGCACTGTCCAAGCTTGTTCTTTACCACTGGCTGTCAGGGACCTCTGAGTGGCGTGTAGTGCAGAAGCAGTCTGTTTGGGACTTAGATCCACAGGCCTCATAGACTTGCCTGTGACGCAGACTCGCCCTCTAGCCATCAGCTGGTCCCCAGGGACCCTTCATGTGACCCACACTAGCTGAGGGAAAGGCCATCACGCAATACTGGGGGACTAATGGGAGCAACAGCCTTTGGATCCTTTCAGCCACCAAGTGCAACAGTGATTCTCCAGTGCGTGGTGTGGCTTCACATTCACCATCTCTACTTAGGGGGGCAAAGGGGGAGGGCTTCAGAGCTTCAGCTCGGCCTCCCTCACTGTGGCGGCTTTTGCCCTACAGACCAAGAATTCAATGTAATGACTGCAAACTCCCAAAACGCAAACATGTATATTACAAATTTGGGTCCTGGAGAAAATAATGCTGGGTGTGCCTGTGAACCACCTGCCCCCACCCACAGACTGCCATTTCTCAAAAAGTTAAAGCATCTCCCTTTCCTCGGTATATAAGTGCTTGAGTATACAACCATAGGTGCCCTTGGGGAAGGTCTGGAGAAACCGGCAGTGTATTGACTAGCTGGGAACTTACAGGGTCCCTCCTCTTGGGAATCCAAGCTCTCTTGCAGTCTATGGGCTCTAGACTTGAAATCCAGGTGCTGCAGAAGACAAGGGACCTTGACTTTTCACTGGAATGGCTGCCTTCACTGCCCACTGGAAGAGAGGCCTCTGGGTCCCCCTTCTTACATCTCTTTTGATTGTATGTACCGAGCAATCCTCACACAGGCTGACCTCCCACTTTGCCCTCAGAAAGGCTGTATCACGTGATCATCTCTACACCTTTCTGCAGGTCATTCCCCCAATGGCTGCGACTCCAGCCTCACGGCTCTTTCTAATTGCATCTGCCTCTCCTAATAGTTAAGTACCAATGCCTGGCCTCTTATTTCAGGGCACTGTCATCTCCATTGCTGTCAGGGAACCTGGTACTTTCGCAGCATCTCCTGTTATGTCAGCCCTGTGTGTCCACCACAGGCTTCCTGATGGTGCCACGCTCCTCTCATTCCTTGTTCTGTTGCAAAGTGCAGGGTGCTGTGGCCCTTCCAGGAGACACAGCAGCTGAGAGGTCATTTGGCCATACGCAGCACATGCATTCTGGAATGCCCCCTGTGTTCCATCTGATCCCTTCTTCCTCTGTCTGGTACAGCAGTACTAGAACTTACATTTCACTGTCTGAAGCCATCACTTTCTCAAAACCTCCGAAGGTTGTTCTACACCATCTCCCAGGTCCCTTCTTGAGGAAAAGTACCAGCTTCGATCCAGGGCTCTCAGAGGGTAGTCCCATACGCATTCCCCTGGTTTGCCCCAGTACACGCCAGTTCCATCTTGCAGTCCCTTCAGAGAACGGCCCACTCATCAGATCAGTGTTTCCCCCAACAGGTAACATTTGACTTAACCCTAGTTAATGGCCTGGTGGCCAAGAGCAGCTTGTGGGCAGAGCCAGATGGGTGCAACTTGTCTTAAAATGCTGAAGTCTTTGTATCATCTTCAAGCAAAGAGGGAGATGCCCTAGTGTTGGGCAAGAAGAAGTGAGCCATGCCTACAGGCCAGTGTTTTAGAAGGATCTGGAGATTCTGGGACTTGAGGTCACTGGCCTGTACATTCCTGCCCCAAGCTTCAGGTGGCTGCTCCTTCCCCATCAGAGTCTTCACCTTGGCAGAGAAGACTTCTTGGGACTTAGAATTCAACCTTCCCTGGGACACAGTTGCTCTTATAATTGCATCGTGGACCTGATCTTCAGTTTTTCCTGCCTCTTTCTGTAGAAGGTGAACACTTTTTATGTATCACCAAGGAGATCCTCTAGCCATTACTCTTTACTTTAAATTGATTGATGGCCCTCACTCTTCCTTCTTCAATGCATTCATAGCCTCCAGTAACAGCCAGTCAACCTATGATTCCTACTCCCCTGGAACCTCCCAAATGCCTAGGATATTTTATATACCCACCAGTTGTTTCCACTGCTATGCCATCCCAGGTCACCAGTTCACCACTGGTGAAAGTTTATACATTGCACCACTACTTTCCAGAGCTCTCAGGATTCCATTTGCCTGGAGTAAGAGACCCTGTTGTCAGTTCCTACATGTCTTTCCCTGGATCACTCCTGGCGCTAAGTGTCTTAAGCACTTTTCTTGACAAACACATACTGAGATGAGATGCACATTCAGAGGGCTTATGGGGAGGTGCTCTTGGAACCACCTGTAAGAGAACAAAGGGAACAGGGTGCCCAAGAGGAGCTGCACTTGGATATAATTGCAACAGAGGCTTCAGATGATCTCACAAGAAGCTCAGAAGCTGAGATGGTCTTACAAAGATGTTCCTAATGGAGCTGAGGGGCACTGAATTACAGTCCTACCCTGACCAGTTACTGAAGGAGGCCTGCTTCTTGAGTGAGGGTGTGATATTAGGAGAAACTACTGCTTTGCCTGGGGCAGGAGTCAGCAGGGAACTGCCAGCAGTCACTGTCCTTCAGCTGCTGGGGACATGAGAGCCTCATACCTCAAAAGCAGATCTTCACAGCAAAACCAGTTCTCCACTATGGCATCAGAGCAATAAAGAAAGCCAGATGACCTGTGCCTCAGACTGATGACTCTAGAACTTTCACACCAAATCCTCTGTGAGCTCCATTAGGCAATCCATCAGGTAGACGGCCTTGCCCTTGGCCTTTGTAAAGAACAAAGTTGCCAGTAACTTGCCAGAGCAGTGAGTAATTGCCTCTGTAGCATGGTTCTCCCACAATAATTAGAGTCAGGAATGCACAAATCACCTCCAGACAATGGTTCTGACACATCTTTATACACCGTGAGTAACTACCCAGTATATTGGATCCTAGCCCACACCCATGCCTCCTCTGATCTGGAAGACACCATGAACTCCAGGGTCAGTTCCTGGTACCAGACAATTAACCTATAAAGATTTATTGATTTATTGAATAAATGAATAAATCCAAGGTTAGCACTGAACACTAGTGTTAAAATGATTATTAAAAAGGGACCTTAAAGTAATCTTCAAATATCAGCCTTATATCTGAATTGTCTATGGATCCTTCCTAAATGTAATTCCAAGGAAATTAAAGGAACTTCCCAATGTTATTAAATCAGTTAGTTTTTGCATGGAGTCCAAAATTCCTGGTTTTTTTGTTTCTTTGTTTCTCAGCTTTCCATGCTATCTACAGAAAATTGAAACCCATGCTTCCTGGGTTAAAATCAACATTCAAAGAAGAATTCCTAGATTAAATAAGATGGTGGCATGAGAAGAGAGGCAGAAACCTCCTCCCAAAAACACATATACAACTAATACAGCAAATACAACTAATCCTGAAAAAGCAACCCAAAAGAAGACTGCAACAGACAGCCTACACCTGGGGAAAAGAGAAAACCTCAAGGAAAAGGATAAAGTAGCAAAGCCAAAATATGGTGGAACCCAAGCCCTCCCCCTACCCCAGCTCACAGGAGGGAGGAAGAGAAATTGAGCAGGTAGGAAGTAGAAGCCCAGGAATGCTGAACACCCAGCCCTGGAGATCTGCTCCAGACGCACAAACCCATATTACATGGTGCTGTGGAGATTAGTGGAGATGGAAAGCACAGACAGGCAGAATACTTGGAGAGACTGAGATTCCAGCCACTTGTGAAGAGCAGGTACCCATAACCAGCTGCTCCAGGACAAAAGAAAGGCAGGTACTTTGAAAGATTTCCCAACAAGGAGAGGGCTGCTAAGGGGTCAAGGATTACACAGAGCTTGTTGCTCAGGAGAAAGGACAGGTGGACAAAACTGTCCCAGCACACTCAGCCCAGCAGGTTGGGAATGTACAGGAGCTATAGGCGCTCCACCACCCTAGCTGACAGTGCAGTGCCAAGGCCCCCCACTTTGATATGCAGCCTGCCGCACCTTCCTCCCAGACAGCACCAGTTTGCAAACCTGCTGCCCCTGTCATCATCCCAGGCCAGGCAGAGGCCAGCCCTGCCTATGGCAGCTAAAGGGGCATAGCACAGAGGCCCCTCCCTGTGCACTTGGCCCACTGGCCCTGGCAGTGTAGTCAGACACTGCAGCCTGGAAGCAGGAAATACCTTTGTCCTCCTGGGAGGCACCAGCAACATGTGCCTGTGACCCCTGACATCATCCCAGAGGCTGTGCAGCTCCAGAGAAGAGCTTCTGGGCACTAGAGGGCACTGCCTACACAAAGCTATTATTCCATAGTAATCCTTAGAAATATGAAATGGCAAAAGAATCTGGTATAAACCCAAATCCCTCAAATACCAGAAAAAGGCTAAGTGAAACTGAAATCACCAATCTTCCTGATAAAGATTTCGAAATAAAAATCATAAACATGATCACAAGCTACAAAAAATAATTCAAGACCTCAGGGAAGACTTCAAGAAAGAGAGAGAACTTTTGAAAAATACAGTATCTGAAATGAAACATACAATAGAGGGATTTAAAAGCAGATTAGATGAGGCAGAGGAGATGGTAAATGAAATAGAAGTTAGAGAACAGGAATACAAAGAAGCTGAGGTGAAGAGAAAAAGAAGGATCTCTAGCAATGAAAGAATATTAAGAAAACTGTGACCAATCCAAATGGAACAATATCACATGATAAGGGAATCAGAAGAAGATAGAAAAAAGGGATAAAAAGTGTCTTTTAAGAAATAATAGCTGAAAACTTCCCCAATTTGGGGAAGGAAATACTCTCTCAGGACATGGAAATGCACAGATCTCCCAACAAAAGGGACCCAAGGAAGACAACACCAAGACATATAATAATTAAAATAGCAAAGATCAAGGACAAGGACAAAGCAGTGAGAGAGAGAAAAAAGATCACATGCAAAGGAAAACCCATCAGGCTATCATCATACTTCTCAACAGAAACCGTACAGGCCAGAAGGGAGTGGCATGATATATTTAATGCAATGAAGCAGAAGGGCCTCGAACCAAGAACACTCTACCCAGCAAGATTATCATTTAAATTTGAAGGAGAGATTAAACAATTTCCAGATAAGCAAAAGTTTAAATAATTTACCTCCCACATACCATTTCTACAGTGTATTTAGGAGGTACTTCTATATATGGAAGTGTTCTAAAGGCTAAATCGCTGTCACCAGAGAAAATAAAACCACAGAAAGTAGACTAATTAATTAGTAAGCAAATGTAAAATTAAAACAACAACCCCCAAAGTCAGTTGAGGGATAGACAAAGAGCACAGAATATGATTCCTCATATATAAATAATGGAGGAGGAAGAAAAAAGAGGCAGAAAAAAAGAACCTTTAGATAGTGTTTGTAATAGTGTACTAAGTGACTTAAGTTAGATAGTTAGATAGTAAAGAACCTATCCTTGAACTTTGGTAACCACAAATCCAAAGCCTGCAATGGCAAAAAGTACATATCTTTCGATAATCACCCTAAATGTAAATGGTCTGAATGCACCAATCAAAATACATAGAGTCACTGAATGGATAAAAAAAACAAGACCTGTCTATATGCTGCCTACAAGACTCACTTCAAACCCAAAGATATACACAGACTAAAAGTGAAGGGATGGAAAAAGATATTTCATGCAAATAATAGGGAGGAAAAATCAGGAATTGCAGTACTTGTATCAGACAAAATAGACTTCAAAACACAATAATAAGAGACAAAGAAGGACATTACATAATGATAAAGGGGTCAGTCCAACAAGAGGATATAACCATTATGAATATCTATGCACCCAATATAGGAGCACCAAAATATGTGCAACAGATACTAACAGAATTAAAGGGGGAAATAGAATGCAGTGCATTTATTTCAGGAGACTTCAATGCACCACTCACTCCGAAGGACAGATCAACCAGACAGAAAGTACGTTAAGGACACAGAGGCACTGAACAACACGTTAGAACAGATGGACCTAACAGACATCTACAGAACATTCTACCCAAAAGCAGCAGGATATATATTCTTCTCAAGGGCACATGGAACATTTTCAAGAATAGATAACATACTAGGCCACAAAAAGAGCCTCATTAAACTCAGAAAGATTGAAATTGTAACAACCACCTCCTCAGACCACATAAGTATGAAACAAAAATAAATTATGCAAAGAAAACAAAAAAGCCCACAAACATATGAAGGCTTAACAACATGCTCCTAAATAATCAATCAATTAATGACAAAATAAAAAGAGAGATCAAGCAATATATGGAGACAAAAGAAAATAACTCAACACTTAAAAATCTGTGGGATGCAGTGAAGGCTGTTCTAAGAGGAAAGTATATTGCAATATAGGCTTACCTCTAGAAAGAAGAACAATCCTAAATAAATAGTCTAATACTCTGGTTTCTCTTCAGATCGCATAAATCTTTCGCCTTTTACTAAATAAATAGTCTAAACTCACAATTAATGAAACCATAAAAAGAAGAACAAATGAGACCCAAAGTCAGTAGAACAAGGGACATAATAAATATCAAAGCAGAAATCAATAAAGTTGAGAAGAATAAGAAAATAGAAAGAATCAATTAAGCCAGGAGCTGGTTCTTCAAGAAAATAAGCAAATAGACAAAGCCCTAGCCAGACTTACCAAGAAAAAACAGAGAGTCTACACACATAAACAGAATCAGAGATGAGAAAGAAAAAAACACTATGGATACCACAGAAATAAAAAGAATTATTAGAGAATACTATGAAAAACTATATGCTAACAAATTGGATAACCTAGAAATGGACAACTTTTTAGAAAAATACAACCTTCCAAGATGGACCCAGGAAGAAACAGAACATGTGGATAGACCCACTACCATCAATGAAACTGAACTGGTAATAAAAAACTACCTAAGAACAAATGCCTGGACCAGATGACTTAACCACTGAATTTTATCAAACATTTAGAGAAGAGCTAATACCCGTCCCCCCTAAACTTTTCCAAAAAGTAGAAGAAGAGGGAATATTTCCAAACTCATTCTATGAGGCCAGCATCACTCTAATACCAAAACCAGGCAAAGACACCACAAAAAAAGACAGTTACAGACCAATATCCCTGATGAACATAGATGCAAAAATACTCAAGAAATTATTAGCAAACCAAATTCAATAATACATCAAAAAGATCATCCACCATAATCAAGTAGGATTTACTCCAGGGATGCAAGGATGGCACAATATTTGAAAATCCATCTTCATCATACACCCCATAAACAAAAAGAAGGGAAAAAAATCACATGATCTCAATAGACACTGAATAAGCATTTGACAAAATTAAATATCCATTCATGATAAAAACTCTCAACAAAATGGGTATAGAGGGCAAGTACCTCAACATAATAAAGGCCATATATGACAAACACACAGCCAACATCAAACTTAACAGCGAGAAGCTGAAAGCTTTTCCTCTAAGATCGGGAACAAGACAAGGATGCCAACTCTCCCCACTTTTATTCAACATAGTACTGGATGTCCTAGCCATGGCAATCAGACAACACAAAGAAATAAAAGGCATCCAGATTGGTAAGGAAGAAGTTAAACTGTCACTGTTTGCAGATGACATGATATTCTTCATAAAAACCCTAAACTACTAGAACTAACACCTGAATTCAGCAAAGTTGCGGGATACAAAATCAACACAGAGAAATCTGTTGCATTCCTATATACTATGAACCAGAAGAAAGAGAAATCAGGAAAACAAATCCATTTACAACTGCATCAAAAAGAATAAAATACCTAGGACTAAACCTAACCAAAGAGGTGAGAGACCTATACCTTGAAAACTACAAGACATGAGAGAAATTAAAGAAGATACCAATAAATAGAAATATACCCCATGCTCATGGATAGGAAGAATTAATATTGTCAAAATGGCCATCCTGCCTAAAGCAATCTACAGATTCAATGCAATCCCTATCAAAATACCATCAGCACTCTTCAATGAACTGGAACAAATAGTTCTAAAATTAATATGGAACCACAAAAGTCCCTGAATAGCCACAGCAATCCTGAGAAGGAAGAATAAAGCTGGGGTCATTATGCTCCCCGACTTCAAGCACTACTACAAAGCCACGGTAATCAAGACAATTTGGTACTCGTACAAGAACACACCCATAGGTCAATGGAACAGACTAAAGAGCCCAGATATAAACCCAAGCATATATGGTCAATTAACATATGATAAAGGAGCCATGGATATACAGTGGGGAAATGACAGCCTCTTCAACAGCTGGTGTTGGCAAAACTGGACAGCTACATATAAGAAAATGAAACTGGATTACTAACTCCATACCCAAAAGTAAACTTGAAATGGATCAAAGACCCAAACGTAATTCATGAAACCATAAAACTCTTAGAAAAAAACATGCAAAAATATCTTGAATATAAACATGAGCAATTTTTTCCTGAACACATCTCCTTGTGCAGGGGAAACAAAAGCAAAAATGAGCAAATGGGACTACACCAAACTAAAAAACTGTACAGCAAAGGACACCATCAGTAGAACAAAAGGCATCCTACAGTATGGGAGAATATATTCATAAATGACATATCTGATAAGGGGTTAATATCCAAAATATTTAAAGAACTCACACACCTCAACACCCAAAAATGAAATAACCCTATTAAAAAATGGGCAGAGGATATGAACAGACACTTCTCCAAAAAATAAATTTGAATGGCCCACAGGCACATGAAAAGATGCTCCACATCACTAATTATCAGGGAAATGCAAATTAAAACCACAATGAGATATCACCTCACACCAGTTAGGATGGCCAATTTCTAAAAGACAAGCAACAACAAATGCTGGCAAGGATGTGGAGAGAGGGGAACCCTCCTACACTGTTGGTGGGAATGTAAACTACCTCAACCATCGTTGAAACAATATTGAGGTTCCTCAAAAAACTAAACATAGAAATACCATTTGACCCAGGAATTCCACTCCCAGGAATTTACCCAAAAAAACCAAGATCCCAGATCCAAAAAGACATATGCACGTACCCCTATGTTTACTGCAGCACCCTTTACAACCGCCAAGACATGGAAGCAACCTAAGTGTCCATCAGTAGATGAATGGGAAAAGAAGAGGTGGTACATATACACAATGAAATATTATTCAGCCATAAGAAGAAAACAAATCCTATCATTTGCAACAACATGGATGGAGCTAGAGGGTATTATGCTCAGTGAAATAAGCCAGGGAGAGAAACAAGTACCAGATGATTTCCCTCATTTGTGGAGTATAACAAAGCAAAACTGAAGAACAAAATAGCAGCATACTCACAGAACCCAAGAGGGGACTAGCGGTTACCAAAGGGGAGGGGTCGGGGAGCGCAAAGGGGATTGAAGGGTATTATATCTGTACTCATGGTGTAGG
Organism: Smutsia gigantea; assembly: GCA_032199065.1. Lineage (NCBI taxonomy): Eukaryota > Metazoa > Chordata > Mammalia > Pholidota > Manidae > Smutsia > Smutsia gigantea. The sequence continues at coordinate 79,716 of JAVSCE010018140.1, read as the reverse complement.
GGGTGCTCAGAGAAGGCAGTGTAGCACAGAGAAGACAAGTAGTGACTCTGTGGCAACCTACTACACTGATGGACAGTGACTGCAATAGGGTATTTGGTGGGGGGTCTTGATAATACGAGTGAATGTAATAACCACAATGTTGCTCATGTGAAACCTTCATATGATTGTATATCAATGATATCTTAATAAAAGAAAAAAACAACACACCAGATTCTAAAGACCTGGTCTGAAAAAAATAATGTAAGATAATTAACAATTAAACAATTGATCACATATTAAAATGATGCTTTGGATGTATTGCGTTAAATAAAGCACATTAAAAATTAAAAAAAAAGAGCAGAAGTCCTCATGACCATGGTATTCTTAGTGTATCAATTAAATGAAAAAAATAATTAAGAAACTCAAAAGAGAAGACCATACTTGGAGGAAAACATTTGCAAAACATGTAACTGATAAAAGACCAGAATGGGTAATACGAAAGAACTCTTAAAACTCAGTAATAAGAAAATTAACAATGCAATTAACGAATGGGGAATAGAGCTGAACAGACACCTCACCAAAAAAGGCATAGAGATGGGAAATAAGCAACTAGAAGATGTTCGGCCTCATATGTCTTCAGAGGGTTACACATTAAAAGGAAGAGATACCCCTGCACACCTATTGGGTTGCCCAAAGTCCAAACAGTGACAGCAGGAAGTATAGGTCAGTGAGGGGCAGCAGGAGCCCTGGCCGCTGCTGCTGGGGGCAAAGGAGCTGCAGCCACTTCGAAAGGCAAGTTTTTATGGAACAAAGTAGGCTTACTGTGCAATAGAACCACTGTGCTCCGTGGCATTTGCCCAAATGAGTTGAAAACATATGTCTGCACGAAAACCTGCACACAAAGGCTTATAGCAGCTTTTACTGGTAATTAACAAAATTTGGAAGTCTTCAGCTGGCGAATAAACAAACTGCAGTATGTCCATATAATGGAATATTACTCAGTGACAAGAAGCAAATGAGCAGTCAGGCCACAGAGTGAAATGCAGGGCCCTAGATGCATAGGACAAGTGAAAGAAGTCATCTGAGGAGGCCGTGCACCATATAATTCCACCTATACAACATCCTGGTCCACGCTGCGGAGGTGGCACATGGATCCATGGTCTCAGGCAGGGGAGAGGAATGAAGGTGAAGCAGAGGGGACTTCTAGGGTGGGTACATTATTCTGTATGGTACTGCAAACTGTTGTGTGTATGGCATCATACCTTTGTCAAAACCTACAGGATGTACACCACCATATGAAACCTTGGGTAAATTAGGAGCTTTAGTTAGTAATAATGTGTCAGTGTTGGTTCATCGATTGCAATAAATGTGCCATGTTATATGTTAATAGGGAAAACTGTGTGTGGGGCTGGCTGTGAAGGGGGTATATGGGAGCTCTATTTACGGCTCAATCCTTCTGTAAACCTAAAACTCCTCGAAAATGTTTCCTATTAATAAAAAAGACACAGGAAACACTCATACTGTAGTCTGTACCTAACCTGGGAAAAACAAATGAATTCTTTACCACCTAGCACCAAATGGGCATCGTAAGTTACTAACATACTGAGCTGGAATCAGGAGCAGTAGATGTGGAAAACAAAGCCTGGAGGAAAAAAAGGTGTAAAAGAAAGTTGTTTAAAGATAAAAGCAATGGAGTCCTCAGTCTCTAGTGTTGGTAAGTGAATTAAAGATAGGATACTGAGAATTTTGTCATTCATTTACTTTCCAGATGACGGCTTCCTTTCCTAGCAGCAGTCCTCGACCAGTGTTTCCTTGCTCCCCCTGAATTCTTTCATGAGATGGGGGCAGATGTTGCTCTGTGTCAGGAAGCAGCTTTATAACTCTGCTTCCCAGTGAAATAAATACAAACTGTAGGTTGTAGAAGTTCCCATCTCACTTCAGCGGCATGTACAGGGAACACTATAATGGCTACCACCTGATACATGCAGAGGGAAAGCCAGTACGAAAAATGTTCCATGTACCTCATGTCTTTCTGAAAAATTATAGCTTTCCCCACAGACATATGGAAACGACTGCTTTCCTGAATATGTAATGTCTCGGGGCACAGATGAAGCCAGTCGGCTTGACAGATAACAGCAAAGAGAGAAATAGATGAACGTTTCTCTTTGGGCTGAGAAGCAATAATGTGTCTTACTAGAGTTACTGCCTCTATTAAAACTAGATAGAGGATATTAATTGTATCACTACAGGAGACAGAAACAAGGGCTGGAGCACAGCTCCAAAACAGCCTGCAAACTGTCACTTCCCAGCTCAGCCTTCTTTAATTAAGTCCCAGTGGGGTCTCCTGTTCATCCCAGTAATGTGCACTTTCCAGGACAAATGACATTTAAACACACAGAAAAATCCCTGCATCCGAATTGGTCACCTATTCAAATTCCTACTAGGTGGCAGGGACTGCAAATTGTTCCACACTTCTCCAATGTCTGTTTGTTTACCAGTGAGCAGCTGTGAGTTAGTAGGTTTTCCCTGCCTCTTCAGAGTAGACCAGGGCAGTAGTTAAGACCCAAGTCATCAAAGGCAAGACAGACCCCAAAACAGCAATATGGACCAATGGAGGAAATTCGGTCTCAGAGGAACGAACACCAGAATCGGAGTGGTGGCTGTCTGCCATGTGGCTTTCAGTTTAGCTGCTTTGAGATGGTGGGGGGCTCTCTTCCAGAAAGCCACCTGCCAAATCTACTGTCTCCTGCAGGGTCCCTGTTGCACTGGTGGAGCATGTAGGTGCCCACACAGTGTCCCCATGTGGCTACGCTTCTTCTCCCAGCTGGGTCCGCCTGTGTCTTGCGTGCCTGCATTTCTCCACTCACTTCCCTTGTGAATTGAATCTTCTTCCTCAACCCCAGTGCTCAAACACCTTCTAATATTAATTTCTCTTTTCCTGGACTTTCTCTCACCTTATTAACTTCTGAAGACAGAAAACAGTGTCCAAGTTGAGAACCATAAGAACTGATGGCACATACCATAATAGATACCTATTTTGCCACTTTCAAAATAATCTTGAGCTCCTGAAGGTAGAAATTCATTTTTCCCCCAAATGAAAAGTCTATGAACATATAGACACAGAATTACAGTTGGCTAATTAGATTATAAACAAAGGCTGTCATTCCTAGCAGAAAACCATCTATAACTAGCTTAAAAACTGCGTGTACAATCAATTGGAGCCATACCTGCCTTGAGACAGGGGTTAACTGCTGATCTAAAAGGAAAAGCCTCATGCCCCATCTACCTGGCCATTTCAATTCCTCAGAGCTTTGCCTACTTCCCTGCTATTAATAAAAGAGATGAGTCCTAGGAAGACATCTATTCTGCTATGCTATTATTCCACAGGGTGGTGTCTTAGGTTAATAAAGCCTCATTAACAATTACTAGCAGAGCCCCTCAAGCTTTCCAAGAACTCATTTTACAAGAATAGAAAGAACATCACAATTTCCCCCCATATCCAATTTCAAATGCCCTAAGGCAAAGAAAAAGAAGTTGGAAGTACAAAAAGGTTGTGGTACTTTTCGCAATGTCAAAAACACAGTCATCGTAGCATCACTGTTAGTTACTGAACAATCAGTGTGGGATTAAAATTGCTGCCACTTTAGAAGTCATATTATTGTCTTCCTTGTCCTATGGGCATGCATTATGTCACATAGCTTGTGGGAAGCATCTACTGCCTTCCCCTGGATTTCCTAAATTTCCCATAGATGCACCAAGAAATTTTTCATGAAGCCTCCTAATAAAAGCACAACTGTCGTTGCGCTATGCCGTATTGCTGCCGTTTATTTAATGCTGGTACCACATTTGTTGGGGTGAATGATATGCACTCTTGCTTGGCACATGTTTGAATCTTTCATTCATAGAGGGTGACGACTATTAACACATGTTGTCTCAATAATGAAGAGGCAATTTGGTCATTAAGAACTCATTAATCTTCAGATTTTTTTATCCCAGAGGATCATGCGAGAAGGTAGAACAGGGAAATATATGCTTTACTTTCCAACGGAAATGAAATAAAAGTCATGTGATTATGCCTGGAATGTGGAGCTGTGTTTAATTCAGTTTATATTTCAACTGCAGGACTGCTTATTGGAGTGTGTTTTTCATCTTGTTTCAATAGATGTATCTCCTAACAATGGTCCAGATATGCACGTTTCTGTTAAAATGTACTGGAGCTGGCAAAATGTCACAGTTTCTCCGCCTTGGCTTCCTCTGCACTCCGGCAGTAAATCGCCCTGTTTTCCTCGCAGCCCTGAGTGCTTCCCAGCCTTGCGCAGCTTTTTGCCTCTTTTCTTTTCCTGGGGAATCTCTTTCTGTCCACCAAACTCTGTTTTCCTATCTCAACCTTCTCTTCTGAGATGCAAGGCCATCATACTTCTTTAAAATATAAAATCTTATTCCTGAAGCATTCCACAGCCAGAAGTCAAAGATTTCTTAGCATCAAGAACAAAGGCTTTCATTCTGTAAAATGGCCATGAGTGATCCTTTCTGACCGAGCTGAGAATTGCAGCATCTTGCTGCAGGCTCAAAGCCATTTATGCCAGGCAGGTCAGTAGAAAGAAAAACTCACAACATTTTCCTGTAGGATGTTTTAATGAAATAATGATCTTGGAGGATGTGCGCCTGACAGCTCAAGAGACAGAGAGATTCTCATGAGCCAAAGGGTGGGCACAGCGGGGGTCAGCGGCAGGACGCAGCCTCACTGGCTCAAAGCAAATCGGCCCAAGAGAAGTATGTTCTGCCCTCCGTCCGTCTGCTGAGCCCAGGCAGTCCAGTCCTGGTGGGTACCAGCTGCGAGGGCAGGCTTTCTGATCGAGAGACAGTTCAACTCAAAGCCTAACCGACTTCTCAGGCCACCACCGGGTGCCGTTAGGGACAAATTCTCTGTGCCTGCCCCAGTCCCAATCAGGCCCCAATCAAAGGCCCCCTGAAGCACGTTCCTTACTTTCTTGACATCCCTTTTGCCCAACATCAGTAATGGAACCACAAATCAAGTCTGCCCAGCATGCTATTTTGATCAAACAAAAAAAAAATGAAATAAAAAAAACCTTGTCCTTTTATAGTCCTGGTTCAAATCTTATTTTTAAAGGAGACAATTTTCTCTAATAAACAGACATGATTTCTCAAAGATTATTAAGAAATCAACGTCCAGTGTCTTGTTAGTTCACACGTTAGGCAGCAGTTTATGGAAAATACTTTTCGCTGAAAATTTATTACAAGTCCCTGCATCTCACACCTCTGCCTCTGAATTCCATGGAAAGCCAACGAAAGGACACACAGTGACAGGCTGACAAGGTCATTGTCCTACTACAACATGGATCTCACCATGTACCAAGTCATGTGCCTCAGAGCAGCTGCCTCTCTGAGACCAGACCAAGCCTGCTGGTATTAGCATTAGATAACCGAGGAGCTCTCTCATTCGCAATGTCAGGATGGTTGATGATGATTTCATTGTGCGTCTAAGTGACAGCAAACCTCACGAATGCACCCCATTAGGCCCACCATGACATTCCCAGTAAACCCCCTTTAGTCAGACCCGCCAAAATGCTCGCCGCGACCGCAGCACAAGCCCAAGTGAGGGGAAATATGATGGGAGGGACTCAGCATGGAATACCACATCACATTTATATGAGTATGTGACCAAGCTAACTTTCTAGAGACCTTCTCAAGGTCACGAAGGGATATCCGACCTAAGACCTAAGAGAGAAGGCCCTGAAACTTAAGCTTCATTTTACAGCAGATTTGTTTCTGTTTTTACTATCTGTTTGGAAGTTCTATTCTGAGGTCATTCCAGAAATTCCAATACAAATGTGATCGATCTGTTGGTTTTAAAGGATGCCAAATGGTCTATTGATAAAAACTCATTTCTCATCTCAAACACTGAACCTGTGGAGGCACTAATTCCAAAGTCCCAAAAACTAGATTTCTCAGGCCAATTCTGATCCTATCAGGGGGTCTCAGGAAGCCATGTACCACCGCCACATGGACAAAGTGAGGCCAACCTGTGACTTTGGGAACTAGACAGATTTTCTGGGCCATCTTGTGGGAAACTCACAGGAGAAGCATACAGCAGGAGGCAGATCTCACCAGCAGAAAGTCAGCAACACCCAGGAGACTCAAGGTGAGTCCATTAGGAGAACAAAGAATTAGAAGCAGAAAGTTGGAATCATAAAACAAGTGAGGATTCTGGTCCCCAAAGATTCTCCTCCTAAGAAGTCAGCCATGCGGAATTAGATATGACGCTACTAACAGAACTGCTTTGCAGCACTGAGCCATTTCACTCCAAGTTCAGTCTCCGGATCCCTGTTCAAGTCTCCTACGTCTACATCTCTGCTTTAAAAGCCCCTTTCTGAAGCTCTGCTGGACAAAGGTCCTGACTTTTTTCTGTTAATTCATTTGTTAATCAGTAAGGATGTATTTAAATACTGGTTATGCCAATCTTGCTCCAGTTTACTTCTAGATTTTCTACAAAAATCCTCAACACTTGGAGATTATCATCCAGTGAAAAGGCATGAAAATATGAGCAAACATCACAGATCATTTCAGACTGTGGTGGGCACTGTGCAGAGGCACGCCCGGGGCAGGGGCCGGAAGGGTGCCTGTGGGATGGTGAAGCAAAAGCCTAGACCTGAGGGACCAAGGTAGCCATGCGATGGCCTTGAAGAGAAGTTTGCAAACAGGAGAAACAACTGATGCACTCTCTGGCCTCTGCGCAGTTCAGGAACAGAAAGAAGACTGAATCTATAGTGAATGGTGCATGAAGGGATAGAAAAGTAGAGGAGGTCTGGCATCATGTTACCTGGAACTTTAGAGACCAAGCTAAGAAGTAGGCATTTTATTTTAACTGCCTAGGAGGTTACTGAATGTTTTAAAGGAGTCATGGGAACTCTTAATTCTGCAGAATGATTGCTCTAAATTCTGCATGAAAAAATGTCCACACCTCTAACTCTGTTTCCAGTGCCTGGGTGTTTCCTTGTGGCTGCTGTCCCGACCCTTGTAGATGACCTCCTCCGGACTGATGAGCTCACTCAGCCCCCAAGCCAGGCTCTCTCTGGGCAGGATTTTGTCCTATTGCAAACCAGACCCAATTCTGAGACCACAGAGAGATCCCTGGGTGTCCAGGGAACCAGCAGAGGAAGAAGGACATAGCAAGATGCAGTGCTAGCTAGCCTGGTTCCCTGCTGAGCACTTTGGCAAACCCAAATGTTTTTTGAGGGGAAAAGCAGTCATTTATTGTTCAGATTTCCAGAGAATGGGGCACATCCAGGGATCTTTATCTAATGCTAGAGTCAGGCAAGGGTGGGGGGGGGGGGTCAATGGCTGCCATTCCATTAAAAAACCAAAATTAACAAAACCCACAGAACACTGCAATTACGGCATACATCATTCAGTTCTCTTCATTTCAAGAGATGTCACAGAACCTTGCAACAGCACAGAAACGTAATTATGAGCATCGATATCAACTGAAATAAGGCCGGTTTCATGGCAATGCATGGTCACAAAGTTAGTCTCAGAGACACCGATAATGACAACCAGTGGAACAGCTCCTAGGTATCTGTGAGATAAACAGAGCTTTCCCTGACTTATTTCTGAGATCCACAGGCTACTCAAAGCTCTGCTGTTAACGGCAGGGGGAGAAAATGAAACTTTGTGATCTGCAAATTTCACATGCAAATAAAATAGTTTCTGAAATTTTAAAATACCTAGATTATTTGGAAGGCGGGGGAGCATGATTTAGCCTTACAGGTTGCAAACTTAATAATACGAGAGATCACATTGAATATATATTAACAAGATGTAAAATTTGTTCAAAAATAGAATATTCAGCTCTCGCCAGCAAAATCCGCAGCCAGATTCGAGTTGAGGGCAATAAGGCCCAAGACAGCTTCGCTAAACCAGAGTGGGTATTGGGCTGAACAATATGCATGAAGAATTGATGTTTTATACTTTCTGCACAGCAAGTTAATCCTATCAGGAATAAGTATCGATCCACTTTTCACATCCAACTTTCTCAGCTTCTGTCAAATTCAATGATGTTGATACAGATATTGATTTCTTAGCAAAAGGAAATTAACAGGACTTTGTCCAATTTTGACCTTTACTTAACGAGCCGTGTATACATCAAAAGCCTTTTAGAACATGTTGATCAGATGCAGAGCTTCAAAAAGCAGTCTGTGTCTCCCCCTGAAAATTCAGATTTTTAATGATCCCCAAACTCATAATTACTGTAGAGACAGAGCTCAATGGAAATACGAAAGGGAACAGTTCCCTTACCACAATCCAGGCAAGGAAAGATCCTCAGAGGCCTGCAGAATGTGGAAAATGGGAAATGTCTACTTACAATTCAAATACCATCTTTTACAAGGCCCTGGGGGAAGTTTATTTAATAGCAACCCTGAATAAAACCTCTGGCCGTGTACCTTTATGTCTAAAACTAAGTTCCAGCACATGTTTGTTTAAATCGCTGCTACTGGAAAAATCTCAACTTGAGTTTTGATGTCCTTTTGGGCAAAAAATTCAGTTCCAAATCATCATCATCAAAAAAAAATCACATGCATTTCTGTGTTCTGCTACTTCTATTTATTTCATTCTTTTCTCTCCAATGTGTACTTTTTGTAGAGGATTGAGGTGCATAGAAATAAGCAAATAAATGTCTGGATCCTTTGAGTAAATGCCCTTACAATCCAAACTAGGTATAGAAGCAAAAGAGCTAGGAAGCAATGTCCCATTTAAGGTCCTATGGTGCCAATATAAACTCCAATAAATTTTATATTGTGTAGTCTATTGTGGCATTACAACTTTTTTTATATCAAACTGCTCCAAAGCAGTAGTTCTTACTAAGCTTTGAATACAGTTTGTTACACAAACATGTGGTGATGGTATTTGTTGCAAGAGGATCCTGATTGGTACAGAACCACAAGGAGGTCTATAATTTTTGTTGAATTAATACATTTTGAAGGGCTTTGCAACTGTGTGCTTGGCATCTCTCCTGGATCAAACTATGGAATTCTCAAATTCAGCAGGTCCAAGGGCAAATGGGCTTCAGTGGCATTATGAAATTGGCCAAAGAGAAATAGAAAGTGGGAGGAAAGAGACCAGGTTGAAGCAACCTGGTTGTACATGGCTGATGGGCACACCAACCCTTTATAAGAGGAGAGGGGTATTGTCCACTTTGCAGAAATGTTCCAGTGAGTTCCCTAGCTACTGGACAACTCTAGTGTCTTTAGAATTTATAAAAACAAAAAAATATTCAATAACTTATGGTTTCAGATATATGTCACCTGAAATAATGCACACCTGTAAATCAAACTGTGCATAAACATGTCCATTCCTTAAATAAATCCATTGGTCCATGTATATATTGTCCCAAATCCCAAGCTACAGCAGAAAGTTGCCTGGTAACCTTTTAGAAATATTTCTGATTAAACTATAATTCCCACTATTGTAGGGACAATTTTGAGGAAATGTCAGCTCATTAGGTTCTTTCAAGTATTTTTTGCCTAGTTTTTTGGTTCAAGTCTAATTATGACTTCTTTTTAAAAATTTGAGTTTTATTGTATGATCCATATAATTCCAATGCAATTGAAAACAGAATGCACATCTTTTGCAACTTCATGTAGTGAACAGATTCTTAAAACTTTGTAAGAAAATTATTTTAAATAAGAGATTTATAATGAAGACAATGACCTGATTGGACGTTGACTCCATCTCGGCCCTCTGCCTTATATGCACTATGCGTGTCTGCTATGTAAAAAGAATTGAGGTCCATGATTCTTGACTAAGAAACTCAATCTATGCCTTGAGTCATATTCCCTTCAAATAGAATCCACTACATTTCCTAAAAACTAGATTAAAAGAATATTCTTGTGTGGATGAGAGATATTAAGCAGTAGAAACAACTTATCAAATGAAATTTGGGGATATTTCTCTTTGGAAGCCTTAAAAATAGGTGAGGAGGTCATATGGGATGGTCTGACTGTGATCTCTCCTGAAGCAGGGAATGGACCACATGACTGCTTGAGATTATTCCCAGTTCCGTGAGTCTATAATTTATTTCTTAAAGCATCAGCAGTGTGTAAAGGCCCTTTAAGAGCTACGGGACTGGGAATGATTTATTTTTATACTAATGATACATTGTAGTCACATGATGCTCTTCTCTCTAAGGGTCTTGGAGAGCTGCTTGACATTTCCTAATTAACTTGGCTGCATTTCTCAGAAGCATGCATAAGGCACATGTTATCCACACTGTAGGCACAGCAAAGTTGAGCGCCTAGGGATAAAAAAAGTGAATCTCTGCTTATAAATCCTGAATACACAAATTAACAAAAGACTTGCTGTACTTCTAATAAGACAAACTTACAGAGAAGATAGCTGCACATAATCCTAGGTCTTCAAGAGGAAACAGAAAAATCTCACTTTTTGGAGACGGCTGCCTGGCATCAAGGCATGGTACAGGACTCAGGGCGATTCTCAGGGCAGCTTTCGGGGGAAAACCCAGACAAAGCCAATGGATGATTCAAGTTATATGTACAAAGATTCTATTTGTCTCAACTAGTTATTCTGCAGTGTATATAAAGTTGTAATTTTTAAAGTCCCATCAAAATGTATTAAGCAGAAGCAAAAGCAAGGAAAAAGCATGAGTGACAATGTGAGGCCAAGCAAAGTCCTTTTGCTTGTATGTAACACATGTAACTGAAATGACGTGCTTCAGCCTCACATTTGCCCTCACGTAGATGTGGAAACTGAGGTTCCAACAGTCAAATAACTCTGAAGGTCATGAGTATTTATAGACAGGGATTTTTGCCTAGTTTTCTGTCCATCTTCCAAATCAAACATGAAATTTTCAAAGTGAGGGTTTTTTTGGGGGGTGGGTGCATGTAATCATTAAGAAACATGTGTGTTTTTAGCTGTATTCAGGCCCTAAATGAAATCATAGGTCTTCTATTTAAAGTTACAAGGGCCTGAATTTCATATTTGTGTGGTGGTGAGAGAGGGAAAGAGACACACACAGCATGACTAAGACAGAAAGAAGACAAATGATGATAGATTAGATATATGACAGACTGATGACAGAGAGAGATAATTGATAGATAGACAATAGATAGATAGATGATAGATTAGATAGATAGATAGATAGGTAGATAGGTAGATAGATAGATATACTTACATAGGTGGCTGATAGATAGGTAAGCAGCCATAGCTGTGAGCAAAGAAAGTTCCACTTCAAGTATAGCCTAATAGTTCCTATAAAACCAACCCTCTAGAGATAATAACTATAAATTCTGGAAAAAAAATAGAAAGCAACTGGTTGAAGGCACCAGAGAGCAAACAAAAAGAGACAAAGCCTGGAGAAGGCGCATTTGGAAGAAGGGGATTGTAGTGGGTGGAACTGTGACCCTCAAGATATGTTCATGCTCTAATCTCCATTCCTGTGCACTTGACCTTATAGATGCACTCAAGTTCAGATGAAGCAGTACTATACAGATGATTTCCATGAAAGAAGAGGAGCATTTGGACGTGAAGACACCCACAGAGAATGACATGTGGTGATGGAGGCAGGGATGGAGAGCTGTGTCTGTGAGCCAAAGAGCACTGAGAACGGCCAGCAACCACCAAGGCCAGGAGAAGGCAAGGGAGGACCTCCCCTAGAGCCTTCGGGGAGGGCAAGGCCCTACTGACACCCGGATTTTGGACTTCTAGCCTCTAAAACCATGAGAAGTTTAGTTTCTAAGCTACCATGTTTAAGGTGATATTTATCGCAATACTAAGAAGCTAATACAGGAATAATACTGTCTGAGTTTCCTATTCAACAGCTTTTACCTTGAGAGTTGTCCCCAGTAGTCAATGTGGGACAACTATAATTCCAGTAGAAAAACCTCAACATTGCTGGTTTGATGAATCAAAATGGAGTTTGGAGCAACTACATCCCTTGGAAAGTGGGATTCCAGAAAGGAATTTAGAAAGGAGAGAGTCAGAGAACGTCCAGAAAGGAATTTAGAAAGGAGAGAGTCAGAGAACGGAAGCCTCAGATTCTATATAGACACTCTCTCTGAGTCTCTGGCTGAACCTTGTATGACACATATATGATTCAAACACATACACTGTGTGAACAACAAGCAGCCTTGGAAAGACTTTAAAAATAAACTTACAAAGAAACAAAACAGAACTTTCAGTTTGGGTGAAGTTAACTTACTAGCCTACAAAAACACAAAATTCTTTAGAGAAACATAATAGGCCTAGAGTTTTAATGAGATGTCATTCACAATGCCCAAGATACAAGCCAAAAAGACTCAACATAAGAAAAAATAGGAAAACATAAGCCATTCTATGCAGAAAAGACAATGAATAGAGACCAACTCTAGTCATAGTTGTCCAAACTAGACATAAGCAGATAGTATCAGTATGTTCACAGCTGTAAAAGAAAATCTGCTCATAGAGACAGAATTTCAGCAGAAAAACACACTATAAAAAAGCTAATGGAAATTTAAAAACTGAGAAGTACTATATTTAAAATAAAAAAAGTCAGTGGATGTGGTTAAAAGCAAAATAAAGATGACATAGGAAAGAGTCCATGAATTTGAAGATACTTCAATAGAAATGAAGGACATAAAGGAGAAAACTTTGAGTGGTCCCCCAGTGGCCCGTGAGATGACTGAGAAGATCTACCGAACATGTAATTGGAGCACCAGAGAAAGGCAAAAAAGAACAACGAAAACACATTAGAAGAAATAATGGCTAGGAACTCACCAAAGTCAATGAAAGGCATAAAATTACAGATTCGAAAAGGTCAGCAAACACCAAGCAGAATCAAGACAAAATCTCATTTAGGCACATATTGGTCAAACTGCCGTGTTTTCCTATAAATTTAAAATAAATCCATCAATTTCCACAAAAAAAGTCTTCCTGGATTTTGTTGTGGGTTGTTTTGAATCTTTAGAGAAGATTGAGAAGAAATTAAATTATAAAAATTTTGAGACATTCAGTGCATGAATAAAGTACAAGACTCCACTAATTCAAATTTTCTTTATCTCAGCAATATTTTGAAATTTCCATTGTGTAGGTCATCCATGTGTTTTGTTAGATTTACTTTTAAATACTTCGTGTTTTTGATGTATTTCAATATTTTCATTCTCATTTCCACTTCCAATTGGACTTTGCTAGGTTATAGAAATATGACTGATTTTTGTGTGAACTGGGCTCCTGCCACCTTGCTAAAATTACATATTGCCCCAGGAAGTTTTTATAGATTCTTTAGGATTTTTTCTTATTAGAGAATAATCTTACCACAAAATGTTTTATTTCTGTCTTTCAAACTGGGTGCCTTTTATTTCTTTTAATATTTCTTTCTACATTTGAATATTTCAATATTTATTTCTTCTTACTTTATAAAACTAGCCAGGGTCTCCAACACAATGTTGAATACAAGTAGTGAGTGAAATATCCTTGTTCTTTTCCTGATTTTAGGGTGACAACATTTTGTCTTTCACCATTAACTATGTTAGTTCTATATGTACTTTATGAGGTTGAGGAAGTCCCCTTCTATTTATTATCTGTGAAGAGTTATTATTTTTTTAATCACAAATCTATATTGAATTTTGTCAAATATTTTTTCTGGCTCTACTGACAAAAGTTTTTTTTTTCTTTTTAAGTCTGTGAATATAATGAGTGGTTGATTTTCACACGTTAAACTAACTTTGCTTTGCATTTCTGAACTAAATCCTATTTGGACACAAAATGTAATCATTTTTATACATGGCTGATTATGATTTGATAACATTTTCCTAAGGATGTTTTTAATCTTTCTAATTATGGGGTGTCTGTAGTCTTTGTTTCTTGTAACACCTTGGTCTCATTTTGTTATCTTGGTAAACCTGGCCTCATAATGAGTTGTAAAGTTTATGATTATCTTTTGTAATCTCAAAAAAAGTTGCATGTAATTATTTATTCCTTAAATATTAGATAAATTCGACAGTAAAATTATATACACCTGAAGTTTTCTTTTTGAAATGTTTTAAATTACAAATTAAGTTTATATAATTGGCATAGGGCTATATGAGCTATTTATTTCTTCTTAAGTAAACTTTTTCAATAAGTATCTTTCAATAGTGGAATATATTAACAAAAAGTTGTTTATAAAACTCCCATATCGCCTTTTTAATAGTTGCATTTTCTATAATTTTTCCTTTCAATCTCAATATTAATTTTGGCTTTTCCCTTTTTTCTTGATTAGTTTCTATGAAGGTTTTCAAATGCATTTTTTCATAAAACCAGATATTCTTGTTTGATTTTTCTCTATTGTTTTTCTGTATTTGATTTCAATGAGTATTTGCTGTTACCTTTCTTATTGCCTTCTTTCTGATGGTTTTGGATTTAATTACCCTTCTTTTGCTAATTCTGTAGCTATTACCTTAAATAATTTCAGAATTTCTTTTCTCATGTAAGCATTTAACTTATAAATTTCTCTTTGCTCACTGCTTTAGCTGTATTCCACAAATGTGAATATGTTTAACTGTCTTTCTTCAAAGTATTTTCTATTTTCCATTGTGTGTGTGTGTGTGTGTGTGTGTGTGTGCACAGCCCATGGATTATTTCAACATGTTTATGGTTTTGCTTTTTAGTTTTATTTCTTTGGTATCCTAAAACACATTTTGTATGATTTGAATCTTTTTTCAACTTTTCAATTTTATTTCCCACAAAGCAATTCAATTTGGTAGATATTCCATTGCATTTAAAATGAATACATATTCCACTATTGTTGGGTAGAGTGTTTAATAAATGTTACATAGGTCAAGTTTGTTGATAGTGTTTGTGAGGTTTATATGGTTGATTGTCTGCCTCCTTATTCTACCAATTACTGAGATAGGCTTGTTGCAATCTCTAATTATACTTGAGGAGTTTTCTATTTCTCACATAATTTCTGTTAGATTTTGTTCTGTGTATTTCATTGCACTTTTACTAGAGGCATGCATATTTTGGATTATTGTAACTTCTTAATATTGACCCTTTTATTGTCCCCTAGGGACCTTGGTGATTTTTCTTATTATGTCTACTTTTTCTGATATTAATATCAGAAAATTTTACTTTAATTGGGTTATACATGGTGTCCCAAGCTAAAACTCCATAGATCTTACAAACAATCTCTGGAAACAACACATGTCACTTTTTGTGGCAAAGACTTTTCAGATGTAATTAAGTTGAAAATCTTGAAACAGGGAGATTGCTCTGAATTATGTGGGTAAGTCCTAAATGAAATCACAATAGTCTTTATGGGAGAGAGACAGAGGGAGACCTGACACAAAGAGATGATCTGAAGGCAATGTGACCCAGAGGCAGTGATGAGAGTGATGCCACAAATCAATGAATGCTGGAAGTCATCAGAACTGGAGACACGACAAACAGACTCTTCTCTAGGGCCTCTGGAGGGATTGCACCAACGCGGCATTGATTTTGGCTCAGTGATACTGATTTTAGACTTCTGGCCTCCAGAACTGTGAGAAAAGAGGTTTCTATAATTTTAAGCCAAGTTTATGGTAATTTGCTACAGCAACTGCAAGAAGCTAACATATATGGTCTATCTTTAACTTTACTTACTACTAATCTATGTCTTAAAAAGAAAAACTGTTAACATAGAGTAAGGTCTTTATTATTCATCCATTCCTGCCTTTTAATTGTACTGTTTAGGACATTTACATTTAATATAATCACAAATACAGTTGGGTTAAATCTTGCATATGCTATCTGAGTTTTATCTACTACACTTATTCTGTGTCCAGTTCCCTCTTCCATGCCTTCTTTTGGACAGAGTATTTTTTTTTATTTTTATTTTTATTATCATTAATTTACAATTACATGTGCAATATTACGATTATTAAACTACCCCTTCATCAGGTCCCCCCCACCAACCCCATTACAGTCACTGTCCATCAGCGTAGTGAGATGCTATAGAATCACTACTTGTCTTCTCTGAGTTGTACTGCCCTCCCCGTGCCCCCCCAACATTATATCTGCTAATCGTAATGCCCCTTTTTCCCTCTTATCCCTCCCTTCCCACCCATTTTCCCCAGTCCCTTTCCCTTTGGTAACTATTAGTCCGTTCTTGGGTTCTGTGAGTCTGCTGCTGTTTTGTTCCTTCAGTATTTTTTCTTTGTTCTTATACTCCACATATGAGTGAAATCATTTGATACTTGTCTTTTTCGGCTTGGCTTATTTCACTGAGCATAATACCCTCTAGCTCCATCCATGTTGCTGCAAATGGTAGGATTTGTTTTCTTCTTATGGCTGAATAATATTCCATTGTGTATATGTACCACCTCTTCTTTTCCCATTCATCTACTGATGGACACTTAGGTTGCTTCCATTTCTTGGCTATTGTAAATAGTGCTGCAATAAACATATTGGACAGAGTATTTTTATAATTCAATTCTTTTCTCTACTACTTGTTTATAAACTATATCCCTTTATTTCATTCTTTTCAGTAGTTTCTCTAGACATGTATAACATATCATTTTAATATTTAAAACCTACTTCCAAATACTTGTATTTTATATTACTTCACATAATGTGAAAACCATTACTGGTTTCCATTCCTTGTGAGATTGTTGTCAAATTTTACTGCTATATATCTCATAAAATTCCATGGTTACTCATTTTACTTCAGATTGTAAGTAAAAGTAATTCCTTTATATTTACCCACATTTTTACTATTTTTAGTGCACTTCAGTTTATTGTATACATCCAAAGTCTCTTCTGGACATCATTTTCCTTCTACTGAATAACTTTCTTTAACGTTTTTGTAGGTCAAGCCTTTTGGCAATAAATCCTCTCTGCTTGTGTTTTCCAGAAAGATTTTATTTTGTCTTAATTTATGAAACATATTTTCTCAAGATAGCTTTATAAGTTGATTTATTTTTCTTTAATAATATCATTAAATTATTTTATTGTTTTCTGGTTTAAGAAGACTGCACTGATTCTCATCTTTTAACTTGTTTGCAATATCTCTTTTTTCTTTGTCCACTTTCATTATTTTCTTTTTATGTGTTGTTTTCTTCTTTCCCATTCTTTTTATCTTCTCCTTTTGAAAATTCAAGTCTGAAGGTTTGTCCTTTACCCTGCAGTTCTTGGAAACTCTACTCAGTTTCTTTTTTAACAATCCTCTTTCTTGTGTTACAGTTGCTATAATTCCTAATTAACCACTTCAAGTTCACTTATTTGTTTTACTGTACAGTGTCCAATCTACTTGCAAACCAATTGATGAAATTATTCATCTCTGTATTTTTCATTTGTAGCATTTCATTTGATCCATTGTATAACTGTAATATCTCTGCTGAAATTCATCATCTGTTTCTATATACTGTTTATTTTTTCTCATATCATTTAACTTATTAATTCTAGTTTTAAATTCCTGCTCCAACAACTAGGTCATTTCTGAATATGGTCCTGTTGATTGCTTTTGACTCTTGAAAATTAGTTACTTTTTCTTGCCATTTTCATGTGTGCATTTCTCATAAGTTTTTATTGGATGCTATATTTGATGAGTAGAACAGTAGCAGGGACTGAGGAAAATAGTATTTATTCTTGAAAATTGGTAAACCTCTTCTGTCAAGCCATTACTGTACTTGGCTCAATCATCCTAGTCTATAGTTAGACTGTGTATGGTTTACTGCTTCTCCAATTACTTCAGTCTTCCAAATTTAATTCCTCCAGTGGTAGACTACCGCTAATTTTCTTACTCTGGGGCCTAGAGTGATAAGGAATTTTCTTTGCATTTGTGCTGCACCCCCAGAATTCATCCCAGTCTCCCTCCACACTCCTGCATTTGCCTCTGGGTGTATTTCTGTTGATTTTTCCCAGTGTAGGGCTTTTGGTAGGGCTGGCAAGTGGGTCCAGACTCCCCTTTTGAGTGGTACTTCTGGAGGTAGTAATCTAATACTTTAGCTCATTCTCATTCTTCAATAATTAGTTAATATTTTATTGATAGTTTCCTTACCCAGTTTTACGGCAGCTGCCTTCTGCCTTCCCATGGTTGCCAAACATAAAATATTCATGTGATCCATTTTCCTTAGAAGGTCTTATCACCTCAGAATTGAGTTTACCTGGTTATCTTGCAACTTGAGCTCTATGAGGGACTAAAAAATATAAATGTTTAAGATTGGGCAGACTTTTCTTATTATTATGATAGGTGTGATGTTCTTGTGTATTTCCACAGCCTTACTGTATGTGGAAATATGTATAAATTTTAACATATACATTTAAGCTTATATATTTTCTGTCTGCATCAAAAATCATCCATATCTTCCTCAGTAAGGATGGGCTATAACCATCAAACTTCACTTTCTTTAAACCATGCTCACGCTACATGTCCATTTTAGGAGAGCAACAGACATACTCAAATTTATTCCCACACTGGGATCCAGGATGACAGAGCAGTCTCATATGAGTTTTTTTTATTTATTATGACAGAAAAGCTGGATGGAATGTGAATAGTAAAGTGAACATAATTTTCATCACTAGAGAATGGACTCAATCATTTTTCATAAATTCTATTATCTTCATAAATCTCTAAGATTTTCTGCAACTATAGCCAAAAATAATAGTCAAGGTCTTAGCTAGAAGGGATTAAACCAGATTAGCATCAATTTTTTATAGAACTCAGTCTAAAGTCAAGACTCATTCCTGTTTGGGTGTATGTCCCAAACGCCCCTGTATTACTGAGTTTACTGATACAACTATAGACTTAGTTCCAACCAGATAATGTTTTGGCCAAATACTTAGTCGGGTGTGAAGTGGGTTCAGTTCTTTTCTCTGAGGATAAAGTGGATTGGGAAAATCATGAGAATCAAGAAGTTTCTCAGGATGTCAAATGGCATTTTTAGGAAAAAAAGTATTTTAGGTTTAGGATTTTACTTGGAAAAGAGAAAACTGAGGAGTGACTTGGTAAAAGTCACTTCGGGATCAGAAAAGTCTTTACCCATCTGTTCTCTCATTTTTAGTGAGGAGACTTTATTTTGTGGAAAGATAAAATGGGCTCCGAATAAAAGATCAGAAATATAGTTTAGAAATAAGAAAAATCTGGCAGCAAGGGCCATTAAACCTTGCAGTGAATTCCCAAAGAAGTGAAATCCCGTTTCTGGAGTTTTTAGTATTAAGATAGTATCTCATCTGTCTGAGTTTTTTTAAAGTCTGGAGCATGGAGGGGTAGATTCTAACCTCATGAGATCCCTTCCTGTTCAAATATTTTATTTCCTTATTGGAAAAAATTTAACAATATAGAGCTTGCTTTTTAATAAGCACTAACATTTTTCAAAATTCTTAACATTCATGTTCTGATTTGATTATAAAATCTATACAATAGGTCTAGAAGATATTCATTTTCCTATTTCACATAAAGAAACATACACACAGAGATTACACAGCCAGGAAGTGGCACAAATGCGACCAGAATCTGCTCTCTTTGGATACTACAAACCTGACTGAATTCTCTACCACAGTACACTTCCAGTTTGATGCTATACTTTGGAAGCTAAATGATATCTTTATCATTCTATGTGAAGAATTCTAGCAATGTGTGTGTTGAACAAAAGAAATACTGTTTAACAGACAGAATCTATACCCCAAATGAATGAGGATCTACTAAGTCTTACCCAAAATATCCTTCTTCCCATCTCATGGGCTCCACTGTGAAGTGTATCTCAGATTCAATATTCAAGAACCTTCCATACCAACCTCATAGATTCCCATCCCAGGCATTGGAACAAGAGACAAGAGATTAAGCTTGGAAGTGGACATCTCCATTGTTTGTATTTTTCTCAAAACTTAATCAACTTTTGTGGATCAGGCAGGCCCTAAAAGTCCACCAATTCTTAAATATCTGAGCTTTTTACCTTAAATCCATCCTGTTATTTATACACTTGCAACCTCCTAAATCCAAATAACCCTGAGTTAAACCACAGGAGATCAAGATATACAGCATTCTGCCAAAGGCATTTTAAGCTTTTTCCATTTTTCCGCAGGGTTTACAAGTTTTAAAATACCAACTCCCCTCCTTTTTTCTCTACTTATAAACAAGAAACTTACAGCCAAAACAAAAAACAAACTTGAATGCGAGGCTTTGTATCCTAGCAGGGACACAAGGTGGCTGGACTGGACATACTGCCTTGCTTGTGCCGTGTCTGTGTTCTGTGTCCTGCCAGCATAGTCCTGGCATTAGAAAAAGACAATTCCATCTGCAGAGTATTTTTTTCAGGAATCATCGGTGCCAGGCATGGTTTTAAGTTACACTTTAACAGTGAGGAAGGGAGACGTTGTCCCAGATGGTGGATGTAAAATGTGCTATAAATTTTAATGAAGCCCATAAGTCCCTAACAGCCCTTCTCACACTGCTCTGTTTGGGGCCAACCTCAATAAACGAGAATTAAAAAGGCACAAAGGCACACGCAGCCCTTCAACAGGAGCCTAGGAAGCCTGATGCGAGTCACTAATTCTGCTGTTCACACTGACCACACAGCCCCTGGTTGTCTGCCCGACAGCTGCAGCCTCATGTAAAGTAAGTAAATAAATCAGGGTATTGACCACCAATGTCCCAGGCTGTGACAGGGGTTGATAGGTTTCAGGTCACCTGAAATTCAGGCAGATTTCCCAAATATATGTATGCTTTTAGTAGCAACACTACTTTGGAAACCACATATGTGCATGTGTGTGTGCATGTGTGTGTGTGTGTGTGTGTGTGTGTGTGTGTGTGTGTGTGTGTTTCTTTTTTGCCAGAGCCCAGAGCTACTTTCATGCTTTCTTTAAGTCATGAGATCTCAAACAACACATTTCTTTTTGTAAAGCAAAGTCTGTCAGGTAGGCTAGTGGTTAAGGAGTTTGGGAAATGACATATGGGACTTTTTCACTTTTCATTAAAACCTTGACAGAAGATTCCTCATGTGAGGCACCATTAAGTCTTTACCGACCCAAACAATTAATCTGGACATGGTAACTGGGCAACATTTTCTAGTCGAGGTAACTGATGTCCAGGGAGGTCATAGGACTCAGCCAAGAGCACAAAGTTCATAGGAGAGAACCAACGATCAGATGTAAGCTGCTTAGAGCAGATGATACAATAACACGCTTACAAGAGCGGAAGAATGTAAAGGCTGTGATAAAAATAAAGTGAATGATATTTTAAAATATCTTGCTAAGTGTGATAGCTTCACTATTCTTAGCTACAATCTCAAGGCAGAGTGTATAGCTAAGGCAAGGTACATCATTAACCATGGTGGATAACACATCTATATTTTAAGTAATTTTATCATGTTAATTCCGGGGTACTGATTTCTCATCAGATCCAACTATATCGTTCTCGCTGCCTCCTGAAGCAGCTGAAGAGGAGCTCTATGAGGCAGACAACGTCATCTTTGCCATCTCCTCTTGTTTGCAGTAATTCCACAAATTGTATTATTTTTGACCCAGACATTATCTGGGATCTTTTCAAGTCATTTGCCCACTTCCTAAGGATTTAGATTAGCTAAAACAGTACACTATCATTTAAAATCCCAGTTAACTAGGGTCATGCAAGCTGCAATATATCACACAGTTTCAAAACGAACTCCTGCTTGAAGAACCACTGGGGGTCCGGCTGTGGGTGGGCGCTCCCTCCTGATACATCACCACTCTGCAACTCGGGGCACTCAGCAGATGGGTGGGGCAGACGTTCCAGAGTAAATCCATTCATACATGGTGTGCATTTCCCTTATAACACACCGTTCCTTTCTTCGTTTTTAGACGAAAACAAATATTCACAGAAGTTCTATCCTTTTCTCACTCTCAACTCTGAAGAGAATCACCTTGGGAGATAAACTGTCTCAAGGCAGACCTGGTATCCTCCAGACATTCACAGTCCTTCGATCTCATGCTCTGCCTCCCCCAGTAAAATATTCTTGTTTATTAACATGTTCCAGCTACTCTCCCATGTTAATCCAAAATTCCATGTGATGCTGAGTCACATAGTCCCCAGCTACTTAGTACAGACTGTAAGCCACATGCATTCAAAAAAAAAAACATGAGCAATATTATGGCAGATTTGTTTCGAGTTTGGTCATTTATATGATTTATGCAGATTCGTGTGGATTTTAAGATTTCAGCAAAATGTAATGAAAGGGAAATCTCAAATGCATAAAAGCATCTGTTTGTATGGTTTTTCATCCTAGGTTTAAGCTAGAAAAAAATTACATGACAATTCTTGGTTATAAATCAGGGAACTTCACTTTCATAGGATATTTTTTTTTGGAAGGATTTTTTCCAGCCCATGTGATTTTGTATTTATTTTGACTATAAGCTTGTTAATATCGTTAGATTGCTCTTCCTTTACCCTTGATCCTAAATAAGATAAAATATGTCATTTCATCCACATGAGAGAATGACCCAAGTGATGCCCTGCTCTCCCCTCACCCATCCACAGATTTGGAGACTCCAGAAAGCCTGTTTCTGCCAGTTACCGGTAAGACCTCTGATACAAACAACAGCCATGGCCCCTGGAACTGTGGCACTTCAGACATGTGTCAGGGCTGTTTTGATTACATCAACCCTCCTGGTAGAAAGGGAAAGGAAATTCCTAATGTTTGATAATTATTTTTGTGTTAAGACATTATTTTAAATTATTTACAATCTTTATGCATTCCCAGCCAGTCTTTCCAAGTCTTTCCCCTCAACTCTGAGTTACATTTCACCAAAGCACATATGCCCCAGGATCCTTCCATTTCATAACTATTAAAGATGAAACAGTATTTGTTTTTATATAGCACGCTGATGAAAATTCAGAACAAACTATGTAGTTTTCTAAAATGTTTCACATCACAGATATTGCAGAGAATAGACTAAGATGGATGTCTTATTTTCAATGTAAAAATTATTTTAAAATAACGGTAATACTAATCTGGGTGATAAGGGAGAGGCTGAAAAACATGCTAAAGGGAAAACTCTCCTATTTTGAGATATCAAGGTTTCAAGTCCATGTTTTAATAACAGCTGATCTAGTCAGTCATTTTCTTGTCTCACTCCCAGTCAAGAAAGTGAGCAACACAATGCTTTTCAGATAAAACTGTACTGAAAATGCAAACATCACAGACCGTTTAACAGAATGGCTATCAGAAGCTTCAGGGATGAAAGGTCTCAAATACGGCATATTTTTCTGAATCTGGAGCCGGGTGAAGATGACCCCCGAGAACCAGAGGGGCGCCCCCAGCCTGGTTCTCGGGGGCTCCCCACCTTCCCCTTGGATGCTGATCAGCCAGGCCTGTTGTGTTTACTCGGTGGGTTTAGACACAAGTGGAAAAATAGGTCTTTTCATCTCTTTTTATCAGTATTTCCCCAAAGCCAAGGCAGGTGTCTGTGGGATTAACGTAATCACAAAGGGAGAGGGTGAGAGAAGGGAGCTACACAATAACTCCCGACAGAGCTGGAATCTGAGAACAGGAGCAGGTGCTGCAGAGGCCCCACGGAGCCGGCTAATGTGAGCCCCGGGGCTGTGTGCAGGCCCACGTCTTCGCGCTTCCGACGGGAGGGCGCCGGCGGCCACGAGCACAAAGCCACCCGGTCGGAGCCGTGCCAGGATGGCCGGCCCCAGCGCACGGCTTCCAGGGAAACCAGCGCCTGCTTCTCAGCTGCCTTTGTGGGTGGGGAGCGTAGGACACAAGTGCCACTTCTCACCCTTGTCCAGATGCCTGAATGAATAATCACCCTCCCGTGGCTTCTGATCATGAATTAGCAATTCCTCCCTGATCAGATGGGAGAGCAGGTGACAAAGCCCCACAGCTTCCAGTTTATATTTCTGGACCCCTCCACGGTGTTGGTCAGTTTGGCTTGACCTCTTCAGCTAGTGTATTCTTATTGTGCTGGAAATTCTATGATCCCATAGAAAAGCAGTTTTCTTTCTCAATTTGGAGGGTCCCACCCACAATTTGACTGGGGGAGAGGGTGGGATGAAAGCACTGAAAGGAATTTGGACAAAAAGTCCTTCTTCAACTCAGAGAACACCTGGACCGTACAAAGGAGACACAGACCACAAACCTCAGGGCCCCGTACCCCCCGTGCCAAACAGCTCCGCTCACAGGCTGACTCCACCTTGCCACTGGGACTCGGTCTGGACTCTTCATCTAAGACCCACTATTTACTGATGCCTGTAGGATAATGACACTTTTATCTAGTTGTACCCACAGTTCTCCAGCACTTAGAGAATGAGAGGGAAGCTGGGAGATTTGAGTTCTTATGACCCTGTGTTTCTAAACTCAGTGAATGGAGAAGAATTTTAACAGTAACTGATAAATCATTTCAATGAGTTGTGAAAGAAGGGATTTTTTTGTGGACCTCAGAAAGAAGAAGAAAGCTCTATTTTTAAAGCTGGGTTACAACTTTTTTTCAGACCTTGGAGGAAACTTGAATGTCATCATTCCAAACTGTACTAATACAGCAGTGGGAATAAAGTTGTTTTTCCAACGTGGCATAGGGTACCATTTACTTCCTAGTGTCATATGTCACCATGTAATAGGAATATTTTACTTATACAAACAAAATATCTGTTTTGATATTTTCTGTCTTGTCTAGGAAAAATGAAATCAAAGGATATTTTCAATGAGTAAAATTATACAATGACTTCATTTATTGTCTAATTATAAATGTCATAGAAACACCCAGGAATAGTCTTTTTCTCTTTATGTCATCCATTACCTCATAAAGGACCTGTAAACACAGCATCTGGCTGCTCTAAGCCCAGTGGTAATGTCAGTATGTTAGGGCTTACAATTTGATTAGCATATATATATACTTAGTATGCAGTCCTAATCTGGGCCCATTGTTAGTGCTTTGTCATTTCAGGGTACATCAGGGCTTGCTTGAGAAAATGAGGACAAATCTTTGAAGGGTTGAGGAGCTTTTTCTGTTTTTTCAGGGCACTGAATAAAGGTAGATGCTCTTGGACAGCTGACTCTGAGAATACAGAGCAGATTAAGGGTATCTTTGTACTTCTAAAACAACCTGAAAGGAGAAAAAAAAATCCACTCTGAGGGAACTGTTAGAATGTACTTTCTATTCAGGGATACTAACTGGTCATCAGTGGGAAGAGATGGGGACAGAGACGAGATTATCAAGATGGATACTGTTTTCCAAATTAGTGCCTGGGGGATTTTGCACTAAGATTCTGAGAAGGACTCTATGCAATAAAATTAAAATTGGTCAAATGAAAGAGCACATCAATTATTGGGGCTCTACTCTGTTTGGGGCCTGATCAGACATGGTGATAAGGGCAGAAGGGACCCCTTCTGCTGTTTCAGGGGTGCATCCTTGGACCCCGGACCAGGCCATTGGTGACGGGGCCAATAGCAGCAGAGAGGAGTGACATCTCTAGTCCACGGGGCGGAGCGGCAGGTCTGACGGTGAGGGCCAGTCCGCACAGCCCTGCTGGCCGCTCAGGGAACACGGGCGCCCTGGGGTTCTTTCGGTAGGCTTAGGGTTCCCGCAAGTCATCTAGAGGGGCTGGAGGACAGGCAAATTTTGCCACCAGCTTTTATTAACTTTACCCTTATTATACCTACAGCTTGGACAGATCTGAGAAACTCTGGTTACTTATAATTGCAACATACATGGCCTCTCTGTGCTTATATAGATTATGGGATGTTTATGAATGTTCCCAAAGGAAAGGGAAAGTTTCGTCAGAACAAGCCCTGCCTAACTCTAGTAGAAATGATTTGGTATGCTCAATATTTAAACATCATGAACACGAACTGTGATAATTTTATTTAAAGTCTCTGATAAACATTTATCTCAGCCTTGGAAATAGACTGAGGAATCTTCAGAAAGTGTCCTGGGGAAGAAGGTGGCTTTGTTTAAACTGTTTCAACCTGCTGGCTGAGGTGAACTGGGGTCTGCCGGGAGTCTCAGACTGGAAACAGCTGGCAGGCAGCTGAAGAGCAGTTTGGGCTTTGAAACATAAGGAATGAGGATTTTGAGAGCTTTTTAGCCATCAGTTCACCCACTTAAATTGGAAATGAATCAGCAAAATTTCAGGTTTTTTGGTATGTGGCTACCGGGTGGGGGTGGAGGCCACAAGCAGAGTGCCCAGGGGCCGAGCCTGCAGGGGCTCCCCTCTGCACATCCTGACACCTCAGATGAGGGTCCTGGTCACAGATGTGTGCCTCTGTGAAGGAAGGTGGAGCTTGCAGGAAAAGCAGGGGAGTTGCCAAATGGCGTCATGAAAGTGGATTCAGAGTGGCCTACGTAAGGCCTCTGCCGCTGAACAGTGCAGTATCCGGTGAGGGACTTTGGGCTACTACACACCGCACAGCCTGCAGAGGGCAGGGGCGGAGGTGTGAGGCAGAGGGGAATGAAGACAGACAGAGGCCTGTTCCCGCCTCCCCTCTGCTCACCAGTGCAGCTCAAGGGCCTCACTTGAGTAATAGCTGCTTCCGGACCCTGCACAACATTCCCTTTCCACTTCTAATGTAGAGCCATGCAGGGAGAAGGATCCTGGAAGACTTAGCTCACAGCTTAGCCACACTGACACACCACAGCCCAGCAGAGGCCTTTCCCTGCCAGCCTGACACCCGTCTGCACTTCTTTTAATCATATTCAACTTACAAATAAAGAGAATAACAAAATCCATCTAACACAAGGCATTCCTACTGCAACCAGGACACATTTACCTTCTACTTGGAGCTGAAAAAGTCAATTTATCCAGATCTGTCCATTCATTTCTCTTCTAGCTGAGACACACACCAGTTCTGATATCTTGTAGATTAAATATTGAAATGTATATTGTGAACACACCTTAGGCTGGATTCTTGATATTTCTGCAGCTGACTGGGCAGTCAGATGTGGTATTTACAACATCTCTCCCAATACCCCTTCCTTATTCTCTTTGGCCTCAGAAAACAACATAGCTGGTCACACTTTCTGGCTCGGTGGGGTAACTAAGCCCTCCTTGCTGCAGTTTCTAACCATTTGCAGTCCTGCCTACATCGGGTTGTAGTTTGCAATTAACTTCTATTACAAAACATGGTAGTAATAAGATGTGCCAGAAGGGAGCACATTCTTCCCTGTATCTGCTGTGTTGTAGTAACTGAGTTCCCCTTAATAAGGTCAATCATCCCAGCCTTGTGCCTTATCGCTTAGCCATATGAGGAGCTCAAAATAACTAGGTGCAAATTCAGCTTCCAATTTAATGGGAATAGCATGTGCCCCCAAGTGAACGCTGGTCCCTGCTGCCGGCAGTGTGGGAGCCCCCAGCGCTGCACTGCTGACTTAAATGGCTGAGCTTGCCTTAGTCGCCGTCCTCCCGTGGCCACCTTCTGACAAATTCACTGCGCAAGGTGGTCGCTGACAGTCACAGAATGAGTCGCCTGGTCCAGGACATCCAGACATCTGTTGACATTTCTACTTATAAGCAGTTGCAATGGCCACACATATCTTCAGCCTCTGCCTGTTTGAAGAGATCTAGTCCTATACCTCTTTCCTAGATCTCGTTACCAATTTTCCAACATGGTCTTTCTAGTTTTTACCATTCAGCCAAATTGCTAACTACCGCCCATGAATTAATGTATATGTGCATATCTGGACATCTCCCCTTCCACATAAAGTGAAAAACCAAGCCTGCCTGTTGGAAGGACTTGTCTTCTTAACTATCCTTCAGGGCCACCAGGGGGTGTGGCTAAAATGGCCCCAACACCTGCTTTTGGGTAGATTCAGCATATCACCTAGAATCATATGCAATCTCAGAATCAATTGCTTCTTCTCCAGTCAGCCCATCACAGGGAATCGCTCATGAGTCGTGGGTGATTGCTAAGGAACAGAAATGAAGCATCAGAGTGAGGAGGCATGAGAACAAGACCCTGCCTCGTGCAACCTTCTGGCACCTGCAGTGGCAGTCAAGCCCAGTCTCACATGGGCCCCTTCAGCTGGATGATGGACCCACTCTGTACCCTCAGCTCTGTAACGCGGTGGGTGACATATGCCCTGTTCACCGTGGACATCTGACTTACAGGGGAACCTAGGGGCCCAGGGGCAAGTGTTCATTCTCTGCCAGGTCCTGGTGATAAGCCAGAAGCTTTTTCTCAAAGGGGAAAGCTACCTGCCAAAGATGACAAGGCTCTGTCCCCAAATCCTAAACCTGTGCAGTGATGCAGCTACAGGGGCTTTGCAAGAGCCTCGCCCAGCTTCTCCATCTGCCACAGGCACTTTGGGAACCACTGAGCAGCTGAGTCCTACAGCCCATAGGACAGAGCGCCTTACATGGCAAAGAGGAGCCCCTCTTGTTTTAAGTCACACTCAAACCTGGCATCCTTTCATATTGTTCCAAAAATGGGTACATGTAGCTGTCAAAATCCAAAAATGGGTACATTACCTCTCTTTGTTAGTAATTATAAGGGTCATACAGTAATGTTTCCTTGATCTGGGAGGAATGCTAAAATGTGCCCTAAATATTTCACCACGTTGCCAGGCCCTTGAATGTTAGTGGGATTTATTTCTCAGCTACGGGTACACATGCTTCCTTCCTTCTAAAATATCCAAGAGAGTTATTACTGCCCTTGACACCTGTTACCTGATATCAGGGAAGGGGCTGACATGAAGCTGTGTTGAAAAGAGAGTGATCCTGCCTGTGAGATCATAACAGAGGGCTGGAATGTGGTTATAGTCCCAAGAGCAGTAAAAGCATATTTTTGGCTTTGCAAATTGAAAGCAAGATCCCTTTTGTGACAAAAACATGAGAAACTCAAAGAAACCAAGTAATAATGTAAAACAGTATTTTCAGATTATGTTGAGAAAGGCCCACTTGTTTCCTTCTTGCACACACATACAGGCACATTACACAATGCCAAACGTGCAAAGTGTGTGCAGACTAATCATAAAACGTATCATCCAAACACTTTCAGGAGGGCAGGTGAGCTATCGGTTATTATGTTGGGACAGCATGAATAGACACAGGCTGTCTCGGGTAACCAGGACACGCCATCACCAAGTAAGAGCCATCTGTGACACGCTTAGCGTTCTCGAAGTTCACCGGCTCATACTTGCAGGATGGGTAAGAGCCAGGGGATCCACGATGCACTCACACCCCTCAAGGACTGCTCGCCTGTATTCGTTACCCACTTTCCCTTTCTTTTCCACCACTGTCTTGTGTAAAGTTTGTTTCTTACTGATTTTCCTTTATTTGTTATTGTTTCATTTTACTTCTCTTCTTCAGACACTTCCACAAATTGAATTCACTACTCCACCCCTCCAGGTGTTCTTTGCAGCCAAGACCAAGGCTCTTGGGGTAGAATTTCTTGTCTGAAGTGCATATCTGCATCTTAAAATGCAGGCATAAGTTCTAGGTCTTTTATTTCCTCCAATTATACAGACATGGTCCTCCAATAATACAGAAGAGAAACATTAAAATGACCAGACTTCCTGCTATTTGAGCAAGCTTCATTTCTTAAGGAAAAATACTTTTTGAGCTAAAATGAACCTCAGGAATCGCCTTGTGCAGCTTAATTTCACCCACTTTCTTGGATCTCACCTTGAGAAAGTCATTCAAAAAGGGCCCCCCACTGAGAAGGGCAGCTGACACTGTTTTGTGGGATTGTAACAGGGACTGTTTGCCATGTCACTCCATTCCCAGGGACCAAGATTCAGATCAGACGTGGAACACAGAAAATGACAGAACAGCAGCATTACGGGGAGGCAACCGTCACTTAAGGGCAAGTGCAGGGGTGGGTGTGGTTCAGGGACTCTCTGCACATCAACCATATTAAGCTGTCACTCTGCTATCTGTCCTACACTGAGTGCTTCATCTTCAAATTGAGAGCTCAGAGAGGCATCGCAGGGGCACAGCTAAGAAAACATGCAGGAGTATAAATGTGCAAAGCTTCAGATAATGTATTTTTCTATCTTCTCTATTACCTACACTTTCCTTGCACAGTTTTTCAACAACACTGTGATATGTGATCACCAGTGTCTGAGAGATGCCTTCTTACTTAAAGTCACCACCAAAGCTTAATTAAACTCCAATTAGTAGTTTCCTTTTAAAGTAAAAATATCACAGGGTTTCCCCTGCCAAGTATTCGTGGATGCCATTCTTTGCACTTTCTGATCAATGTGCCTCATCAGTCATGGTTCATCGACTTCTATGAACGGATGAGTATCTGACTCCCGCATCCTTTTGCCTAATGATGCTGATAACTGCAGTTCCCTTGGGACGATGTCTATAAATGTAACACCCAAAAATGGCTTGTGCCTCTCTTGAAATACCAGATTTTTCCACACTGTGGTAATGAAACCAGAACTTTTGGTGAAAGGTAAGGGCATCTGAATTGGGTTTGGTTCTCTAAGCTATGAGTAGATCTCTTCCCAGAAGCAAACTATCTCATTAGGATGCTCCGCTGTTTCTTAGCTTCCACACAGAAAGTGGAGCTCACACTCACCCGATACTAGAAAATCAACTCACAACACATGTTCTCCTGGCACCACATTATTGGCATTTTATCCCACAAAGAACAGTATAATTTCTTTTTTTTTTAACACATGAAGCTGTTCCTAGATTCTGTTTTGTTCCACTAATACAGTTCTATGCCAAAACCATAACCATTTTGATTGACGGTATATTTAGAAATCAAATTATAAAAAGCATATAATAAACCAAGTATTTATCAAGTTCTATAATTTGTTATAGACACATGCATTCTTCCATACCTGAAGAAAATCCTTAGAATCTACAACTTAACCAACTATTGCATATAAGGTATAGCCAAAAGGACCTGTTTTGGAGCATAATATGTCTTAAAATGTTTTTGCCATCAAAAGGCAAACCCTTAATTTTAAAAGCTATATTTAAAATTATTAATCACTTATAATTTTAGAGCTAAACCAAGTAAACTATTTGCACATTTAACCATTTCTCTGAGACCATACATTTTAAGAATGTTTTATTATTGGAAATTTCAAACATATACCCATGTAAATAAAATAGCGTAAAGAGCTTTCTGGGATGTGACATGCTCCGCCCTTGCGTGCCACTCCTGCCCCGGCCCTGGAGTCAGCTTCTCCTTCAAGGGGCAGTGGCCCCTTTTATTCCTTCTACTCTAGAATGTAACTCAGGAGCCAAGATACTGCATCCAATATGCAAATAGGGCTATTTCTAGATTTTTTTGTCTGGGTCCTATGGTTTCTCTGTCTAAAACACCAATACCAAACTGCTTTAATTCTAGAGGCTTAATTGTGTGTTTTCTGGTAAGTCTGGACGCCCCTGCCACCCTTAGCTCTTCTTTTTAAAGGTTTTCCCAGATATTCTTGTTTGCTTTTCTAAGTAAATTTTACAATTAAGTTTTCTTTCTCCAGAAGTAATAATGGCATACTGAAATTAATTCATTAATGTATACAAACAGGCATCTCTATGATGTTGTCTTTCTATATTTCACATATTCCTATGAATCACATTTCATCAGTCCCAGATTCCATTCTTATATTGTCATTTACTTGGCAAAAGTCATGTGATGTCCATAATGTTCTATTTTAATTATAAATTGGGTACTTTTTCTTAATTAAATTCTGACTTATAAGTGTTTCCCACCCCAAGAAATAATCAATAATTCTTGCTATTACTGGTTGATAATTTAGCCTTGTGAAACACATCTTCATCTTTCTAAACATTTATTTTATTTCCATATAAATTTAGTCTTTCTACATTTTAAAAATATTGATGGGGCAAAGTATTGATATTATTTATGCTCTGTTATACCACTGAGCTATCATTCCTCATTTCCTGGCAGCCAGGCCATTTCATCTCATACCCATTGTGCATTTTCTTTGACAAGGAAAATATATTTTGGTAACAAGAATGGAAAGTTCCATCAGCAAAACTAAAAAGCAAAATACATTTTCTTTTACTGAGTTTATTAAAATCTAAGACTGAATCAATGTTTGTTGGCCCTTTTCCATTTAATAGTAAATAAAGCCAAAGAAGTCTGGGTTAGACAATAACTGCATGGTTTGTCTTTCCTAAGCTTTCCCAACCAACTTTTCTGTCATTGTTCATTTGCTGTTTCCACAAAACCACCACTCCCTCCTCTGCTCCAGTGCACAATTATTAGTTTATGGCAAGTCAAACCGAAAGGGTCACTGCCTGTTTTTTAAACTTATGATTGGTGCTTACTTTATTCAGGAGGAAACAAAGCGGCCTGCATGTTTATTATATGAGATTTCCAATACTCCACCATATGAACTTACTATTTCAGCATTTTTACCTGAAAACATGGAAATTTCATAGGGTTCAGATGAATATATTACATATATACATATATACATATATTTATACACACATATGTATATAGATGAGTTTATAAAATATACTAAAGAGACATTTGAAGTTACAAGGAAAAGGAGGGAGGCCCTTGTTCTAGAAACCAGAGCTCATTACTAAGAGAGAGCCCCTAATCTGGCTCCGAGCTTTTGTGAGGCCAAAGCAAGTAAAAAAAAAGATGAGCCCCAAAAAAGAGACCATTTTTCTCCGACAGAACTACATGTTTTTAATGCCCTTTGTTGAACTCATCAGCACAGAAATGTTTCATTAATCAGAATATTCGGTGATATTGTTTATCCTGTTTAAATCTATTTTCAACAGAGGGATGAAAGAGAGAAAAATGGTGTTAGTTATTAACATTGAAACTATTTCTAAACCACTTTAGTTCTTTGACCTGAAATTAATTAAATACTTGAAAAAAATGTTAATCTTTGACAAATTACTGATGGCCTGATATAAACACCAATTATCTTTGTAGATTAATGGTTTTGTGGGAAGACATGTCAAAACACTTTTTCATCTTTTTATTAAGAAGCATAACTACTGTTTATAGGCACATTATATTAAAAGTGCACTTCAGTCACGTTTTTGGAACTATTAAAATGAAACAAATGTTACCTGGATCTAGAACACGCATATCAGCCAAACCCCCTGGTTTATGGAGTTCAGGGGATCCAGAGACACCCACAGCAGCCTCCTTCAGAACACTTCACATCTCTGGTTTCATTCACATTTTCTTCCACATCTCAAAATATATCTGTAGTTGAGGTTTCTGATTAGTTTAGTCTGGTTATTTGATGTCTAAGAAGATATTTCATCAAGATAGCATAACAAATTGTCTTCTAATATGATCTTCCAGTAATTCTTGGAAAATTTATCATAATAATAGAACATTCATGTCCATTCCACCATACAAATAAACTCAGATTATCTTTATAAATTTATGCCAAATACATGTAACTTTTATGTACGTATGTATGCCGCTCAGTGAGAACACACTGACAAGAAGGTTGTGGCTCCTGCCGCAAATGAACTTCTTTTCCACTGGGATGAACAGTAATAGAAGCATTAGTCATGATGCAAAGTGCTTGATGATCTAATCCCAACAATAGCCTTGCCTCCAGGGCTGAAGGAAGCTTCCCAGAGGAGGGGACCCTCCAGCAGTTCTTACCAGGTGGGAAAGCACGGAGGACTTTGGAATTAGCAGTGATGGAAAATCAAGAACAAGGGCACCGTGAGTCAGAGGGGCTACAAGAACTGTGACTTCTAGGACATGAAGTTTGAGGCACGGAGGAAAATGAGTTTCATAACATCCTTACTGCTTGTTTCGATTTGTAGTCTGTGAGCGGGACGAGACTGGAACGGGTCCGTTAGAATTCCTCTCGTCCATGGTCGTGGCTAAGGTGACACCGCCAACGGGCCTGAGACTTGGAATGACGCAGACGTGACGGGGAGGCAAGGTCAGGGTGGGAAGATGGCTGCCGGGTTTGGTCACCCACCCACCGCGGGGCCGCACCCCCACCAGACCCCTCCTGTCGGTCCTCATACTCTGCATCAGGCCCAGTGCGAAGAGCAACAGCCTCCTGCTGGGAGCCCCTTTCCTTGCTGTGGCCAATGGCAGCGAGAAGCACTCGCAGCCCCAGCTTGCCCTCCGGAGCCCCAGCCCGTCCTTCACCTGCCCGGCGTTTCCTCCAGCACTGGCCCCACGGATCTCCAGCATCTTCAGACCCGCCAGATGCAGCACTAAGCCCTTACAGCAGCTCACCAGCTCCCAGTCTACACGAGGTCTAAGCAAACCCTCGACACCATGTCACCGCAGTGATTTGCTCCTCTGCTTGAATGATGAGGAAGGGCTGATACACAGCACTTTCTGTTATTTATAATTTACACGTAAGTTACCAAAACACACTTTTCTTTCTGAAGAAATCACATAAATCAGTGACCTTTTGTGCGTGTATTTACCAGTCTGTGAGGAAGTGGGGAAGAAAGGTCGGAGCTCGTTCTAGTTAGGGGAGTAGTGATGGACTTGAATGAGAATATTTCCATGGAAAACACATTCCTCCTTGAAAAGAAAGCAAAGGGGAGCAGCTTGGGTTCAGATCTGCTCACACATATAGGGTGGGAAATGCCACCTTCACCCTGGGACTAACAGCGGACTGGTGGTTTTGAGGAGAAGAGTGATTTTCCTTTCATGGGCATATCTCTTCACATGCATAAAACAATACACATTGCTATTAATGATGCAGTTAGAAGTTCTTGTCCTGCCATATCTGTCTCCTCAAACCAAGGGTAACTAGCAAACTGCTGTGCAAAGTCTAATAAGTTTGATACATGAGTTTATTTAATACAGTAATTGAGTGTTGAGGATTGGATACCTTGGATATTGGATCAGAACACCTGCCTGTCTGGCACATAAACTTAGCTAAAAGTCAATTCAAACCCCACCTTTCAATTTCTTTGGTTTATCTAGCCAAAAAGCAAAAGAGGAGAGATTCTTCTTTAAGATCTGTTTCAGATCTAAACCAATATTTGCCCACAGTTGTTCTTTTATGCCCTGAAAAATAAATAGCTCTCTGAGCTAGAAAAAAATAGATTGGCTAATCATTCTTGATAAAGCCTTATGATCTGTGTGTGTGTGTGTCGCGCGTGCACATGCACAGGGGTGCAGTGGATGACAACCTCAGTAGGCTGAATTATTTGCCCTTGGCCTGAAAACTGGAAAGGAAGAAACTGCTCATATTGACAATGCACACAGACATCCAGTTATAATGATTCCAATCAAATTTCCTGCCCTATTTTGCTAAGAATCAAGAGCACAATTAAGAAATCAATGATGATTATTGTATGACAAAACAGTGTCTGGAAGGAAAAAAAATCTCTGAGAAAAGAGAAACTTAATTTAGGAATGGCCATAACTCCATGAAAGCTAAATATCTTAACAGAATATAATTTTAAGGGCTCTCTTACAAATAACCAGACAATTTCACTCATTCCCAGCAGAATAATAACTCTGCTGTAGAGATAACAATGTCTAGCTTCTTTTAAGATAAACATTTCCAAGCAGAACATGGGGAATTTCAAAATTAAATGATACACCTCAGACTTTCTTCGTTAGCAGTCCACACATCACCCCTAATGAATGAGATCCACAGCGGACTGACAAGGTGTTAACTCCCAGCTATGAGCACAGCACCGAGCTAATCGTGAAACAGAGCAAACTAAGGTAGAAATATGTGTTGGCTGCATTAATGTATGGCAACAAGCACATGGAAGCACTTTCTGATTTGTTTCTGTCTGTGTGATGGTTTACATTAAGAATAGGATGACAGAGGTGCATTCAGATTAATAAGATGTAAGAATAGCTCTGTTCATTCAAAGTCTCCATGAGGAATGTGAGGTTGGAGTGCATTTCAAAAGAGATATGCATGAAGGAGGGATAAATGTCCTGGGTCACAATAAACATTGAAATATTTTGAAATGTAACTTGTCTTTAACTTAAGAGTTCCACTTCTAGTTATTTGCCATAAAAATTCTAGGTGTAGCTACAAAGATCTCCACTGCAGTATTATTTAGAGTATCTAACTAATTTAATCAAAAAGATCAACTCCAGGGCATTGTTTAAATAAATTATGACATAGCCACATAAAATTCCTGCAAGATAGTAAATTGTGTTAACAAAATATTTCCATAATATAGTATTATAGAAAATACAGTTTACCAAATAAACTGTACTCTATGTGTGTGTGTGTGTGTGTATGTGACAGAAAGTTTGCAGCACAGACCGCCAAATTGTGAGATTTCTCATCTTTTCCTTTGTAAAAGTCTTTTCAAAAATGTTACAACAAACATACTGCTTTCATAATTAGAAATAAGTTAGTTGTTTTCTTAAAAATTGAATGACAAGAAGAGAGGATGACCATGTAAAATTTTGGATTTGGGAGGAATTTCATACAAAGAAGTCAAAAGACTGTCTTTGTGCTTCTCTTTCAAGGGACTGCCCCTCAGTAACGCCTCCTCTTTATTTCCCCTCCTCTTCTCCACAGCATCCTTCAACTTGCTAGAGCCCAGGCACCTTGTTTTGTATTGACGCCTCTTAGCTCACCCTGCAAGGACAGGCTCCCAATGCAGTCAAGGCAGGCTCAGACCAGTGACATCTTCATCCAAAGGGACATGCCGGTCACATGCCAGCTGTCATTGGTAAGGGAGCTGGAGGGTGCAGGTGAAGGGCTGACAGTTCAGGGTTTGGAGAGAAGCAAAGCAGGGTACACCTAAAATTGTCAAAGAATGAAGAAAACCTGATTTAAAACAATATCCTCACTTAGCTCAGTCTAATGGGCCCTGGTGTTCGGGTGGCACTCTCATCCATCCACGAGGGACTGGGCTCAAGGGGCGGTCAGATGTAAGGCAACTGGCCTTCAGCCTGGGCAAGGGGCAGGGACAGAAGGCCCTTTGTTGAGCCGGGTAGCCAGAGTCCCTTGTGCTGAGCAAGGTCTAGACTAAGGGTGTGCGTGCCTGCTTGTCACAAATGTTTTATTGTGTGTCTGGGCAAGTCATTCTCACTTGTTAAGGAACAGCAAGGGTTTTGTTCTTCATGGACTTAAAATATGCCAGAAAAATCAGACGGGCTGAGGGTGGGGAGGGAGGCAGGAGGAGAAAGAGTTCATGTGATGGCTTATTTGTGTTCAGTTTAGCCTTTGGAATAGGCAGCTTCCCAGGGTCCTAAAGTCTTACAGTCTTCATTAGCTCTACGTTTAAAGCAGCTTCTGTGCTGATAATTAAAGAACACTAAGCTGGAGTAGGAAATTCACTTGTTATCGCAGTGTAAGTGTCATCCTGGTAAAGTGCATCACACACATCAATGTGTCTCAGTCCAGGCAAAGCACGCCAGCTGATGGAGGCTTGAGGACTAGTGAAGGAGAGCGTCTTGAGTGTAATTTTCTTCAGTCATTTTTTTGTCCGTGTCCTCTTTCAAGAAATATAAAAACCTCGCAGAGTTTTTATGAAAGTTTACATGAATGCAATGAAAAGCAAATCAAATACTGGAAAACTGTGCTTTTTATTTTCAAACTTTATATCCTTCTCCCTCCTCTGCTGTATCACTTGCCCACATCCATCACCTCCTCCCAGGGATGTGTGATCCTAACTGAAAAGCATCCATTGTTTGCACATAACTAGAAAACCTAGTTTCTAGCCCCAGCCCTGTTTTCACTTATACATACACAAGTTACTTGCTCTCTGGACCTCCATTTCTTGTCTGTTAAATGTATGTTCTATAGCTTGCCTTCCCATCTAATACAGTTATTGAGAATCAAAAATGGTAACATTTAAGACATTTTATGAATAAAGAATATGCAATAGTAGCTATTATGTCAGACCTTCAACTTTGTTACTGGAGTATAGCTGGCATACAAAAAAAGTGTATGTACTGCAAAAAGATGCCAGAACGCAAGAAGTTGTGAAGATAATTCTCTTTGGAGTGAGCCTTTGCTTTGCTGTGAGTCCACCTCCCACCCCACGGAGGGATGGGGGGCTTACGAGTCCTTTACCTCTGGGCAAGTGCAAAGAAATCCAGAGGCCAATGTAGAGCGACCTGAACGTGCTCGCTGTGTTTGGTAGAAGCATAGGATCTGGAACCTGCCTTAAGCCTAAACAAAGTACAGCAGGCTACAGAAGAGGGTAGAAATGACTGCGCTGGGCTCACAGAGCATGGGCAGGGGTGTGCAGCAAGCAGAGGTGGGCTAGCCGACACAGAGACAGACATGGTGGCGGCTCTCACCTCCCGCACAAAGGCAGCCTTAGGATGGGACACAGAAGCATAACAGGGGCTGCCTGTCAGATTGCTAAGAGCTGCTGAAGAGCCCCAGGAACCACTGGGCAGAGATGCAGTCCCCCAGCCAA
Organism: Smutsia gigantea; assembly: GCA_032199065.1. Lineage (NCBI taxonomy): Eukaryota > Metazoa > Chordata > Mammalia > Pholidota > Manidae > Smutsia > Smutsia gigantea. The sequence continues at coordinate 41,495 of JAVSCE010018140.1, read as the reverse complement.
GGCCCTCTTTGCCTTGTGGGGCTCCCAGCAGTGACCACCACCACCACCGAAACACCCCAGGACAAAAGGGGTCAGTTTTAACTGCACCACCCAGAGACAAGAAAACCATCCCGCCAAGCCTTGTGCAATTCCTTATAGTCGATCCAGGGAGTAAAGGCAGGCATTCCAAGTCACTCAAGGTGCACAGGTGGGAGATGGGGAGGGAAACACCCCCTCCTTGCTGGCAGGCCTTTTCCAGGAGGGGCAGCACAAAGTGCCTTTGCAAAGGGCACAGCTAGGCACCTGGAACAGAAAGATGGTGTATGTGTGGGACCCACTTAGGACAGGGGAGAAACAGTTCAAAGCATTCCCCAGAGAAACAGAAGGTTGTCCATACATCAGGGAAGAAATGACACCTGTGTTAGGAGTTGAATTGTGTCCCATGAAAAATGCATAGATTGACTCTTAATCCCAGAACCTCAGAATAGGACCATATCCGGAAATAGGGTCATTGAAAATGTAATTAGTTAAGTTAAAATGAAGTCATACTAAAGTAGGGTGTCTAATTCAGTACGGCTGGTGTCTTCATCAAGAGAAGTCCGGACATAGAGACACACTCAGGGCAGCTGCCCTTGAGCCAGGAATCCCGCTGCCACCAGCTGGGGGCTGCCAGACGGCAGGCGAGGGGCCTGGCAGATACCTAGGGAGCCTAAGGGGGCAGCGTGGCCTGCTGATCCTTGGTCCCGGACTTCAGCCCCAGGAAGCGGCCATTTAGTGACACAGTAAATTCCTGCTGTTTAAGCCTCCCAGCACAGGAAGCTTCATACAGCAGCCCTAGCAGGCTGACACACCCTTTGTCAGAGTGAGCTCACAAAAATAAAGGAAGCACCTAAACACACTGTATAAAGATGTGAAAACAATACTTTAAAGCAACACAGCAGTAGAACCTAACCCCTAAGAAAAAGGCACACAGGACACACAAGCCCTTCGAACTCAGACGCCAAAGGAAAGTAAAATGAAAGATACGTGTTCAGCTCTGAAGTCTTTATGGGCTTGTAACATCACAATTAAATGTCCTGTGCCCACATCTGTCTCCCCAGTACCTGAAAGTGTTGAGTGGGAACTTTGCCTTATTAATCTGTATAATCCTTGCACCTTGCGCAAAACCCCAAATGGTTCCACGAGAACTGATGCAGAGGGAAGAATCATCATGAGCGACCTGACCCACAGCAAGGACATTATTGCGCCAATCCGCGGACCTAAACCTACCTAAACCTAATCCACGGACCTCTAGGCTACATTCCAAACATGCGCAATGGGTGTGCATTTTAATGTACCGCACACCACATTTCATTTTCAAAGCAAATTTATTTTTGACTCTGAAAGCCCGTCTCAGTGACAGAGGGACCTGCAGTCACATGCAGACTGGAAGAAGGTGCCCTGGGTGCCTCCCATCAGGATCAGCCAAGTCAGGGCTGGGAACTGCCCTGCACAGGGGCCCGCCCAGCCTGTGGCTCCAGCTCCCTGCAGGGTCGTCGCCATCCCCTACGTGGCCTTCGAGGGCGCAGCTCCGTATGAGTCAGTGTGCGACCCGGGGAGCTCGGCAGGGAGCCTGGGGCCTCCAGGGTCCCCCCCACCAACCCCTGCCGGGGAGTGGGGCCCGACGTGTCCAGCCTGAGCACCGCGCCTCCTCCAGGCCCAGCGTCCCTCGTGCGTTCGCCGAGCCCTGTCCCCTCCTGCCCCGCAGGAACAGCCCGCGAGCCTCTCACGGAGGCCCAGGGGCCGGGAGGAAAGGCCGGGTCTCACTCCCTGGCCCCACACCTGCGGGCGGCCCCTCCCGTGCACGCGCCAGCTGTTACCGCCGCCCTATTGCCCTTGTGAAGCGCCCTCCTCTCTCCACCGAAAGGAATAAGGGCAGCTTCCCTGAGGCCGACAGTGGTAGGGAAACAGGCCGGTGGGGGCGCCCCACTGGGGACAGCGGACACCGGGCACCTGTGCGGGGAGGGGACCGGCCGCGGCGACCAGAGGTGCGCACCCCGAGGCTGCAGCGCTGAGCCCCCTGCGGGGGCGAGGAGAGAACAGAGCCCGGCGCCACCTCCATGTCGCAGGCCCGAGGGTCCAGAAGCAGGGACAGAGAGCAAGCGGGCCCAGGCACGTCTGCCACCGTCAGAGGTACAAGCTTCCGAAAACAGCCTGGACCTTGCTGAGGGTGTGAGAGCACGTGTGTGAGCTGTGCGTGCGCACTGCCTCCGCACCGTCCGCGCAGGCGCACGTGCCGTCGGGGAGCGTGCCGGCCGCGGGGCTCGGGGCGCCTGGAGACCAGCAAGCCTGGCTCGGGAGGAAGTAGTGCGCCCCGTCCCCCGTCAGGCCCCACGGCCGCTAAGAAAATCCGCAGAGAAACCGGCGGATTCTTGTCTAAAGCCCTCCCTGCCTCCGGGCGCTGCCTGCTGCGGCCCGCCACGGGGAGAGTGCCGGTGGGTGCGGCCCTGACGGGGTCGCAGAAGGGAGGCCGGGGCGGGGTGGGGCAGCAGCGGCCGCAGGAGGACCCGCACAGCGCCCGGGACCGGGTCCCTGAGCTCCCCTGCCCGCCGGCACCCGCCCTGGCTGCACATTCACACTCCTGCGTGGTCTGAACACCAGAACGTAACCACAGCCGCCCCTCCAGAACCCCGGCCCCCGCGGACCCGGAGACGGACCTGTTTGTGCGACTCTCCGCCGTGTGCAGAAGGCCCTGACTGTGGTCAGAAACTCCAGACCTGCTCACCTGTAAATCAGTGATAATAATGACCCCTCCAAGGGTTATTGTGAATTTTTAATTCTGCAGCATTGGTAAAATGCCTGGAAAATAATAAATATGTAATCAAGTAACTGTGACAGGTCACTAGTGTCACTGTGCCCCCGGCGCGCCTCACCCCGGCACTGAGAGCTTTGTGGTGGTGCAGGTGCCCGGGTGCTCCACCCGGACCCCCAAGAACACACTGAAATAAATCCTCCCGTAAGGGCAGCAAAAAACCCTACCTTAATTTTAGTGCAAATTGAAATGGGATAGAAATGTAAACACTGAAAAAAAAACTTGAGCAAACATTTTAATTCATGCTCATGAATCGCACTTTCTTTGTTAGTAATCACTTGGTGGGCGCCAGCTGCCAACAAGACCATAAAATCAGGCATCAAAACCTTCCGAGTTTGGAGACATGACCTCCAGCCCCGGCGCTGTGAAGGCCTCGCTCGGGCCTTGAGCACTTCAGGCGAGCAGCGCTGTCCGCAGGGTCCTGAGCGGCGCGGGCTGTGCGCCGGTCTTGGGAGCGCTCTCAGCCCTCACGGTCTGCATTCATGACACGAAGATTTTAAATACAAGAATCCTGAGTTATGGACATTGAGGACTTCCCGAAAGATGGCATCATTCCCCTGGGAATGGGTGATGGAATCATGCAAAAGGGACAGCCTAGGAGAGAAGGGAAACCTAGCCTGGAAAATGAAAGGGAACAAAGGGCTCAGACTGAAGCATGATTTGTGGGCCTGCACTGCCCTCCTCAGAGAGCAGGGGGCAGTGGGTTGCGGGCCTTCAGTATGGGGAGGGAGAGAGGCCCTTGCCCAGGAAACAGGATTCAGACACACCGTTTCCTAGATGACCACACGTGCCTCTGAAGTCAGACGGGCTCCTGTGGGCGCCAATCAAATCACCCTCCAGTTACCCAAACTGACACAGGCGGCACCTGCTCGGCCTCGTCAGAAGGAAAAGGCACCATATTAGGGACATTATATACCCTCTTCCCACCCGCAGAGAAGCTGCCCCACTTCCCTGTCTGGTGACTCATTAAATTCCTTATAAAAGTTGCCATTGGCTCTTCACTTTTGACGAGGTCGTTAAAGGTCCCCTTTGCAGAACGCTGCCCAGAGAATTTACCACTAAAGGAGCGCGACAACAGGAAATGTAGTACAGAAGAGAACTTAGCTTCCCTAAAAGTAAAACTTCCATCCTGTTACATTCATCTATAGGTAGTAATCGCCATCGCAAAAGGCATTTTTTGAGCGTTTGATTTTTGATCAGTTAAACAGAACAGTTGTCATTTGAGCAGAGCCCACAGCAGAACTCAGCTAGAGTAGTATCTGGTATCAACACACCCCATCCCTCAAGACAAGTTCACTGTGGACTGAACGTGGGTTTTGTCATCAGCCTACAGACTTCACAAACATTCTGGGACATGGACACTGCAATATCTTTCTTAATCCATGAATAATTATGTCTCTCTTTTAAATAAGCTGTTCCTAAAAGTTCTGTAATAAAATCCATAGCTTCCAGCCCTAAGGCATTTGCCCACAGGTAATATTTAAATACAACTCAAAATGAGGTCCAGCCTCAGATGAGAGGATTTATGTGGTTTTATTAAATGTTACGCTGTCTAGTCACCAAATAGCGACTGCATGGCCACATAACTCCTTAGTTGCTCTATCGATCAAACTCATGAAAGTTAAAACAGCAACATAATATTTATACCTACCAAAATATTTTGAAGGTATAATCCATGTGTCAATTACAGGCACAAAAATGTGTACAAAAGGCTTTTTGCTTTTAGCAATCTAAATATTCTACCATAAAAGGGATGAATTATCTAGCCATTAAAATTAGGTTTTCAAAGATTGTATAAAGACATGGGGAAATAGTCCCCATAAATAGTTTTTAAGATTAGGTATAAATATCTGTATGCAGTATCAGTCAGTCATAAAGCATACATAAACATTCATATAGGTAACCATTCTGTATAAATACACATACATTACAATGTAGCAGCATAATGTTCTAGATGGTGAGATTATGGGCATTTTTTATTTTCTTTAAATCTTCTTACAATTTTTCAAATTTTGCACAATGAAAATGTGTTACATATTTTTTAATTAGAAAAGACAAACTTACTAGTGTTACCTAGCCACTCACAACCTCATGGATGACACTCACCAAGAGAGGAACAGCAGCTTCTCAGGGCAGGTGCTGCCATTCCTGAGGGACTGAGGCTGATTTAATTAGGGGCAAAAAATCATTACTTCTTTTTTCCTTCTGAGAGGTTTTTATATGTTGTCAGAGTTGAGGGTAGAGAAAAATATACCACTTGGAATACTAAATCAAGAAGAAATAGATCTGTTTTACAAGGCTGTGTTTTATCATTATTACAAGTGGACTCATTCCCAGTGCATTAGGGTTCATCACCCTTCTCTGTGTCTCATGGTTCCCCTGCACTGTCTGGACCCGTCTGAACAGTAAAATAAATCAAATTACCCTGACAAACAGCACAGTATTCTCAGAAGAGAGGCTCTGTGTCCCTCCTTTTATTCTATATTGTGCTTGAATAATGCACATGAGACCCTCTCATTCAATTGGTCTAAACATAAAGCCTTTGGAAAAACCAGGCATCCTACCCTTTCCAAACTCACATACAACCCCCATTAATGTTAATAACAGCTACACGGAGGGATGAGGAAAAACCATGCCCATCATGTTCTATTACATTTTTATTTTATGAACTGGTCTCCTGGATGATAAATCGGCACTACTGTGAGACCATGATTCTTTGGGGAAAACCTCCATGGCATTTTCCTTCTTCGTGCTATTCTGATGCTCCTGAAAGGAAGAGTCCCCAAAACTACACACATGCTGAATGTTTTTGATGTGTAATGATGATTGTACTGTGGATGACACCCCCATAAAATGCCAAATGCATCGTTAGGTTAGCAAGTGCAGTTCTGCTAAAAAGAAAAACTACAACTGCCAGAGGTAATTACTGCATTTTCCAAACATGCACTCAGCAGCTGGTACACAGACAACCAGAATGAAACCACGCCCACCATGAGGTAAGTCTCGGGCACCCAAATCCTTCAGAGTCAGCATCTGGCAGAAGGCCAGTGATGGTGGCATGGCCAGCCCTACGTCTGACACCCCTGGCATGGCCTTATTTGCCTTTGCTACAAAAGGATGAGTCAGGGATTCGTGCCTCAGTTCCTAATCTTTACCGTTTCCATATGGCAGGTGACTCCACTGAATGTCCTTTTTTGCACCTTCCTTTTGTTGGTGCCCAGCCTCACCTCCATTCCTCTGCTCAAGTAGCTTCCTGAACTTAAAAAAATCTTCCTTTCTTTCTTGCCCAGGACCCCTTTGCTCTCTCTGGTCCACTTTGCTCTCTCCCTTTATTAAAAAAAACAAACTTTATTTTTTAGAGCAGTTTTGGGTTCACAGCAAAACTGAGGGGAAAGTGTAGAGAGCCTCCCATACACCCACTGACCCCACCGCAGAGCCTGCCCTGCACAGACAGGTCCATTTGCCACAAACGATGACCGTGTGTCGTCATCCAAAGCCCACAGCTTATACTGGAGTTCACACTTGGCGCTGCACATTCCACGGTCCTGACAAATGCATACTAACAGGCACCCACCACGGCGGCCCCCCCAGCACAGTTTCACAGCCCTGAAATTCTCCCTGCTCGGCCGGGCCATCCCACCCCTCCCTTAAGCCCTGGCAACCATTGACCTTTTTATTGTTTCCATCGTTTTGCCGTTTCCAGAATGTCATAGACCACTAAGAAGTCTTTTCAGGTTGACTTTCTTCATTTAGTAACATGCATTGAAGCTTCCACCATATCTACTCATGGATTGACAGCTCATTTCTTTTCATACTGAGTGATATCCCATTGTCCGGGTGGACCACGGTGTATTTATCAATCACCCAAGAGGGACATCTTGGCTGCTTCCAAGTTTTGGCAATCACAAACAAAGCATCTATAAAAATATATGTGCATATTTTTGTGTGCACAGGAATTCTCAGTTCATTTGAGTAAATACCAAGGAGCGTGATTGCTGGGTTGTGTAGCAAGCATGTGCTTGGCTTACGAGTGAACTCTTGAAATCCCTTCTGCTGTGGCTCTGCCAGTTTTGCATTCCTTCTCTGAATTAGAGTTCCTGTTGCTCCAGGTTCTTCCTACAGTTGATATTGTCTGTGTTTCAATTTTGGCCATTCTGATACATGTGTGGTGGTATCTTATTGTTGTTTTAATTTGCATTTCCCTAATGACATCTTAGTGAGGTGTCTGTTCAGATCTTTTGCCCATTTTTAATCATTCAGGTTATTTTCTTATAGTTGAGTTTTAAGTGTTCTTTGCAAAGTTTTGAAAATAGTCCTTTGTCAGATGTGCCTTTTGCAAATATTTTCTCTGAGCATGTGGCTTGTCTTCTTATTCTTTTGACACTTTCACAGAGCAGTTTTAAACTTTAATGAAGCCAAACTTTTTATTCCTTTCCTGCCTCATACCTTTGGTGTTGTATCTAAAATTCATTTCCATACCCAAGGTCATCTGGGTTTACTCCTACGTTTTCTTCTAGGGGTTTCATAGTTTTGCATTTTATATTAAAGTCTATGATTCATTTTGGGTTAATTTTTGTGAAAGGTGTAAGGTCTGTGTCTAGATTCTTTTTTTTGCAGGTGGATATCCAGTTGTTCCAATACCATCTGTTGAAAAAAATTCTTTGCTGCATTCACTCCTTTGTTGAAGATCAGATGACTGTGTCTAAGTAGGCCTATTTCTGGGATCTCTATTCTACTCCATCCATTTATTTCTTTTTGAACCAATACCATATTGTCTTGATTGCTGTAGCTTTATGGTAAGTCTTATGCTTTGGTTGGGTCCCATGACTTTTGATAAGTTGTATTTTCATTTTCATTTAGTTCAAAAATATTTTTTACTGTTTCTTTAGATGTCTTTTTTGACCCTTTTGTTACTTAGAAGTGTGTGGTTTAATCTCCAAGAAGTTGGGGCATTTCCAGTTATCTTTCTGTTACCTATTTCTAGTTTAATTCCATTGCAATCCAGGTGCAGAAATTGTATGATGTTGTAAAGGTGTGTTTCACAGCCTAGAATGTGCAGATAGGTGCATATCTCATCTGCATTTGAGAAGAATGTGTGTTCTGCCAGAGTGAGTGAGATAGTCCACAGACACCCATAAATCCAGTGCTTCGACGAAGCTGTTGAGTTCATCTGTGCCCTTCCTGAGCTTCCACCTGCTGGATCTGTCCACTTCTGAGAGAGGGGTGTTCACAGTGTACTCCTCTATTTCGTCTTGTAATTCTATCAGTTTTTGCCTTACTTACTTTGATTTTGGTGTTTAGCACATAAATATTAAGGATCGCTATATATTCTCAGAGATATGGCCTCTTTATCATTATGTAATGACCTCTTTACCCCTGATAATTTTCCTTTCTGTGTAATCTGTTCTTCCTGGAATAATATAGATACTCCTGTTTTCTTTTGATTTGTTTTAGCATTGTATAATTTTGCCATGCAATTACTTTGATCTGTAAGTGCCTTTATATTTAAAGTGGATTTCTTGCAAACAACATGTAGTTAGGTCTTGTTTTCTGATCCACCTTGACAGTCCCTGTCTTTTATTTGGTGCATCCAGGCCACTGATGTCCAAAGTGATCACATAGCTGGATTAACAGCCGCCATATTTGTTACTGTTTCTTATTTGTTACCCTTATTCTTTGTTTCTATTTTTGTCTTCCACTGTTTTCCTGCCTTTTATGGCTCTGAGAATTTTATGAGATTGCATTTTCCCTCCATTCATAGCATATCAGCTATATTTCTGTTTTTACTCTTTTTAGTAGTTATAGTCTATACAGGTTGCAATATACAGTCACAAGTAACCCAAGTCCACTTTCAAATAACTATATACTACTTCATGGATAGTTCAAGTTCCTTATACTAAGGAAACAACCCTAATTCCCCCTTCCCCCATCCCATCTATCACTGCGGTAATTCTCATACTTATAACAAGCATATATATATATATATATATATATGTCCATGATAGAATACATTTTTGCTATAATTTTGAACAAACTATTAGATTAGTTAATTTTAAAAGTCTTTCATTTATTTATTCCTTTTCTGATATTCTCCCTTTCTTCATGTAGATCCAAATTTATGATCTATATCATTGTCCTCTCTGAAAAACTTCATTTAACATTTCTTACAGGGCAAGTCTACTGGAAATGAATTTCCTCAAATTTTATTTTTTTGAGAATTTCTTTATTTCCCCTGTACTTTAGGAAAAATAATTTCACAGCATGGAATTCTAGAGGTGTTTTATTCTGTCAACACCATAAATATTTCACTACATTCTCTTCATGCTTCTATATTTCTGAGAAAATATCTGATATAATTCTTATCTTTGTTCCTATATGTGTGTGTTATTTTTCCTCTTGCTTCTTTCAATATATGTTTTTTATCTTTGATTTTTGTAAATGATATGCTTAGGTGTAGTTTTTCTGTTTTAATATTTATCTTACTTGATGCTCTTTGAGGTTCCTGGGTCTGTGGTTTTGTGTCTGATGTTAATTTGGGGAAATTTTTCATTCAATATCATCTCAAATATTGCTTTTGTTCCTCTCCCTCTTTCTTCTCATCCCACTGTTTCCAGGACATATATGTTATACCTTTTGTAGTTGCCCCACAGTTCTTGGATATTCTGCTCTTTTATTTTTTTTCAGTCTTTTTTGTTTATTTCCTTTCTAGTTTTGAAGGTTTCTACTGAGATATACTCAAGCTCAGAGATTCTTTCCTAACATGTCAAGCCCCATTTCTGTGACAATGCCTGGGTCCCTAGGACTCTTCTTTGTTCTTCCTTACATTATCTCAGTTCCCACATGCTGTCTACTCTTCTATAAACCCCTTAGCATATTAACCATAGCTCTTTAAATTCTTGGTCTGATAATTCCAGCATTCCTGCCATTTCTAACTCCTATTCTGATATTTGTTAGTCTCTTCAAATTGTGTTTTTTATTGTAGTATGGCTTGTACTTTTTGGTGGACATGATGTACTGGGTAAAGGGACGTTTTAGGCCTTTAGCAATGTAGCGGCAATGTGTGGGGGCAGGGAAAGCATTCCACTGTCTTAGGATCAGTCTCCAGCCTTCGGTGAATCCATGCCCCTGGACCATGAGCTTCATCAGTGCTCCTCGACGTTCTCCCTCCAGGTGACACAGGGCAGGTGGAAGGCTAGAGCTGGGTCTTTCCCTTCTCACATGTGGAAGGCCACAGTCAGCTGAGGTCGAGTATTTCCTTCCCCCAGATTGGTTAGGCTCTGAAAAAAACCTCAGCAGGTTAGACTCCAGTAGGATAGTTTCTCCTGAGGACAAGTCTTGCTAAGAACAGAATTCTCTGTAGGATTTCAGAATAGTTACTTTCCTCCTCCCCTAACAAAAGGACAGAGGGACTTTTGTCTGCTTCACTTCAAGAATCTTGTCGAGCTCTTGAAGGCAAAGCTCACAAAACTGTGGGCCACCCATCACTGGGGACCTTCAGAGGTTTTAACATGGACACTTGTCTACACTGAGCCTCTGGCAATTTGTCAGTTACAGTTCAGATTCTTCTACCCAGCACTGGTTCCCTCCAGGTTTCTGCCCAGGTGAGCCATGATGCTGTCACTGCTGTCCGAGTCTCCAGCTGGGGGCAGGAGTTTGCCCGTGATCTCACTTCTACTCAAAGCACGAAGGCTTGTTTGTTCAGCTTCTTTCTTATCCGTTAGGACAGAGTGATGACTTCTAAGCTCCTTTCATGCTGGACCCAAAACTGGAAGTCCTGTTCTCTTTCTTGTTCACATTTTGAATAAACTTCTGATAATCACCGTATAGTTTGTACTGATGGTATGTTTTCCTATATGGATCTCTGAATTGTTTATTATATTGACACCTAGATGTTAGGCTTCCTTTGTTGAGAAAATAATCTCACATAATAATCTTACTTTGCCCAGAATGCCCAGTACAGTCCAGCAGGTATCCAAAAGGTGATCAATAATCGATGTTTGTGAACAGTAGTTAACCTTTGAGCACTCCTCTGGTGCATCATAGTCTTGTGACCCTCTATGTAAGTGTAAGTGTATGTTGTACATCCTTAACTGTAGAAATATACAATAAAAAATCTAGGCATCAATAATGCATACATAGAATATGCACCTTTATGAAGCCAAAGAGCATTGAAAAATAGAACATACATTTGTAAGACATAAGATTTATTTTGTAAATAAGTAGAAAATACTTTCGAGAAAATTGATTACATAGAGAACTGCTTGGAAAAAAACTCACAGCACCTCCCTCCCTCCCTTCGCATTGCTCACCTGACACCTTGGAGTTTAAACCTTGGGGTGGCCACTTACTAGTGATGGGGATTAGTAGGTGTTGAGAAAAATAACTGGTAATTAATTTCACCTCTCAGAGGCTCAGTTTCTCCGTACAGAAAACTGTGATCATGTTTACTTTGTGGGGTGTTTATGAAAGTTAAATGAGATGGCATTTAATACCAGCCAAGAATCCCTGGAAGGTTGTAGACGCTTTGAAAACATTAGTTGTCTTCCCACTTTTCTCATATCCTCTACTTTGAATTTATTTTCAAGAAAATCAATTGTCTCTGTAGATGAATGTGTAGATTCTCTGTTGTCAGAAAACAAAACCTCTGTATTCAGTGTAATTTCCCTCTGTTGTAACTGCCAGGAGCTCTGAGCACATCTGTCACCCAAGCGTATTTATCTGCTCAGCTTTTATTCCTGCAAGACCCCACGTTATTTTGCATTTTATACAATGGCGATTGTTTTCAGGTACATAATCTCAATCATCTCAAAATGCTAAATATAACAATGCACATATCAACTTAAATACAAATCATTCATAATGGGGAAAGCATTGTACTAAAGCATCTGAAAATTTGCTTTCCCAGCTCTGATACAAACTAGCTTATATGCTTAGGCATGTAATTTAATATTAATAGGTCTTAGTAAAATTAAATAATTTGTGAGGTCATTTTAAATTATAATTTGCAATTATTTTCATCTTTAAATAGAGACACATTCATAATAGACATTATGCTCTATATAATTTTCTTACTGTGTCAAATTTTGAAGACAGAAACTTAATGTACTGTCTCAAAAAGATGTCTACTAATATTTCTCTCTTGAGCATGCTTTTAGAGAGCTGAAGCCAGGGTAGAAAAGGCATTTAAGTCTCCACAACTAAGAGGATTTGATCTTTCAGTAAAGAAAAATCATTCTTAAAAGTCTCTTGAGAAGATTTGAATGTCCCTTTAGTCCACCCAGTATGTTTTTGCAAAATTACTGTCCAATGGAAGGAACATTGGATTCTTTAAAAATTAATAAATAATGAATTAATTAATAAGAAAGTACACTGAGTAACTGCTTGTAATTAGAAGAAAATAATACTGAGGTATTTTTATAAGACCCCTAAATATACTATCAAATGTTTTTACATATTTAAATAATAAATGTGAAAATGTAAACAATTTAAATATTAAATCATAATATTATTTTAAATTATTTTATGGAAACAAATAGTAATGTTCTATAAAAATGGCAGTAAAATGAATTCATTTTAGCATCCATTGGTGAATGCATCTAATAGCAGTGGTAAATATATGGCAATGTATCATATTCTCTGTCTGTCAATGTATATTTTCATATTTTGACACAGCTCACTTATATACTTATCACATCTTGTTACTACATGTTAATTATGCAGGAAATGAAATAAACTTATCAGGATAAAAGTGCATTTATTTATTAAATTCCCTCTGTCAGCTCCCCTCACTTACTAAGAAAAACAAGCATTTCCAAATACTGTCCCTTAAACTAAAATTTTTTATTTCTTTATAACTTGTCAGTGTCTTCTATGAGCCAGTGTAATGCTAGGTGCCCACATATCCTTTCTTCCCTTTAAACAGAGAACAATAAATTATAGTCATTTAAACAGACCATCCACCTGATAATGACACTCCTGACCATTTTGAGTACAGTTTTCTGACTGGAGAAGTAGGTATATCCATCTATGCTTACAACACCCTCCTCTTCATAGAACTATTTACTCACTAAGTAGCTACTCGCAAGGATTGGAATATGTCAATAACCAGAGAGGCCTCCTAAATTTTTAAGGACAATGGCTTTTCTATTATGTCTCCCTTAGTGACATAACTTTATCCTTTCCAATCATCATACCTGCTTCATTTTCTCAAACTCGCTTCTAACAACTTTAAACTGGTTTGTCAGATTAACTGGAGTTAAAGATACAGAAAACACCAAGCTACCAGAACAAGCTAATTTCAAATGTGGCTTTCTCAGATAAAAACGAAAGATAAAAAATATTTTAAAAGAATGATTCTTTTTCTCAGGTATATATTATGCTAACAATATTTCAACACACATGAAACATTTCAAGTATAAATGAAATGCTGGCGACATTAAAGTACCTCCATTAAGGAAAACAAAAACCCAGGACTGATTGATAATCCACTCCAATGATGGCTTCCAAGCTTCCATATTCTACTTCCTACACTAAATGTCTTCCTTTAAACATGTGCAAACATCCTGCCTTTATTGCAGGATATCAAATGCAGGAGGAATTGAACCCCTTTTCTTCAACACTTGATGTTAGGAAGTTAGAAGAGCAGATTGGAGAGTGTGGCTTAGAGATCTGAAAATTCAGTTCTGCCCCTGACTCTGGCTTTATTACGTTAATGCCCCACATCACCCTTCTGTAGAGTCACGTATATAACTTGACTATGGACAAACTGGGTCGTTTATTCCAGATAACAAAGAGAAGCTCTGATGAGTAACTACTTTAGTTACGTGTCTTCTTGGAAGGCCAAAGGCCCTGAGCAGCGAGGGAAGACGGCCCTAAACCCTCCTCAGCAGAGATGGCAAGCCACGGGGGTCCAGCCCGACACAGGCCTTGCCTGAGAACCTCGGATCTGGGCTCCTTCCCTCAAGTTCCCAAACGGAATGTTTTTCTTTTTTACAAAATTAGAGAACTTTACAATTTGAGGTTGTCGGGAAGTTAAGAAAAGCGGGTTATGAGAAGGGTGAACAACGTTTTTCAATTTGCCCAGTGACTTTTCTGGTTTTTTGGGGGAATAATCTATATTTTAAAAAACCTGGCTTCCTGTTGTTTGCATTTTGCTATGTCACCCAGAGGAGTAGGGACCTAGATCATTAAAATTTTTTGTGGATTTGCACGCCAACACCCAAGCCAGTATGTGCTGCTGTCACGTGGCTCCTCTCAGCGTCTGTGCCTGACCTTCTCCCATTAACACCACCCCGTCCCGGGATTCACATCTGGGCCCAGACACATGCGGCCCTGCAGGCGCCCCTCCTTGGGCATGAATATGCAAAATAAGCAGGAATCTCAACTGGGAGGAAAGGAGCATCCTGGATGGATTTCCTGAGCCCTGTTTACAGTATTAGATAACAATGGAGTTAGAAACAACGTTGGAGAGGTAGTATTCAGTATTTTAACTTTTTAAAGCCTATTCCAGTCCATTTTGAAATTATAAGACATTATACTGAGAACAGAAAAAACTAGGTGGCTCCACATAGGCTGAAATGGGGAAATAAAGGTATCATCATTAATTTTTACTTCTGCAAGTTTGTCGTCTAACGGTGGCTTTCTATCTCGTAAGGACAAAGCAAACTGAAAGGATTGCTAGCACCTGGGGTGTCAGGGCTGAACCGGAACCCCTGATGTGGCCCCAAACATTATAAGCCCTAAGCATGGAAACTGTACGTGCTGCCTCATATGGCAGAGGAAGTCTGAAGATACATATAAATTAAGAATTCTGAGATGGAAAGATTATTCTGGATTATCGAGGTGGCCCTTGAATTCAGTAACAAATATCTGTATAGGTGGAGATCTGACACAGAGGATGGCAGTGTGAACTTCTGGTTTTGGTGACAGAGGAAGGGGCCGGGGGACAAGGGATGCAGCTCTGGAAGATAGAAAAGACAAGGGAACAGAACACCCCCCAGAACCTCCAAGGGAGTACTTGACTTTAGCCCAGAGAAACTTTCAGATTTCTCCAGAACTATAAGACGATGAACATGTGTTGCCTGAAACATCCAAGTTTGTGGTACTTTGTTACAGTAGCAACAGGAAATTAATACAGAAGATGCAATTAAAGAAGCTTACAATATGACAGGGCTGGGGACAAAGCAAATGAAAAAGGTCAAGAGTTTTCAGACAGAATGAAAACATGACACCAAAATGTACTTTCTGAGCAATGTTTAAGTGAAATTAAACACAATAATAAAAGGAATAAATCCCCTTCTCGTTGATTATTCTGGACAACTATATTAACAACTAAAAAGCAATGTTCCTTGCCACAAAGACTTAAATTTTATTTGAAATTATCTATAAGTCTAGAACATGAAGATAAATGAGTCAAAGACTTGCATGTTATGGAAAACATATAGCACAACTGAAATGAATAATTTTGCAGAAAACCATTAAAGACCAGGGAAAATCATGTGAGTTCTTAGATTCTGGGCAAATCTTTTGCAAAAACAGATAGCAGAACCTTTTACACTGACACATTCACCAGGAACAAAGCGCACACATGCAAAGTTAACAATCCTACAAACAGATATCATGGAAATAGCTCCCTTTGTTGGCAACACTATGCTATATTGCTGGAACTCTAGCCCTTTTCCTGAAGGTATGTAATCTTTTGACAAATGAGTTAAAGGCAGACATGAGGAAGGATTAAACTTGGGCCATACAAATAATTAAAAGAAATAAACAGGTTTTGAATAAGAAATTTAAGAAAAGCCCTTTATATCAATGGCCAATATTAATGAAGGACCCTTCTTGTCTAGGGCCACTTCTGTGCTAATCAAAATGCTTCAACATTCAATTATCTATAATAATGAAGGACTAAGAAAAGAAAACATCCTGACTGACATCTTCAGCAAAATGCAGATTTTCATTTTATCCTGGCCTCTTCGTCCTTTGCAACACCACCCCCAACAGCTCTGAAAGTGTCTTTGCTTTCTCGCTTCTTATTTCAGCTCCATATTTATTTATTCTTCCTCAAGAAATAGTATTAGCTATTCTCCCAGGCATTCAAGTTGCCTCAGTGAATGATGTTCGTGCTCAAGACTTGGGGGTCAACAGTGGCAAGAAAACAATTTCCATTAGGTATTTGCAGTGGACTGAGGTACTCTAAAAATAATAGAGGGAGTATTTCCTGTAGGACAGATTACGAGTTCACATTGACATTTTCAAATTACCCCTATCTTCACTCAGTCTTTTATTTAACTTGTTCTGGTATAAAAGCCTGATAGTCCGATTTTTCTGCCCTTTTTATGCCACCTCTTTCCCTCTTGGCCCTACCACTCCTAATGTGCCCTCTACGCACTGTGCCACCCCAAGCGCCCTGCCCTTGAATAGCTTACACTTCCCATCATCCCCATTGTCTCGCGGCCCACACATCCTGGAATGGACTCGCCAAAGTCCCCAGGTGAAAGCGATTGCATCTGTCAGTACCACCTGGAAACATTCTCCAGGTCTGGCAGAGAGACAGAAATGTCCGCCTGATCCCAGGCACACCTGGTGAGCTGAAAGCCAAGGGTGTCCTGGTGTGGGGTTCCTCTGTTACTTAGTGAAAGACAAGGAGACAGACGGTGCTAACACACCAGCTCTCAAGGCTTCTCCCTGAAGCTCGACTTTCTTTCCCTTCCTTACGACACCCTGTCATTGGCATTTTGATAACTGAGGTCAATCAGTAACAATTCCATACTGGCCTTTCATTTAGATATCTACCACTTCCACTACAGTAATGTCAGATACTTTTGACACATCACCAGAAGTTTTCTTTCTGCATGTGGACAAGTAGAAAGAATTCCAAATGGGACAGATTAGAAAACCCTCATACAAACCTATAACATTTTAATGGATTAAAACCTGCCAAATCTGGGTTACTGTACACTTGCTACAGAAATAAAACATAGTCGTTTTGGAAAAGTTAAAACTATTGAAATATAACCTAATTTACCATGAAAGATACCCACACAGTTTGAATCATAGCATCTCGTAAAGAAATGTGATGTCTCCCCTAAAGTAAATCTCTGAAAGCTAATTATTTTTCCACCCAGGAACTTGAAAATATTTGGAAAAATCATAGCACCTCAAGGTCAGAATATTTGGCTGCAAGGGAAACAATTTGGTGTCACATTTAAAAACAGAGGCACTTGGACCCAAGCCTCCCCGGGGTGTAAGGCGGGCCAAAGCCATGAATAGGGGCTTCCCGGCGAGGTAGGTTTCTTACCTGTGCAAACTAACTGGTGGTGCCTTCCCTGGCAGCAGGCATTAGGCCAGTTCTCCACGCTTTCCACGTGTGGCAAGATGTAGTGGTCAGCCTGCGTCCGGAGTTGTATATGCAGAGTACCTGTGGTGATTTAGCTCTAAACCACATCTTTTCAGCCTCTGCTCCTCAGCATTGGGAAGCTGGATGGCTTCTAAGGTCTGCCTTCTCTGCAATGCCGACAGCCCTCTGCTTTGGGAGATGATGTCTTGCTTGAGGGTTTGAGCCCTGGGCAAGTTCACTATGGAGACCGAGGAATGACAATGGAACATTCTTGGGGTAAAAGGGTTTCACCCACATGTCTACATACAGCAGCCTGCAG
This sequence comes from Smutsia gigantea, assembly GCA_032199065.1. Lineage (NCBI taxonomy): Eukaryota > Metazoa > Chordata > Mammalia > Pholidota > Manidae > Smutsia > Smutsia gigantea. The sequence goes on along the minus strand of JAVSCE010018140.1, from coordinate 24,011 downwards.
ATTTATAACCCACCTGTCTGCCTCCACCCAGAGCCTTGGGCAGAGCTCTTTATATAGTGACTCAGTCAGTAACAACTCATTGCCTACAGGTGTGGAAGCCGTAGCCTAGAAGCAGGCCAATTACATCCATCAAGTATAGAGTCAGGTGAGGCTCCTAGCCGTAGAAACTTCCATTTTCCCCACAGATGGCATCCCTTCCCTCATCAGCTCCACCATCCAACATGGTCTGTATGTAGGAAGGCTCGAGGCTCAAGGCTCAGAAGGTACTCTAAACCTCTAAATCTTGCCCTTTGAGTAAAAGGTTAATGTATCAGGGACTTCAGACTTCTGCCACCTAGTTTTGGTGAAACCTGTCTGCTGCATGTTTAAGCATGTGTCCATCCTTGTATCTCAGAGTGGTGTCTCTACTTAAGTGAGGTTAGGCACTAAGGTCAGCACATCAGGCAAAAATAGGGTATACTCCAATGAGTTCAAAACCCCCATTAGCACCCGTAAGTCTTCAGGATGTAAGTGCCTGGACTCTGATAAGAGCATGACTGACTGTGACTGTTTCTCTCTGCATTTTGGTTTTGTCCTTCTATGCCTTTGGAATGGAAACCAAGAGATTTGTTTGAAGAAGGGAAAGCCAGGGGAATAAGGAAAAGGATTGTCCTGCATTCAATGAAAGTAGGTTCAAAGCCCTAAGTGCTGCTTGAGACTGCAGCCCCCTGTCTGCCAGATGCCTGCTCACCACCTTCTAGGTCCTGGGGAAACAGCTAAACCAAAAGGGGGAAAAGCTCTCCCCTTGTGAAACTCACAGATTCTTTGATGGACACTATAGTTCATGGATTCCTACTTTTTTTGAAGGAGGGGTTTTCCTCATTTTTTTAAACTGTTTTTTAGCTTGTTTCACAAAGGTGACAGGTGAGAGAATGTCAGTTTGTCATCTTTAACAAGGCATTTGTGTTTGCATTTTGTTTTGTTTTAATGCTGTGCCATGCTGAGTGATTATAAGGCAGCCCAGCACATCTGGGTTTGCCAGCAAACTGTATTGATCGCAGATTGGAGATATCCATGAGTGCTGACTATTTCCTGTTCTCAGCCACCAAGTACCCATGCACAAACCTTCACACACTTGCACACAACACCTAGGCTGCTGGGCAAATAATGAGTGTGATGTAAGTTTGTGGACTTGATAAAGTTATTATATGTCTTTGGGCTAAATTTTTCTGTTACGTACAATCCTTTTCCATAATTCCTAATGTCCATCTGAGTTGCCAAACCATAGAAAAGAATTATTACCAGGATTTTTATTAATAGGGCATCAGTCTCATGGTCTCTCTTCTCTCTTCCCTAATGCGAAAAACTAAAGTATAAAAAGGAGATACTATATTTTTATTATCAGAATTCCTCCAACTCATTATCCATTTCTAAAATTGCTCCAAGACCTGTTTTCTGGGGTGAAAAGCTCATTGTGAGAAACACAGCAACTGCCACGTGTTTATTCTCCTTCATGAGAATAGCAGCCGTTTCTACTATAAAATTCATATGGTGCTTGCCCATTTCTGCCCAGATTGTTTTGACAGCAATTATGTGCTCTGTTTCTACCACTCTCTCCTGTGACCTTGTCACACTTGGGGTTTGAATTACTGAGCTGAAAAAGCACAAGCCTGCATTTCTTTCATAACCTCCTTTCATTCAGTCAACTGCAGGATAGGTGAGACCACCATAGCTCACAAAGAATATTCATGGCCCCTGCTGAGATAAAACATTTCTGATAAGAACCTATTTTGCATTCTCTCCACTTAGACCATGAATTACTACTGACTACATTCTGTTACTAAAGTAATTGATTTACAAATAGCTTTTATGTAACACACACAAACTCACTCTTTTGCCAAATATGCAAGATTTCCAAGTGCAACAGTTTGGTAGAGCAGAGAGCCTGCTGAGCTGAAAAAACCAAACAGCTCTCTGATTAATCGGTTCCGACCTCATAAATATTATACTCTGGGGGCTCTAATGGAACTTCCTGAGGGTAAATTGTATGGTTCACCTCATCCATTTATATCTCTGGATGACAGATGTACGTTATAAAATGTCACAGAATATGCTGGCAATAAATGAAGTATAACATTAGCATCTCGGTCCTGTGGTAAGAGTTTTTGTGGAACACTTTTGTCAAATGGTTCCAACAGTAGTAAAAACATTACAGTTTTATTCACTGTGCCTTGTCCTTTCTGTGTTAATCAGCCTCCTAGCAATCTGCATTGATCTTTACGTATAACTGAAATGTAGGCACTTATAAAGCGGGTCTCTCTCCTCATGGGCCGTCTCGCCATGTAATGAACACCTGCTGACTACTGGCAGCAAGACATCTCAGGCGCTCTGGTGCCGTGCTATTAATATTCTTTATTTATGCAAATAAGGAATATATTGTAAAATTTAAAACTTCAGTATGAGGCTAAACTCCAGAAATATATTACAAGCTGAGATAGTCTTGCATAGAATTCAAAATTTTAGTCTCATGGTAATTATGAAGGAATGATTTCATTGAAAGATACAATTATAAATGCTAAAAATCTAGATAACAAAAGCAAAAACAATGTGATTTTATACAATAATACAACATGCTTTAGCACACTAGCATATTTTATGTTATTGTTCTAACCTCTCCCTGAGAAAAATGTATTTTACATGTGCTGGGAGCCTATAAGGCATGCAAATTTCAGGGAACATTAATCTTGCCAATGAAAGGATGATTATTTTAAAGACAACTTAGCTTTAGGAAAAGGCTAAAAAGGGAACTAACATGTCTGCAAATGGAGCAATTTAATAATGTACTTGAGGTGCCATTATTCTTTTTTGTTTTGGGTTCCTGGAACTCAGAAAAATAAAAGAAAAATCATTCTCCAAATATTAAATTTAAAAAGACAGTTCTTTTCCTGAGTCAAAAAGATTGTGGATTCGAATATTATACACAAAGTATCCTACTGGTAATATGGGTATCACTATTCTTATAAAGCCTCAGTTTTCCTTATTTTGTTACCTATACCTTGTTATTTTATTACTTTTACAAATCTGAAAGGAATAGATTTAACTCTATTTCAAGTGAGAAGCAAAAATATAGAAAAGTCATGAAGCTTGAGTACGGTTTAAAGAAACCAGTGGTTGAGCTGGTTATTATCAAACTTCAGGATCTAATTCAACCAAATAGATGTGTTCAGTCTATCTTTCCATGTTAACTGAGGCTAAACAAGTTAGTACAGCCCTCCGAGAAACCTACCTGCTGAAATGCAAATAATTTCTCAGAGTATCAGTAGTGAATTTACACTTAGAATCCTGGGTCAAGAGGAAATGGAGAAGTGTGTGCTGTTGGCCAGAATAGAAAGAACTCCTTCGTATAAATACAAATAAAGTGTCAGTGAAGCTACCAGACCCAGCTAAGGAAAGGATTAAAAAGTCAGTCAAATTCATGCTCTGGATGTGTCTCCAGCCCTCACGAGTCAGCTCGCACACAGCCCGTCCTTGCTGCAGGGAAACCTCCGTCCCCCGTCCTCTTTGTGCCACTGCTCCTTCTTTGCTCCATTTATGATTTCACATTCATGGGTGTGACTATTTAAGATCTACCTGTTCCACCAGACTATTGAGCTATGGAAGAAGGGACTGACCTTGTCTCTTGTATTCCCAGAGGGCTGGACTAATCTGTTGAAAATTTAAATTCACATTAAACTAAAAATTCTGATTCCTTTCAGATATTTGCCAACATAAATTCTGTGCTCTATAATTATATTTGGTTTTAATCTGCTAGAAATAACTCAAATATTTCCATTCCCTATAAACATTGAAAGCCAGGTGGGAAAAACAGCACTAGCTATGGGACATATTTATTTTTATGGAATTAGTGTATGGAACACACTAATATACACATGTATTTTTACATTCCTTTGCTCTCTCTGAGAGCACGTAAGTACAATTTTTGTTAATGTTTTAAAAAATGTATTTTATATTTTGACATCATTCCTTTGAAAGCTTTTAGGTCAACAACACAGTTGAAATATTTGATAAAAATCAGTAAAATGATCATTTGGCAACCTGACTTTCAGTGAATTGATTTGAGGCAAATTAACCCACTGCTCATTCTAAGTGTCCAACACAAATCTAAGTGTGTTTGATTTTACTTTGACTTGTAATTTGTAAAGTTATATGCAAACAGTAGTTTTTAGTAACATAGGAGAGATTCTTGTCATCTTCCTTTAGGAGGTACCAGCTGAGATACTCTAGAAAAATCCACTAACCTCCCTCAATCTCTCTTCATTTAAAAGGACACACCTGCACCTCCCTGCATTTCTCTTGGGAATTTTGAGGGGACTAAACAATGTATAAGCAGACCTTTTGTAAACTGTAAAGTACTATAAAGTACTCCATACTTATATACTATAGAAATACAGTTTTTTGTTAATTTTAATAACATTAAAATGTATATCTTTATATGCTATTAAAGTATAAGCAACCGCAAAGCAGCTCAATCCGAAGGGCCAGCTGTGTGACCCGTCTATCTCTGTGAACTTTTTCCACACTTGAGTTATCTCGAAGTCTGAATGAGTTCTTCTGGAGCTAACCTGCCAGAGGCCCTAGATTATAACAGTTTATTTCTGGGACATTTGTCAAATTCCTTTTTTTTAGAAAAACAAACATATCATTTCTTTCTCGGGTTCCTCTAGGACTGCTATCCCCAGAGGGTACACACTGCAGGCTGGGACCAGCTGGTTCACGATCAGGAGGATCAGTTTGTCGAGCCAAGCATTAGGCAAAACATCAGGTGCTGAGTCCCCCAGAGGAGGTGTGAGAGGCTCTTGTTCTGCATCCTTGGCTTTTATCACTGAGAAGGGGCGTGTGGGGATTCCTCTTCTTCATTACTGGCCTAGAGGTCTGAGCTTAAACAGCAGGACAGCAGCACTGTGTAGCAGTGAGGTAAGAGATGCCGCGATTCCCTGGCCCCTATGTGGTTGACAGGTTGTGGGTGGCCTGATGGCACCATGCTGGGAAAATGGTCAAGTCAGCCCGCTCAGTCCCCACCCTACAATGAGGACAACTGGGGCCTCGTGAGCTCGTGCAGTCAGTCAATGGTCGACCACTAGTTAGTGCTGGAGCGGGGGATCAGCCCAGCTTGTGGCTTAGAAGGCAGGAGGCAGATGGCTGGCAGCCACAGGCTCTTCCCTCTTCAGAGCAATACAACTACATCTGCCATTTGTTCCCATTAACACCTCAACACTCTTCCAAATTATTTTCTATTAACTGCCATCCATAAAAGTAAAATGTCTCCTCTTCCTTTCAGTACAATACAGACACAGCACAAAGAGCTAACATACTCTGGGGTCAAATGTCAGTCACAAAACCGACTCGTGATTTACACCAGAACTCACTGGGTCTGTGCTCTCATTCCCACTGCGGCCTGTTAAGTCAGGGGAGGGGAAGCCAGGCAGGCAGGGGAATGGCACGGCCTGTGTTCTCTTATTTCCTGGTGTACTGCCTGATTTCTGGTCCCCTAAAAGTCTGAGCTGCTTCCAGCTTCCCCATTTCTTGCTGTTAGCTCTGTGTCCTTGGGCCTCTGGTTCCTCATATGTAAAAAGAGAATAATAATGTTACATAATATTTAGGATTGTTGTAAGAATTAAATGTGATGAGATAATAGTGCCTGGTTTAGAAAGAGCCAAGGTAAAAGCTACTACTCTTATTACTGGTCTTTATTAATAACCTAATTATTATAATCAGAAGAGAGAGAGATGATGGAAGAGGAAAAAATGAGACCATGCAAAAGGAAGAGAAAGAAATCTTTATAGATAAATGAGAGAGAGAAAATACAGTAGCTGGTGTGCTTGGTATTAACCTTTCCAATCTCCTCTCCCGCCGTTTTCTTCTTTGACTCCTGTATTCTCACCACACAGACCTAGCTGGCTTTTCCCAATACACCTTCCACAAATCTTTTGCACATTTGTTTTATTTGTTTTTATGGGGAAGCAACTAACATGTCATGGTCTTCTAAAACTTCTCTCAGACTTAAAAACAAATGCAATCCTTTTGCATTCTTTTAACCAATTTTATTTGCCAATATAGTTGCTTTGAAACAAGACAGGGCACTTATTGCTGTAATGGAAAACTCAGTTCTCAAATCTCATGATTTTAGAATCATGTAGGAAACTTAAAAAAATATATTGATGCCTAGTACCTACCACAGGATAAACAAATCAGAATCTATCTTGGGGTGTGTTCAGAGGGGGTGGGGATGTGTACACATTTTTTTGTTTTTTAATGTTAAGCCAGAGTTGAGTCACTGGCTAAAGTCTGTGTCACTACAGTTTGATGAGAAACAGGTAATCAAGCACTGCCGGCCTGTTTCAGATCATCCAAAAGCTGAGGTCCTTGATCTCGCAGTGAGGACTTGGAGCCTCTCCCACCAGAGCAGGGCAAGGTGGTGGGGCCGACAGGCTGAACCCTGATGTGATTAACAATTGGTAGGCTTTGTGGTCAATGACACATTTCTCCCAGACATAGATACCACTACTGAAGTCGGAGTAAGTGACTCGAGGAACAAAGCCCTTTTAGCCAAATGATGATTAACAGTGTGGTGTAAAGAGGTCGGCTCTGAGGTCAGATGGAATGAATTCAACTTCGAAGCCTGCCATTTATTCACTATGGGCAAGTCTCTTTGTCTGTATGAACCTTAATTTTCTCACATATAAAATGAGAAAAACAATACTCACCTTAAATAGTGCCTGTGATAATTAAGAAGATATATATAATCTGGCAGACAAGTCCTAGTTTATTAATTTCCTAGAACTCTGGCAATGACCTCTGAGACTCATCTTTCCTTCCTATCCCAGTAATGATTCTGATGAAACACACTCCCTTGGGGCCACCATGGGGTCATGCTGGCCTCACCCCACAAAGGCAGCAGATCATGGCTTATATCCATGAATTTCATCCTTGAATTCTAGTTCTGTTAGCCAGAAATTTCTATATTTATAGGTTGCCCTTTAAAAGACACAAAATTACTCATGTCCTCAAAAATCCTGGACTTGCATCAGGCAGAAACTCAGATTTGCTCCTTTCCACCCACACGGCCTTCTAGTTTTCAGCCTGTCATCCCTTATACGTGACACCTCTGGCAGCGTGCCGGGAAGAACACTCACGATGCATGAAGTTAACTTATCTCAGGGGTAGTAGACAAATAGGCTTATGTAGTCCAGAAGACACCAGAAATAATGACTTTGAAATTGAGACCAGGCTGAGCTAATGCCCAGGAGCCCCAAAAACTATCATTTATAGGCGGGTGTACAGCATTTGAGCACAGATTAGAAGGAGCCAGGAGCCAAGTTTCAGGGTTAGTTGTGAGATAACCGGTGGGTCTCTGGCTACAGATTCCAGGGACTTTGGTCAGCTGGAAGCATGAGCATCTGTCTCGCTTGCACGCAGGCCTCTGGGAGCACATTTGTGGCTCAAAGGTAATGTAACACGTCGTTATACTTCAACCCCTTCCCACAAACTCCCCCCAAAAGGGAGAATCATAAAATGTTACCACCTTTGCATAAGTCTGAATCCTTAATTATCTCCAACCTAGAACAATTATTTTGGGGCGTGTAAGCGCATGTGAATGTGTATTTTAGAGGGAACTCAGGTCATCTCTCAGATGCTTTGCTCCAGTGACTTATTTCTGCTACCCAGCTTAACACATCTAAAACAGAAATGAGAAAATTGAGAAACATGAGTGGAGTCAGAGAAACCACAGAAGTTGGTGTTCTCAGCAGACTGTGCTCTCCCGGCCTCTCCGTGTCACAGGCCTGCATTCACTCCAAAGCTGGAGAGGAATTCCTGTGAGGAAGACCCACGTACAAATTCTACTTGGTCAAAAGTTAAGCAGCTGAAACCAGCACCTAGTAATCAGCACCGTGCTCCTCTTTCTCCTCCTCCTTTAAGCATCCAGGTGCCATGATGGAGTTTTCTCTGATGCCTTCTTGTTCCTAACCAGCTCTCGGGGCAGCCATGAAGCCATGAGGGGGTACACCACCCAAGCGGAAACCACCTTTCCTGAACCGAAGGGCTGCCACACGGCTAGAGAGAGGCCGGGCGGGAATGGGGGCTCCTCATGCCCCTTTCCACTGCTGACCACAGGTAACTATCATTCTCCAGGAACAAGCTCCTGGACCTAAAATGAATCACAGCCCATAAATCCACACAGCTTCAGTAGGGAGCTGCAGCTGTAAGGAGAGGCCAAGGGCACCCCTGTGCTTTCATCCCACAGGTGTCTGTTGGGTCCCTGACACGTGCCAAGGATTCTGTAGACGCCAGCAATGGAGATACATAGGCTCCGGAAGAGCTCAAAGCTCATAGTTAGCTCGGGACAGAACATCTTTGTGCAGAAATTATTTCAACACCATGTGATACCTTCATGGGGCATCAGTACAGTCCCATCAGGATCGCAGTGCAATGGAAGAGGGTATAAGCCTGGCTACAGGCTTGGGGGACTTCAAATGTGAAAGTGAAAGGTACTGAGCACGTGAACTGAGCTGTGAAGCAGACATGAGCTTGCCAGCCTGCACGAGGGGGGCTTACTGCAGGCCAGTGGATGAGGCAATGCGCTGATGAGCGCCTGACCCGGAGCAGGATATGGATTTCTCCTGCAGGTGGCAGAGAGCCGAGGAGAAGTGCAGCAGGAAGGCAAAGGCAGATGCCAGGTGGGAAGCGTCATGCCAGAAGCAGAGGAGGGTATGGGCTGGAGCAATGGGATGGAGGCAGGGGACTGCAGCATGGTCCAAGCGGGAGGATGATGGCCAAGCCGCTGGGGCTGGAGAGGGGGTAGGAATGGGACAGAACACAGGGACACTGGACACATCTGGGCCTTACGGTCAGAGATTTGATTTACAAAAACCTAGGAGAAGCGCATTAAAGGGAGAAAATTCACTAAGTAGTTTCCAGAAACATGTGGCTCAACTATTGACTAGTACTGATTTGAATGGTACAAGACAAACTACATTTGACACGATGGTATTATGATGTATATACCCAAACATATAAATTTAAATATTAAGTTCTCTCACCATTTAAATTCCAAGCAATGAGAGAATTCCACAGGGTATTTGGGTTCAGGGAATGAAGTAATGGGAGGTGCAAAAAGGTAAAACTAGTTTGACTCTCTCCTCTTTCCTCTTTAGCCCCAATATCCCTTGTTATGGAAAGTGTTTGTGAGTGTGGAGGTTCGATCAGAAAACCTGAGTCGAGAGTATCACTTTGTGCAATTAGCTCTCTTCTTCCTATACATACTTTATAAACTTTATAATCAAGTGAATGAGTCCCCCTTTCAGAAGAGAAATTGTCGGCCAACGTCAAATATTGTAAATCATTATATACTCAGAATGTAAGCAACATGTATTTATTGAGTGTCTACTATGTGCCAATAATATTAGAGGCCTTGTGGGAAGAAAGATACACAAGATACTATGACTAATATTAAAAACAAAAGTAAGGGCAGTGGAATTCGAAGTAAAGTAACACTTGAGAGATCTTGAAGATGGCACATGGAGAATTTCCCCAGGTAGTGAGATGCTTGCTAAAATTTCTACTATCAGTTCTGTATTTCATAAAAGCAAGATGCCTCCCTCACAGCCTACCCAGTGGACATGTTTCCCAAGATAGGCATCATTTATTCTCCTTTTCCACATATCTTTAATTCCTGCCTATGATGGTTAATTTTATATATAAACTTGGAGAGCCTTTCTGCATGAGATTTACATTTAAGTTGGGAAACTCTGAGTAAAACAGATCACCCTCCATGATGTGGTGGGCCTCATCCTACCAGGCAAAGGCCTAGCAGAACCAAAAGACAGATTTCTGTGAACAGAGGAAGTTCTTCCGAAGATGGTGGACTTTATCGGCACCACTGACTCCCTGGACATGCAGGCTGCTGGCCTCCCGACTGGGGCTGCGCCATGTGGGCTGAAGCCTGCTGGCCCACTGTGCAGACTGTTGGACCTGCCAGCCGGCATGATTGCATGAGCCGATTCCTTCAAATAAACTTCCAAACGTAGACACGTCCACCCTATTGGCTCTGTTTCTCTGCAGATTCCTGACTATTATGCCATCTGACATTCATTATTCTTCCTAAAAACTCCATTTTCCTTTTTGGAACACATGGCCAGCAAGATCTACCTATGTACACAATGGTAAATAACATGAAATAAAAGTTGTCATGAACACACATACCCACAACATTTATGAGGACAAAATATCTAAATATCTGGTCAATTCGATTTGTAATCAGATTACTGATACTGTATGTGAGAAGCAGTGTCATTCTGAGTCAAACAGCAAATTAGTTGTTTTCAGCTTTCTTCCATTTTTCTCCTTCAACTTTTCTGTTAGCCACACTGACCCACCTTTAAGCTCCTGCCAGCCTCTAAGTGACACTTCAGCCAGCTCCCCTGGAATAAGGACTCTTCATCACACCTTCCTCTTCTATCACCCGAGTTACCCTGGTCGCCTCCACTTTACATCCAGTGAGCTGTCAAGTCCCACTGCTGCTCTCCCTCCTCTGTTGGTACCTTGCTATGGAAACCCAACATTTGATCCCAGGCTCTGTGCTCACCACTAGACAGGACACTAGTTTTGATGAAACCGAAGACCCTTTAAGGCCTTGGTTTGGTTTAATTGAGTAATGTGTGCATATGAACATGTATGTGTGTGTATGTGAGGTGTATGCATGGTGTACTTGGATTTCCTATCATGAGTGGGGCAGAAAGGAGTATTATAACATGGCTCATTCAGATAAAGCAACTATGAAAACATTTACGTAATTGTCAGGGGCTATTCGTGCAGAAGATGCACAAAGGATCAGCGCAGGAGGGGGATCTCTGGGTGTTCTTTCAAATGTTGAATCATTGCTGAAGGAGAACACTTTAGATCCTGAGGGATTTTCTCAGGTTAACCCAGAAAAACTCTCCAAAAGGCCGCCTTGTGTCTTTTCATGACACAGAAGTGGTGGCACGTGAGTCCCGTGCTCACTTTAGGCAGCACCATAAATTACCATTAGCTTCGGGGGACCAAACCCGAAGAAGCATCTTGCTTCCTGGTCCCCAGCCTGCTCACTGCTTCCTGCACCCCAGCTGGCCTCTGGGACCCACCATGCCTAGAAAGAATTACATGTTGTGGAGCAAATGGAGGGAGGGAGACCCAGTGGGATCCTAGAGAAGTAAGGCTGGCAACAGTCTTTGTGCCATGAGACGCAGAGCACCACTTCTGTCAAACTTCCTGAGTCCTGGTCGTGTCCCAGGGGAAGAGGCAGGCGGAGGGCTGAGCAGAGCCCCAGGCCCTTTGCCCCAACCCGACCAATAGTTCCACTCTTCCTGTTTTTAAATATGATCGCATTTAATTCTCACCTGAGGAAAGGGTTCCTCCCACTGTTTAAAAATCAACATTGTTACACAATATGAAGCATTACTTAAGAGTCTGCAGCTGGGTCCCAGTATTGTCATGGACACTCAGCTTTCTGCACAGCGGTTTCTCACTGTAAGTGGAGATGACATTTGGTTCCTTGCCCTCCACGAAGATCAAAGGAGAAGGGCAGTAAAGGTCTTCGCAAAACTGGAGGGTACAAACCAGGACACATGCAGTACTTGTAGCATTAAGTTGACCATATGTCAACTGCGTAGCAAAAATGACTCCACAGTGAAGCTGGAAGCCAGCCCTCCCTCTCTCCCTCCACGGTGTCCGGGAGGCTGGAGAACAGGCCGACCCGTAGCTAGCATGTGCTCCTTGGCCGTAATTTTGAGAGACTGTTTTTTTATTGACCCCATACATTTGTTTTAGCAGCAGAACCCTTTCTCTAAAAACATGAAGCATGGTGAGATATCATAACAGAAAAAGAAGAAAACAGTCTGAAGTAGTTGAAGTAGGAGGGGATGCCCAGTGTTTGCATTCACCTGCCCGCCCACTCCTGGGACCTCTGAGGAATCCTCCTGGGGTGCAGCTCGTTAGCGCTGAGTGATTCCCACGGCCCCTGTTTCCAGGGGCCACAACCCAGTTCCTATTTTGGTCCTGAAGCTTCATCTTGTCCCCTAAACAATTTCATTCAATGTTTTTTCCATTTTGTTTGAGAAGCAATGTGTGTTGCTTGAAAATCTGCTGTGACATTCTAATTTTAATTAATTTTCATTTTTAATTGATATTTTCAGTAATTAATTAATTTAAATATTGCCCTTCTTAATAGCTTGAGCTTTGGCTTGAGGAATTACCTTTTCTTCTTTGCAAACAATAGTACTGATAGGGCCCAACACTGAGGTGCCTGATTCCCACACATGCAGACAGTCAGGTAATTCAAGCTAAGCTAATCAGACTTTTTCCCTTGAATCTCTGTATTTTGAGCTGAGTTTCACAGGATAGAAAAAATAATAATAATAAAGTGCATTCATCTGGGTGATGGAATCCAAAAAGATCTCTTGAGTTTCAAATTCTCAGGGCCAGAAATTTTGAGCCAAATTGGCTTCTATTGTGCCTGACTTATTTCCAAACCCATTTCTCCAGCATCCTTATCCATTCTCTAAGCTACTTTTTTTTCCTTCTGAGTAAACCCCTTTTGACTTAATTAGATTTGTTTGCTTATAAAGCAAACACAACAGAACAAAAACCTTCTGGCTAAGATCATGTCTTTAATATCCCCCAGTTATTACTTGTGTTGTAAACCCTATCTATCCGGATAAACTCTGCAAGTGCTCACCCCGTCCCGACAATATTCTGCCATGTGCCTGGCACGTGTGGGTGTTGCTCAGAGCACATCACATACGTTCCCTAATTTAGTTGCCACACGACCAATGAACACACATTATTTTCTTGGTTTCACAGATGAACAAACTCAGGGTTGAGGAGTCACGTAACTCTTTGAAGCCCGTACAGCTCGAGATCAGCTGAGCAGCTCAGAGACAGACCTACTCGGTTTCTCAGCCATGGTCTCCCCCACTGTTGTACCCCATCACAAGTGGGATTATTCGGCTAAAGGAATGTTTTACCTAGTGTTTGAATATAATCTAGGGTTGTTATAGTAATGATTCTAGTTATCAGAATGATAAAATATTAATTGAAGGATAAATTTATTTGCATTTCTATGTGGAGAAGGACTTATAAATGTAAGCACATATGTCAAATGTTAGTGCTGTTAATAAGGTAAATACAGCAGCCAGAAGATACTATATTTTATATTATTTCCTATATATATTCTTAGGTAAAACCCACTTCAGCTAAACATTTATAGATTAAGCACTGTGCACCCTTCCTGGAGGTTGGGAAGCACCTTGGTGTTTCACAGGTAATTCTGCCCAGATGGCGATCGTTTGATCCCAACCTTCAGACAGGAAAGTTTCATCAATTTCCTAGAGGTTTTGGTAAATATCTGGCATTTCAAGTACAGTTGTTCTTAACTCTTGATCTTCTCTTTAATGGTTGTTATTTAGGAAATGTAATCTATGGACAGAAAGTCATCAAAAATGTTAAGGAAGGTATCTTCTGTCTGACCTCTGAGAGCTACAACATGTATTGTCTTACTTCATAGGCAAACCATGTCATAAATCATTCACCTTCCATATATAAAAAAATCCTCATTTTGTGAAAAATGCATCTACATGTAACATATTTTTAGGTTAAATCTATTAGAATTACCTCCAGACACACAAAACATAACAGAATATTATGTGTGTCTATGTGTATAAATACGCTCATGGAGCTTCAGGGATCTCAATTCATTTACAATATTCCTATTTGAAGCTTACCTACTGTATGCCAAGAACTGTGTTAAATACTGGATCATGAGTAGGAGAGAGACTGTCCCCGGACTCTCGGGTCTGCAGCCGAGGGGCAGGAGAGGCCATGCACAAACGCACGAGTGGAAGAGGATTTACAGACAGCCAACGTGTCCCATGAAGTCAACAGAGTGGCAGAGAGCTGGCATGGAGGCTCACCCAGCCAGTAGCCCATCTCACATACCTGCTCCCTAACATGTTTGTTCCAAAATTGTGCCCGAATGTATCAGAACACAGTGTTTAGGCAGAGAACGGCACTGAACTGAGCTGGTAAACAGTGAGAAAAGGGGAGGCAGAAAAGACCTCGTCATGCTCAAGAACCCCGTAGTCAGTCCTGTTGGAGGGGAGGACACATGGGGAGAGCAGCCCGAGGTGAATGAGGCCGGGCCAGGGGCTCGGATTCTAGGCCAAGGGCAGGAAGGCCAGCGAGGAGAGCGGGAGGTCTGGACTGTGCTTCCGCGGTTGCTCTAGCTGCTGGGTGGAGGAGAGACAGCGGACTTCTGCAGCATACGGACTGATGGTGCCGCCCTGGGTGAGCGGCAGGCTGCAGACAGGCAGCGCGGTGCCCGGGTGGGGACGGGGACGGGAGGAGAGAGGAGGCTTTCCCGACTTTATAACTACCACAACCGCTGTACAAACTATGTGACTGACTCATGTGCACGTGTGTGTGTATCACATAAAAGAATAAGGGACTAAAAACACCCCAAAATCTACCCCCTGAATCAGCTACTTGTCTCCACACTCAGATCAGAATCCCACGGACTCATTTGCAGTGCGAGACACCGAGACATCAGCTGTGCCTGTCCCTGCCTTGCTTGGCTCATGGCCAGAACCCTCCGGTCACCCTGTGCAAATGGCACTCATTCTGAACGCGGTGCGGGAAAAGCGTGTGATGATGTGGCCGTGGAGCAACTGGCTTCCTTCCCCGTAGACGGGTTCGCACTTCACTGCCAGCTTCTTGCCACTGCTGTCTTGAATATCATTACATATTGTGTCTTTATTTCTGTGGTAGACATTCTCAAGAGTGGAATTGATGGCTAGGTAGTTCCACAGTGCTTTCCAAAAAAGCTATTAATAATCCCCATTTCTGTGAGAAGTACATAGGAGTAAGCTTCTCCCCACATGCCCATCAATCACCTCCATTACTTGTCACAGTTTCAGGCCATCTGCACCTTCTTCATATGTAGAAGATCTTCCTGCAACAGTCTCCGTATACCAAATTCCCCAAGACAGACTTTCAATGAGAATCTAGTGACATGAAGACTAGGTACTGTAAAAAAATTATTCTGGCAAGGATGGAAGTGTGGGAATAAAACCCAGCATTAAGATGTTAAGTTTAAGTTTGTCACTTCCAAGTGGAGATTTCCCGTAGGCAGTTGGACGGAGGTCTGGAGCTGGGAGGGAAGGTATGGGCCTCATGTGAGGAAGCGGCACATGGTTGCTACCTAAGCTACAGTAATGGACAGTATCACTGAGTTAGAAGATCAGAGAAAAGAGGCAGATCTCAAGCCTGAACCTTGAGGGACTCCAATTCCAGAAGTCCGACTGGAGGAGAGTCTGGGAAGCAAATTTCGGAAGAGTCACCTGGGAGGTGAGAGGTCAGGAGGCCGCTTCAGATCAGGAAAGATAACTGCTTCAGACCCTCTAACAGACCCCATCAGATAGGGTCAGAGACTCGCTCACTGTCTGTGGCAAAGGGAAGGCCTTGGAGGCATTGAGAAGTGCAGACTCAGGTGCGTGCTGGAGCTAAAGACAGACGGAGGTGTTCTCAGCAGGAAAGGAGGGAAGGGTCACTGAGGGCAGGTCCCTCCACCTGCTCACCCTGTCTTCAAATTCCAGAGGGAAGATGTTCATAGAACCAGTTTAGAGGAAGGCTCAGGGCAGAGGGACCCTTCCTCTGCCCTGTCTGGGATTTGGGAGACCATGTGAACCATACTGTGACATGGGCATGGCTAAGACAGTCTAGTTGGGCTCCTGGACCTTCTCAGCTAAATGGGTTTAGGGCCTGCAAAACTGTCATGCGATCAGTGAGGCTGAAAGGGAACAGGGAAGAGTGGAGGGTCCTTACAGAGTCAAATGTCCAAACCAGATAGGACAAAAGATAAGCCAGAAACATCAGGTGATAGGCGGTCTCAGTGTGAGCCAAAAGGAGTAAACTCATAAGGAAAGGCCGGCTGGGCCCTGGTCTAACCCAGATGGTTTGCATGGCCTGCTCTGCTATGGGACTCTGTGTCCCTAAAAATAACCAAGCCAGGCCAAGCAGCAAACAAAACCTCAGGCCTTACTGGAAGAAGATGACATTTGTGGACAACACTCAAAAATTGTATCAGTGACACATAAAAATAAATACTGGAACCTAGTAACAATGGAAGCACAATTTACACATGTTAACTGCTTAAGAAATATGTAAACACTATAATAAACGTGGCAGTTTACCTAGAAAAGACCAAACATTTGCAGGTGGATCTGGGCGTGCTAAGGGGTGCAGCTTGTGAGATATTGGGAAGTAGTGGAGGGCAGAATTACACTAGATGGAGACGGGAGTGCTTCCTAACACATGGGTAAACTGAGGCAGCTGGGGGCTGCTTGGGGTGTGCATGCTGCCTGTTCCTTCCTCGGCTCAGTTCCACTGGGTGCAATACTCCCCTAGTGTTTCCTGCTCGGGAAATTGAGCACAAATGCAGCAAGATTTATGCTCAAATTATGCTCTAATGTATCAATCATGTTTTCAAAACAAGCACCAGAGCAGAAATGACTGTACCAGGGGTTCATCAACTGCAGACAGTAGCCGATTTCAGCAAAACAATGACCGGGAAATGGCTTAACATGTGTTAGCAGCTGAGCATCTGGGGCCTTTCTCTCCCAAGGCCATGAAGACTTGTTGGCTTGTTTTGTGTATTTTTTCCCAGGGAATAAGATTTATTTATATATATTTTTCAGTTTTTCTGCAATGATATTGGTGTGTAGGAAATTTTTGGTTTTTATCAGCTTTAATGAGATATAATTGACATATAGCAATAAGGGGTACCCATAATGATTTGATGTATGTATATATTGCACAGTGATTACCACAATATTAGTTAATACATCCATCACTTCATATAGTTAAAATTGTGTGTGTGTATGTGTTTAAGATCTACTCTCTTAGCAACTTTTAAATATTCAGTACAGTGTTGTTATCTAGTCCGCATGCTGTAATTATATCCCAGACCTTATTCTTGCAACTGGAAGTTTGTACCCATTGACCACCTTCACCCTTGCTCCCCACAGCCCACCCCACCTCTAACAACCTGTACTCTATTGTTCCTATGAGTCCATTTTGTAGACCCCATGTCTAAGTGTGATCATAGAGTATTTGCCTTACAAGTCATGCAGACCTGTGAAGACCGTCCCATAACCATTTGTTCTCTGAGAGAGGAGCAGAATGGGGCCAGGATTAGAAGTCTGAGCAATTATGAAAAAACCTAGGAAACCCGAAGTGCACATAGAATTTCTTAGACCATCTTTCACTTTGGGTCTGTATGTGGCCCACCACCCTCCTCAGAGAGGAGGGGAGCTGGGGCCATGAGCGGGACTGAACCAGCACAGAGAAACGAAGGAGACACACTGCTGCTGGCTTCTCTGTTTCTCTCAAAAAGCATGAGTGGGGGTAATTAAGTGAAGAGGCATGTAAAAAACCACTTTGATACGTTTGCTATAAAGAGGAGTTAAGCAGTGACCAGATGACTAATGAAATACAAGTTCTACGGTACGTTTTTTTGTAGTTATTTGCATTTTTTAAGGAAGGCTATCCATTTGACTCTTTTTCTTATTCAGCAACTCTGATGCCAGCAAGGGGATGATTTCCACATAGCAATAGATTTCAGGACAGAACCCAGCCCCTCTTGGTGGTCTTGGTGGATACAGGGTGTGGAGAGGCGAATGGCCACTCCCCGAGAGGCCTCAGAGGACCGCAAAGAGAAAGGGGCGTCTCAGGGAGGAAATGGCTGCTCAGGGGCCTTGCTCACCACTGATGACACAGGGGCACAGAGAGGATGGCCAGGGAGTGGAAAGGACGGGAGGAGGTGCACCAGACCCTGCCACGCAGGGCCATGGGGAGCTCGTACGCAGCGGCCAGCCACCTGGAGGCCAGGCACTCATGGTGGTGACAATGGTGAGCATGGCCACAGCCCCGTGAGGGGCTCTGCCTTACCGCGCTGTAGTCCTAAATGCGGTGCTCGCTGGCGGGGCAGCCCCGAGCGAGGCAGCGTCCACTCAGGAAGGGGAGAGAGCCAATGTCTACGGACATTACTCCACTCACGTTCTAAGTTTGTCATATTTTTCTCTGATTTAGCAACCTTATGAAAGTGGGATTATCTCCAGTTTATCAAATGAGAAAACTGAGACTTGGAAAACTTGCATAGCTTGTCTTGATTCACACGACCAGTAAACAAAAGGGCTGGCATTCAATTTCAACTCTAATACCAGTCTGGGTTATTCCTTTAACACCCACTATGCCCTTTGTCCCTCCTGTATCACAAAACCTCTGTTAACAATGACCTTGTTAAACATGCAATTTGTTGCAAATTCATGGAGGAAAAAATTCAGAGGGAATATATTTCTTGCTTTGATACAGTATTTACCACTGTGCTTTATAATAGTTCATTTGTTTTGTTTTTCTTTTGGCTGAATGAAAAACTGAATAATATGGAGAAGAATTTTAGTCATCATTGATTAGAAGATTCCTGTTGGGCTATTCAACCATGATCCATTTTGGGGAACATTGTGTAATAGTTTCACATTCACTAAACTGTAACCTGACAGTGCTTAAAACAGTAGCTGTAATAGAGTCAGTTCTTTAAATATACTAGTCATTGAGTTGGTGAATTAATGAACTAATAAACAGTCTTGAGTTTGGCCATCCCTGCTTACTGGTTACTAAACCTTGGACAAATTAGACTTTTACGCACTCTGAACCTTTGACTTTGACTTTGTGAAATAAATGAATAGCCTGCCTACAGCTCAGGTGTATTCTGTAAAACAGGTGAGGAGGATAGAAACTAACATTTATTGAATTCATGTTATAGATTCTTTGATAAGTATTTTCACCTGCATTTGTGTAAGTGAAGTATGGATATATGCAAAGTTTTCATAATCAGTCATTTATTAAATAATTTGTACATGAGCTTCTGTAAAGTAGTTATTCAATTGAACGACATGAGAGGCCACTCTGGGAACTTAAATGACATATTTTGGATGAGTAAGAGAAAATATAAAAAATAACTCCCGGAACATATTACATCAGGAAGTAGAACAGGCAGGCCATATGACTGCACTAAGAAAGATGAGCACAAATCACTAATCACAGAATCATAAGACAGCTGCCATGAGTGGCTGACCTAGGGAATCTTCATGGTTAATGAGTGAGAAGAGAGCCATGCCCTGTCCCTGCTACTAGGCCATAGGGTCCTGGGATGAGTGGGCAGAGGTCTGAGCCAGTGTGGCCCTACAGCATAGAACACCAGTGATGTTCCAAAGTTGTGCAGAAAGTCAACGATAACACAAGAAATGTAGTTTAGCCTGCCTTAGCTACATCTAATTTTATATCCTTCAATATCCATTACCAAGTCTATGTTCTCCTGGGAGGTTGGGGTTATTTCTAGCCTGCATTCCCATTTCTAGCATGTGGCTTTGCTATAATTCTATAACCAGCACGGAAGTAGGACAAACTGCGCCAAAACAAGGAATAGCTCTCATTCCAATGAGCATGCCACCTAAAGGCACAGATAGTGCAGGAAAGAAATGAAACAGCTATGTAGTCACAAATAGTACAAATGCCATTATTTTTAGACTGAGCAGTTGGAACATAATTTCTCAGGAAAGAAAAATAAATGATTAGCAAATAAATGATGTTTATTATTTGGGGACATGTGTGTCTAAAGGGTGGTACCCACATGTCAGGACACAGAAAGATGCTTGCAGCGGCTCGGAATCACTGCCCTATTCCCTCTTCCCTTTGCCCCAGCTCTGCTTCCCACCACTTCCAGGTACTGATATCAACTGAAGACATGCGCCCTCCTATGGCTACATACTTGTTGACTAGGGAAACCTCAATATTAAGAATCTTCGAGATTCAGCAGCATTATCACTGCCAGTATGAATACCAGTGAAAATGGTGATAATCATGTTCACATCATTCCTTACAGTTTCAAGATTTTTTTTTTTTGATAAATTTTATTGAGCTCAATATATCCAAATTATTTCAAAACGTAACCAATATAAAAAACTACTAAGAGATTATTACATTTTTTTCCTATTCAGTCTTTGAAATCCAGTGTGTATTTCACCTTATAGCACATCTCAATTTGGACGCTAAATTTTCATCAGAATTACTTAACTAAATTTCATAAAATTTACAGTAAAAAAATAGATTCACATACCCAAGTTGTTCAAAATACTTAAAAAAAGTTTTCGAGGAACTGAACTGAATATCAGTTTTTAGATTTAAATACAATTAAAAATTTAGTTCCTCAATTACACTAACACCTCAAGTGTTCAAAATTTACAAGTGGATAATGGCTGGACAGCACAAAATATTAGATGGTGGTAAGTACAATGGAGTATAATGAAGCAAGGGTTTCAAAAGCAGTGCAAGGTTTTGGAGAGGATGGAAGATTATTATTTAAAATACAGGGTGGTCTCCAACAAGATGATAGCTGAGAAAGACCTGAAGGAGTGAGTCACGTTATTTCAGGCATGAGGGACTGCAACTGCCAAGCCCTGCAGTGAAAGCATGCTTGGCAAAACCAAAATACAGCAATGAAGCCAGAGTAGCTCCAGTGGAGAGAATAAGGAGCAAATGAGATTGGCACAGAGGTCACAGATACTGGTGGGGAGGAAGGGTGTGCTGATCGTGCCTTCTAAGTCACCGTGAGGGCTTTGGTTTTTGCTCTGATAAGGGTGGGAGCCGAAGGCTGATATAATCTATGTTTTGAAAGGGTCACTCTGTCTCCTATGTGTGAAGGGGCAACAGTTGAAACAGGGAGACCAGTAGGAGGCTATGGAAGTATCATCCAGGTGAGAGAAGGTGGTTTGAACCTTCAAGTGACAGCAGAAGCACAGGCAGTAAGAAGGATCAGATTCTGAATATTTCTAAAGGTAGAGTCAACAGCATTACCTGATGGATAGGATATATGGTGTGTGTGTGAGAGAGAAACAGAGTTGTTTCTTCCTTATTTCCAACAGTCATATACCATATATACTGAACGATTTTAAATGCACATTTCTTTTAATCTAATAATTCCACTTCTAGGAATTTATATCAATGATACACTTTCATACATGTGTAAATAAAGATATATAAGGATATTCACTTCTGCTTTCAAAAGAATAAGGCAATTCTTTGAGTTTTCATATGTACTGTAAAATAAAGGCTAAAAATACCCTGTATGCTCTGCTATCATTCATGTTTAAAAAAAAAAGTTTGCTTCAGCACAGAATATCTCCGAAAGGACATGTAAATTGGTAACAGTGGTAGCCTTGGGGAAGAGAAAGGAGAGACTGGAGGCAATGGGATGCAAAGGAGACTTAATTTTCAATGTACAACTTTAAATAAACTGGATTTTTAGCAATATGCACATTTTTTTCTATTTAAAACCAATAAAAGTAATACTATAAAAATCTAGTGTATATTTCTTACACAGATGTGTAAGAAAAATCATCCATAAAACCACCAATTAGAAAAAAATCATTACTAAAATTTTGGTGTCTAGTATTTCAGTTTTCTTTAGTATACACATATATAAGTATATACATAAAACACCATTCCTTCAATAAGAGTTTTCACTTAAGAATATATTTACAGGCATGATTTTGTAATAATAAATATAGACTTGTATCATGTTTTCAAGACTTCTCATCAGAAAAATTACTATTAATTTACACTCCCACTGGAAGTACACAAGAGTGCCTATTTTTCCACATCCTTACCCATGATAGCTACTAATTTTGAAAAATCTTTGCTATACAACAAAATGTCTTACTTTTTTTTTTAATTGGGTTGTTTTCTTATTATTGAGTTTTTTTAATATAATTTATTTTATCATTAATTTACAATTACATGTGCAATATTACGATTGTTAAACTACCCCTTCATCAGGTCCCCCCCACCAACCCCATTACAGTCACTGTCCATCAGCGTAGTGAGATGCTATAGAATAACTACTTGTCTTCTCTGAGTTGTACTGCCCTCCCTGTGCCCCCCCAACATTACATCTGCTAATCTTAATGCCCCTTTTTCCCTCTTATCCCTCCCTTCCCGCCCATTTTCCCCAGTCCCTTTCCCTTTGGTAACTATTAGTCCGTTCTTGGGTTCTGTGAGTCTGCTGCTGTTTTGTTCCTTCAGTTTTTTTCTTTGTTCTTATACACCACATATGAGTGAAATCATTTGATACTTGTCTTTTTCGGCTTGGCTTATTTCACTGAGCATAATACCCTCTAGCTCCATCCATGTTGTTGCAAATGGTAGGATTTGTTTTCTTCTTATGGCTGAATAATATTCCATTGTGTATATGTACCACCTCTTCTTTATCCATTCATCTACTGATGGACACTTAGGTTGCTTCCATTTCTTGGCTATTGTAATAGTGCTGCAATAAACATAGGGGTGCATCTGTCCTTTTCAAATTGGGCTGCTGCATTCTTAGGGTAAATTCCTAGGAGTGGAATTCCTGGGTCAAATGGTATTTCTATTTTGAGTTTTTTGAGGAACCTCCATACTGCTTTCCACAATGGTTGAACTAATTTGCAGTCCCACCAGCAGTGTAGGAGGGTTCCCTTTTCTCCACATCCTCGCCAACATTTGTTGTTGTTTGTGGTTTGGATGTTGGCCATCCTCACTGGTGTGAGGTGATATCTCATTGTGGTTTTAATCTGCATTTCTCTGATGATTAGCGATGTGGAGCATCTTTTCATGTGCCTGTGGCCATCTGAATTTCTTCTTTGGAGAAGTGTCTATTCATGTCCTCTGCCCATTTCTTAATTGGATTATTTGCTTTCTGTTTGTTAAGGTGCATGAGTTTTTTTTATATTTTGGATGTCAACCCTTTATCAGATACGTTTTTTATGAATATATTCTCCCATACTGTAGGATGTCTTTTGTTCTACTGATGGTGTCCTTTGCTGTACAGAAGCTTTTCAGCTTGATATAGTCCCACTTGTTCATTTTTGCTTTTGTTTCCCTTGCCCGGGGAGATATGTTCATGAAGAAGTTGCTCATGTTTATGTCCAGGAGATTTTGCCTATATTTTTTTCTAAGAGTTTTATGGTTTCATGACTTACATTCAAGTCTTTGATCCACCTTGACTTTACCTTTGTGTATGGGGCTAGACAGTAGTCCAGTTTCATTCTCTTACATGTAGCTGTCCAGTTTTTCCAACACCAGCTGCTGAAGAGGCTGTCATCTCCCATTGTATATCCAAGGCTCCTTTATCAAATATTAATTGACTGTATATGTTTGGGTTAATGTTTGGATTTTCTATTCTGTTCCACTGGTCTGTGGGTCTGTCTTTGTGCCAATACCAAATTGTCTTGATTACTGTGGCTTTGTAGTAGAGCTTGAAGTCAGGGAGCATAATTCCCCCTGTTTTATTCCTCCTTCTCAGGATTGCTTTGGCTATTCCGGGTCTTTTGTGGTTTCATATGAATTTTAAAATTATTTGTTCCAGTTCATTGAAGAAAGCTGTTGGTAGTTTGATAGGGATTGCGTTGAATCTGTAGATTGCTTTAGGTAGTATAGCCATTTTGACAATATTTATTCTTCCTAGCCAGAGCATGGGATGCATTTCCATTTGTTAGTGTCCTCTTTAATTTCTCTTAGGAGTGTCTTGTAGTTTTCAGAGTACAGGTCTTTCACTTCCTTCGTTAGGTTTATTCCTAGGTATTTTATTCTTTTTGATACAATTGTGAATGGAATTGTTTTTCTGATTCCTCTTACTGTTAGTTCATCATTAATGTATAGGAAAGCAACAGATTTCTGTGTGTTAATTTTGTATCCTGCAACTTTGCTGAATTCAGATATTAGTTCTAGTAGTTTTGGAATGGAATCTTTAGGGTTTTTTATGTACAGTATCATGTCATCTGCAAATAGTGACAATTGACTTCTTCTTTACCAATCTGGATGCCTTGTATGTCTTTGTTTTGTCTGATTGC
>JAVSCE010018139.1:0-12976 GCA_032199065.1 Smutsia gigantea | reverse complement strand
CATTACTGGAGACAGTGTCACTAAATGAGAAGTTTTAGAGGAAGAATGAGTGGAGGGTTGTCCAAGGAATTCTGAGAAAATCAAGTCCTCAGATAAACAGTGACAAATCAAAAGTGATTAGAGGAGCTGGAAAAGAATGCAGAACAAGATCAGGAAATATGACAATCTCCACTGCATGGAGAATTAGGAGATAATTGGTAACATTGGCAAGAGCAGCAGTATCAATGGAGTGATGACAGGAAAAATAATTAAAGTGGGAATAAAGAAAATGGGAAGATGAAAGTTTCATTTTTACATCTAACTTTTAAAGGTTTTTGTTATAAAACTAATCCATAGATACAGTTTCATAAAATATTTATTCATGTATCACAATTATGCATGAAACAAACCTAAAAGTCCCTCCTTATGTCTCTGTCTTTATTTCCCTCCTTAGATGTAACCACTGTCAAATTGATGTGTAATTTAACAAAGGTACAAATTTACTTATTGTACCTTCATGTGAATATATGTATTAAGCACGTATTTATTTTTAAAGCAAAACATAGTAAATATCTAACATCCATAAAGAGAAAGATTGACAGACTTTGCCTTATTAAAATAGACATTGGTTTCACAAAATAAGTCATAAAGTTTGAAGATAAAAGACTGGGAGATAATATTTATATTATATTCAACAGACAGGAATGAAAATCGAAAATACACAATAAATACAAATCAAATGGAAATGCTAAACAATTCAAAGAATATAAATGTGAAATTCACAAAAAAGGAAATACAAATGATAGATTGCCATATAAAATATATTCAACCTCCTTGGTTATGATGGAAATTCAAAATAAAACAAGAATGAAATATTTTTCACCTCTAAGATTTACAGTAACATAATAGCTGTTATCAGTTATTGGTGAAGCTGTAAGGAAAAGGTCAATGCCACATGCTGTTGTGAGAGTGCAATTGGGAAATTTTTAAAAGTAAAAATTTTCAGTATCTATTAAAATGTTAAACATGATCTGGCTTAGCAATTACCCTTCTAAAAATACATACACATATATAAAGATATAAGTACTAGGATGCTCACTACTGCTTTATTTATAATGGCAAAAAAGAAAGAGAAGAGAATCTAACTGTCCACCAAAAAGAGACTGGTTAAATAAATCACCATACATGCATATGCTTGCACACACTCACATACACACCATGGAATATCATATAACATAACAAACACAAAGTACAAAAATAAGGTAAATTTTAAGAAACAAAAAAATCTCTAAGACATAGTTCGAAGTGAAAAACACAACTCACATTTTATATACTCCCCACCAAATACACACACACATCAGCATAGATAGTGCTTTATGTTTTTCTTTCTTTTTTTTTATAATTTATTCTGGTATCATTAATCTACAATTACATGTGCAATATTATGGTGATTAAACTACCCGCTTCATCAGGTCCCCCCACCAACCCCGTTACAGTCACTGTCCATCAGCGTAGTGAGATGCTATAGAATCACTACTTGTGTTCTCTGAGTTGTACAGCCCTCCCCGTGCCCCCCCCAACATTACATCTGCTAATTGTAATGCCCCTTTTTCCCTCTTGTCCCTCCCTTCCCACCCAATGCTTTATGTTTTTCAATTCTTGTCTTATAGTTTAGTAGATTGCAGTTGAGAACATTTATTGACAATGATGGAAGAATCGTACAAGGGGAGGGAAAGCTCACAGATTCAGTGCCCACACAGGCATTAAAATTAAATGCAACTACACACCAATATCTCTGATTAACATAGACACAAAAATCCATAAGAAAAGGACTCTAAAATATATATGGTTAAGACAAAAGTATTAGGATAACCAAAACAATTCTGAAAAAAGGCATAGCAAAGTTGGTTGAGTCACATTACCCAATTTCAGGAACTTACTATAAGGTCACATATTCAATACAGTGTGATATTGGGGAAATAATAGACACACAGATTAACAGAAGGGAAAATAGAGCAAAGAAATAGACACACAAATACAGTCAACTGATTTTGGCAAAGGTGTGAAGGCAATCCAATAAAGGATGGCATATCTTTTCAACAAATGGTTCGTGAACAGTTGACATCCATGTGTAAAAACATCAACATCAAAACATACCTCCTACTTATCCAAAATTTGACTCAAAAGGAAACATATATAAACATAACATGTGTATATATATGACTATACTAACATATTTAAATAAATAATTAATTGAATGAATAAATAAATAAGGGGGAGGGAGACAATTCTTCCTTACAGAATAATTCCAAATAATTTATGTAGATACTTGCCAGGAAGTGTATTTAAATGCTCCCCAGTCCCATTAAGTGTGGACTGGGCTTCTGATTTGATTTGCAAGAAAAGGTTTGGGTGGGAGGTAGAGTAACTTTTTAGTGGAGAAACCTGGCAAGTGCTTATTCAGTCCAGTGATCAAGGTTAAAAATTGCCAGTGACAAGTCATGTTGACAGCATGCACACATTTATATGATATCATTAGAATGACCTTTCACTTTTGTGATATTCTTTACAAAAACTCGTAACCCAGCCTAATCATCAGAAAACATTAGATGAACTCAAACTGGGGACATGCTACAAGATACTTGGTCAGTACTCCTCAAAACTCAAGGTTATGGAAAACAAAGGAAGTTCTGAGAAAATGTCACATCCAGAGGAGAACAAGGAGACAGTATGTCCAAATGCAATATAATATGGTATCCTGGATTAGATCTTGGAATAGAAAAAGATTAATTAGTGGAAAAACTAATGAAATCCAAATGAAGTCTGTAATTTACTTATTAGTAACGTAACAGTGTTGGTTTCTTAGTTTTGGCAAATGTATCATGATTTTTAAAATGGTAACAATGAGAGAAAGTAGCTGATGGGTATATAAAAATTCTCTGCAGTAAATCTAAAATTACTCCAAAATAAAATTTTATTTTAAAAAATTCTTCCAAAGTTAAAAAAAGTAGTTCCTAAGATCCCTGAACACACAGACACATGCACACACACACACGCTACACCCATAGACATATGCAGATCTCTGGGTCTCAGTACACTGCCCCATTAATTTTTCTGATAAGGTATTTGTCGTATGGTTCGCACCTGCCTCGTCTAGCAGTGTGGGTAATGGAGTTCACCACATAGATTTTTGGCCTCCTGTCTCTGTATTCATGGGGATTTGCACAAGGAACCAAGAAGTGCTGGTTTAGGCTGATACGGAGGTTCTTCTTACTGCTGGACCTGGTGTTATACATCTGTCCCCTGTTTTACCTGCAAAGTAATTAAACTCCGTACAAACCCCTGGGATGCCAGAGTTTTTGAGGCCCAAACTTTCTTGCCATCTGTGTTTTCTGAGAATAATTGAGAGACAGATTGTTTGGAATGCATTCTCTGTCCTCCAAACAGGCATTTATCAATCAGCAAATCCAGTGATTTCAAACTCTTCACTGAGCAAACATCACGGCTCATTTTGCAGGCTTGGAAGACAGTTCTTGTTTCCAGGAACAGGCTCAGAAATATTTTGAGAAGTATTTTTATATGTCATCCTGCCAAATCCCCCAAAAGACGAGCATGCTCACTTCCTATTTGCTGCCAGGCTATGTTCCAAAGCCAGGACCAGGAGACAAACTGCAGCCTCCAAAGGAAGGAAGATTCAACAACTAGAGGCAATTCATTCAGGCTTGGGTAAATAAACCCAATGACCTAAACCAACTTGCTCATGCATATCTATTAAATTATTTTTGGTACATACACAAGAACTGCCCAAAAGTTTGAGGTGGTTAAGGGTTGAATAGGGCCTAATGCCTCACTTCCAGGTTATAATAAACATCAGCTTTGGATGAAATTTCAGCATGCATCCACTTATTAATTATTCATTATCAAGCGAGCATAAAGCAGTTCATGCAACTTGGAAGTGGTGCCTGATAACTACATTTTTAACAAGCACTCTAGATGATCCTGAAGCACACACAAAGTGTCAAAACCACTGCCTCAAGCTGTGAATGTATCAGAGCTGAGGCCTGCTTGAGCTGCCCTCTCTTTGGTCCTGGGGAGCTAGAAAGAACCAGGAAAGAACAGATGGATGGATGCCCAGGAAAGGTAACATTTGAGGCAGATTGGGTGTGCATTACACATGCCCTTGAGTGTTTTTTTTTTAATAAAGCAAGAACGTTACCTGGGAAGTTTATTTTTAAAAACAGAGGTATGGAACCCACACCAGACATGCTAGTCTGCATGTTTGCTGTGGGAGAGTCATATGTATTTTTCAAAGCTCTGTGGTCAATTCTAATACAGTCATGTTTGTGAATCATTGATACTTAGCTAGCCAGAAGCTACTGCCCATTTATGCTGCTCCACTTCTTGGGCTTCCAGCAATAGAAAAATATTGTGCTTTTCTGGGTTCTCAGGCAACTCATTTAACATACCACAACTTCAGTTTTCTCACAAGAAAATACTTCAAACATAAGCTAACACAGACAACCTGATAAAACGTTATGTCAAGCCCAGTCATCCAATTAGCCACAAGTCTTTGGGGAAGGAGATAATAGTTTGATAATAATCAAGCTCTTCTTTCTCCCATTTGCTGGCTAATCTGGAATAGTTCACCCACTGGGTCATTGGTACTATTTAAGTCAGAGGAAGGCTAATCCAGCTGAGAATAAAGAAGTCAGTGAGTTTCTGAGTAGATTTTTTTAAACTACAAGAACACACAGGATCTATGAAGATCTGGCATTCCAGTAAATGCAGCCTTGAAGGAAACAGAGCTAGAGTTTATGCTACATGTATTCTAATCAAAAGGTTGTATAAGGATGTGAGAACAGTTTTCCTGCCGTGTCCTGATAAAGAACCCATGTATTTGCTTTAGAGAAAGAAAAATAATAGGAAAAAGTAATCAAGAAGTTAAATTGTGGATTAAGTGTCCCTGGCCTATTTCCTAGGGCTTGTTGTGTTACAGAAATCCAGACAGGGTTAGTGGGACCTAAATATGAAGAGGAGTTAGTGAAAGCCCTGAGGAAGTCCCAAGGCTACTTTGGTACCTCAAGTTAGAGTAGCAAGTTGTATGTCCTCAGTGTGGTGGATAGAGGAGCATCCAAAAGTGGCTTACACCCTTCAGAGATATTAAAAGTGGCTAAAAGTGTGCTGGAGACTTGGAGAACCTCAAAATAACGGAAAATGAAGACAAATACTGATCTGCAATGAACTGGGCACCACAGAGCAGTGGGGCATGGGTGTTTGAGCCACAGAGGCCATGGAGACATGTCAAGCAGTAATGCCACTTAAAATTATTCATTTCGGCCAAAGCCAGTCTTAAGTTGGTTCGCGTTTTAAATTTACACAATAAGTTACATATATCTCCAAATGCCAGCTTATTTATAACCACCCCCCAACACAGATCACCTCCAGGACAAATAGAAGGAAAAGGCAAATGAAGGAGAGTGCTGCCCTAAAAGAGGTTGACTTTCAAACTAGAATTTGCTTTCAATTTGGAAGATTAAATTTTTCACTACTGAGCTGAAATGAAAGCTCAATATCCAATTTTAGTTCAGTTACAGAGGCAAGACAATAGGAACATATTTGCCCTTTTGTGGTTGGTGACTATATTCAATAAATATTTCTCTATGTAGAACAATTTTCCTTTCCTGATTAAAGGAAAATTACTTATTATCAGAGGTCTGAACCTTTAGTGAATATGTTTAGTTAAGTTTCTATCCACAGTTTCATACCCCAAAATAGTGGCTATTTTATGCAAAACACTTCATATAGTATAAATTTTTTGTTTGCAACTCCTTTTTATTTCCTACATTATTTAAAATGCAAATGTATAAAACAATAATTATACATGCATGTTAGTGTGCATACAATATATAAAGCTGTAATTTGTGACAGTAACATAAAGGTGGGAGGAGCTGTTTAGGAACCAGTTTGTTTATGCTGGTAAAGCTATGTTGGTGTTAATTAAAAGTAGATGGCTCTAAATTTAGTATGTCAATTGAAATTCTCATGGTAACCACTAAGAAAATATTTTATAAATATACACAAAAGGAAATGAGAGAAAAACCAAAGTGGTATACTTTAAAAACTAAGCACAAAAGAAGGTAAAAATGAAGGAAATGAGGGAAAAAAGGAATAAGAAATCCAGAATAAAAGAGCAAAATGACACAAGTAAATCCTTCCTCATCAATAATTATATGTAAGTGAGCTAAACTCCACAAGCAATAAACAGAGATTTGCACAGTGGATAAAAACAAATCTAGCTGTATGCTCTCTACAAGAGACTCATTTTAGACCCAAAGACACAAATAGGTTGAAATTGAAAGAATGGAAGAAGATATTACATATAAACAGTCACCAAATGGCATTAGAGTGGTTATACTAGTATCAGACAAAAGAGACTCAAAGATTTTTAAAAACTGTTACAAGGGATAAGGCAAGATACTATATTGTGACAAACTCGTTGATTCATTAAGACCTGAAGAAATTAACTAAGACCTAAAGAAATGAAAATATATCCTATGTTTATGGTTTGGAAGACTTAGTATTATTGAAATGATATTACTTCCCAAAGCAATCTACAAATTCAATGTACTTACCATAAAATTTCCAATGCCTTTTTTTTGTATGCAACACACACTTTATTACAGAACTTAGCCTTTTCTATAGAGCTTACATTAACTCTTTCCTTATCTACCCTGTGTTGCACAGACACCCCTGTAATCCACCACTATGTACTTTGATTCTTACCCTAGAAGCAGATGAAATTTAAGTTCCCACACAGAAAAAATGTTAACCCAGAATCACCAGATAAAGGTTTAGCATATGTAATACCAAAAATAATTATGGGTAACTCAAGTCTTTTACCTAAGTAGTACTGTGTAAAAGTTACAGGGCTGACCAAAGAAGACACGTTTCTCATTAAACTTTTCTTTTAATGGGTTTCAAAATTCTGTGACAGATTTTTGGTCAAGTTGTTTCCATTAAAAAGTACTGATTTTAAAAACTAATAACTTAAAACTGCCACACACACAAAAAGAAACATGGTCCACAAAACATTCTCCTTTCCTTCTGAAGGTTTTACGATGCATTGTTATCATCAGCCAGTCTTTTACTATTAAACTTAAATGGCCAATTGAGACAAACAGTTCTGAGACCGTTCCTCCACCACTGAGTAAGACTGGGGTGGCAGGGTTTGGGGGTAATATTCATTTAGCCTTCTGAGCTTTCTGGGCAGACTTGGTTACCTTGCCAGCTCCAGCAGCCTTCTTGTCCACTGCTTTGATGACACCCACAGCAACTGTCTGTCTCATGTCACGAACAGCAAAACGGCCCAGAGGAGGGTAGTCAGAGAAGCTCTCCACACACACGGGCTTGCCAGGAACCATGTCAACAATGGCGGCGTCACCAGACTTCAGGAACTTGGGGCCATCCTCCAGCTTCTTCCCAGAACGGTGGTCAATCTTCTCCTTCAGCTCAGCAAACTTGCAGGCAATGTGAGCCGTGTGACAATCCAGCACAGGAGCGTAGCCAGCACTGATCTGGCCTGGATGGTTCAGGATAATCACCTGAGCTGTGAAGCCAGCTGCTTCCATCGGTGGGTCATTTTTACTGTCATCAGCCACATTGCCACGACGAACATCTTTGACAGATACATTCTTGACGTTGAAGCCCACATTGTCCCCAGGAAGAGCCTCACTCAAAGCTTCGTGGTGCATTTCAACAGACTTGACCTCAGTTGTCACATTCACTGGAGCAAAGGTGACTACCATGCCAGGTTTGAGGACGCCAGTCTCCACTCGGCCCACAGGTACAGTACCAATACCACCAATTTTGTAGACATCCTGAAGGGGCAGGCGCAAGGGCTTGTCAGTTGGACGAGTTGATGGCTGGATGCAATCCAGAGCTTTAAGCAGCGTGGTCCCACTGGCACTGCCATCTTTACACGTGACTTTCCATGCCTTGAACCAAGACATATTAGCACTTGGCTCCAGCATGTTGTCACCGTTCCAACCGGAAATTGGCACAAATGCTACTGTGTCGGGGTTGTGGCCAATTTTCTTAATGTAGGTGCTGACTTCCTTAACGATTTCCTCATATCTCTTCTGGCTGTAGGGTGGCTCAGTGGAATCCATTTTGTTAACACCAACAATTAGCTGCTTCACACCCAGTGTGTAAGCCAGAAGGGCATGCTCACGGGTCTGCCCATTCTCGGAGATACCTGCTTCAAATTCACCAACACCAGCAGCAACTATCAGGACGGCGCAATCAGTCTGAGATGTGCCTGTAATCATGTTTTTGATAAAGTCCCTGTGTCCTGGGGCATCAATGATAGTCACATAATACTTGCTGGTCTCAAATTTCCACAGGGAGATATCAATGGTGATACCACGCCCACATTCGGCTTTCAGTTTATCCAAGACCCAGGCATACTTGAAGGAGCCCTTTCCCATCTCCGCAGCCTCCTTCTCAAACTTTTCAATGGTTCTTTTGTTGATCCCACCGCATTTGTAGATCAGGTGGCCAGTAGTGGTCGATTTTCCCGAATCTACGTGTCCAATGATGATGATGTTTATATGGGTCTTTTCCTTTCCCATTTTGGTTTTGATTAACGGTGGTTTTCACGACACCTGTGTCCTAGCGGCAAACCCATTGCGAAAAAAGTGCCTTTTTTTCATAAATGGAAAAGCCAATGTGCAAACTCATAGGGAATTGCATGGAGCTCCAAATATCCAAAACAACCTTGAAAAAAAAATAAAGTTGGAAGACTCACATTTCTGATTTCAAAACTGGTTAAAAAGCTAAAGCAATCAGTGTACTACTCGTGTAACAAGAGGCATATAAACCAAGGGGATAGAATTGAGAGTACAGAAACAAAACCTATACATCTAAGGTCAATTGTTTTCTGGCAGTGATGCCAAGACCATCTGTCTTAGTTTGCTAGGGCTGCCATAAAAAAAATATCACAGATTGGGTGGCTTAAAAAACAGAAATTTGTTTCTCTTGGTACTGGAGGATGGATGTCCAAGATCAAGATGACAGAAAGTTGGTTTCTCCTGAGGCTGTTCTCCTTGGCTTGCGTATGGCTGTCCTCTGTGTCCTCCCATGGCCTTTTCTTTATGCACACACTTCCCTGGTGTCTCTGCCTTCTCTGATAAAAACACAGACATACTGGATTATGACCTCATGTTTTTTTTACCTCATTTAACCTTGCTTACCTTTCTTTAAAGCCCTATGTTGAAATATAATCACGGTGGTGGTTAGGGCTTTCACACAGGACTTTGGTGGGGGGGAGGGCGTGGAATACAGTTCAGTCCATAACACTATCCAAAGTTGAAAGATTATTCTTTTCAACAAATGCTGCTGGTGTAACTGGATATCAACATGTGAAATGTGAAATTGGACCCTTGTGTCATGCCATGTACAAAAATTAACCCAAAATAGACAAAAGGTGTAAATGCATAAACTAAAAGTATAAAAACATTACAAGGAAATAAAGGCATACATTTTGTGACCTTGGAGATTTGCTGATGGATTCTCATTTACAATACTAAAAGTATGACCACCAAAATTTTAAAGAATAGATAAATTAACTTCATCAAAATTAAAGACTTACATTACCAGGAAAGTGAAACCTATAGAATGGAAAAGGATATTTGCAAACTATATGTCTGGTAAAGGTCCAGTATTCAGAATATATAAAGAATTCTTCAACTCAACAACAAAAAGTCAAACAATTGAATTAAAAAATGTCTGATAGACTTGAATAGACATTTCTCCAAAGAAAATATACAAAGGACAAAAACTCATGAAAAGATGTTCAACATTATTAGTCGCTAGAGAAATGTAAATCAAATGACAATGAGGTACCACATACCCACGAGGATGGATATAACCAACAAAACAAAAAATAACAAGTGTTTTCATGTGGAGAAACTGGAACTCTTGTACACTGCTGGTAACCATGTAAAATTGTTCTGCCACTGGAAAAAAGTTCTTCAAAAGTAAACATGGAATTGCTATATACCCCATATTCCACTCCTAGGAATGTGTACACCCAGGAGAATTGAAAGCAAGTACTCAAAAAAAATGCATGTATTTACATGTCCATAGCAGCACTATTCACAATAACCAAATGTGGAAACAACTCAAATGTACATCAGTGAATGAATGAATCAACATATGTATGTACAATGGAATATTATTCAGCCATAAAAAGGTACAAAGTACTGACACATACTACAGTGCAGATAAACCTCACAAACATTATGCTAAATGAAAGAAGCCAGACACAAAAGGTCACATATTGTATGATTCTATTTACATGAAAAATTCAGATAGGCATACACATAGAGGCAGAAAGCAGATTGGTGTTTGCCAGGGAATGGTGAGCAAGGGGATTGGTAAGCAACTGCTTAATATCTACAGAGTTTCCTTTTGGGATAATTAAAACATTTTGGAACTAGATTGTGGTTGCAAAACATTGTGAATATATTAGTATCAGTTGTTCACCTTAAAACAACTAATTTCATGTCATGTAAATCTCACCTCAATAAAAGCGAAAAATCCTTGAAATGTCAGACCAGCCCCCACTTAGAGTACTACAGTTCGCACAATCATAGCATTTGGTGTGCAGAGATGTAACTTGTGTGACCAGTTAAAGTACAAAATTTTACTATTTTCAAATTTGCAGAGTGCAAGGACACATATATTTGACATGTATGGTAAACTCTGCAATTAAAATTCTGGATTTTCATCTTCATTTTCTGTTTTCCTTTGGGCTACATAGACTGTGGTTGGTGGGGTATTTCTATTGTTACATTACGGTTTGTATTTGGTCCACAGTCACTTTCTGCCCACTATGGTTTCGGCTGCGATAACTCTCACTTTGTCATCAGTCCCATCTGTTGATGTCTGCTCTCTGATCTGATCTCTAATGCCAGATTTACAGGAGACATGTCTTCCTCTTTATCTGAAACACCAAGTCTCTTGAAATCCACTTAGCCTACCTCAAGCTCTCTCCTTTCAGGGACGCTAGGAATCTCTAGATGTTCAAAATCCGCCTCATTCTCAAACAACCTACTATTTTGCAATAAATTTTGGGATGTAAGCAACCTGGGACAGTCAGACTTTCTTTACAATTACACCTTCCCTGTGGCCATTTCTACTGTGAGGCTGCAAGTGTTGGCATATGTTGCACTCTTGCAGTTCCAGATGGGAAGTAGGGAATAAATCATGCCTGTAATCCTGTCTCATCATAAATTGGCAATTCTTTGGCTCTACCTAGCAGCATCCCTTTCTCCAGGATGTACACGAATAACTCTTTCTCTTTTCTCCCAGTTCTCTCTTCTCTTACATTGAGCTGCATTCCTAGGGGTACAGAAGACAAATCCCTCATCATAATGGGTTCTTTCAAAACTGTTATTCAGTGCTTTGAGTCTCACCTCTTGGCATTCAAAGCAGAGCTTCTAGAACTCAATAAACATTTTTGCTTAAGCAGCTCAACTCTTATAGTCAAAAGCTTTGGATATCAAGAATATTATGTTAGAGTTCTAAAGTTGGAAACATAGTTAACTTTTTTGTTTTGTGCCAAAATGCTGTATTTGTTGAATTTGGTTTGTGGTGAAGGTGGGCTAAATTATTCTGATGAACTCTCCAACTAAAAATAACTGAAGACAGACAAAATTTACAAAACATCACTAAATACATCAAAGAGCAGGTAAAATGATGGAAAAATTCCAGGTCAAGGTTGTACTGTAAAGTGAGAACCTAGGGAGCTTAGCAGAAAGCAGAAGAATTAGTCCCACCTCACTGCCCCCTCAAGCCTGAGAGATTTTGTGCTTCCTTCACTTGGGGAGTTGGATTCTCTGGCTAGAGTAGGGATGAGGGAAAGAGGGAAGGTGGGATACAGAAGTTAAAACTCAAAGCCTGCACAAAGAAGGTAGTCTGTGATCCAAAAAGGCTATATATCCTTATTGTTAGAGAAAGTCAGAACTGAACTTATCCCTAGAGGATGCAGAAAAGTCATCTTGGTACTGAGCAGAGTGTGAGAAAAAAGAGAAAAAACAATCAATTATATATTGCCATAAATAGCCTGACTGTAGATTTGATAAGGCAAAAATGTATCACAAAAGATAAAGAGTTAGTTCAGAAAAATAAATGATGCATTTTATCAGGAAGATAAAATAATAGCATAGCCTCAATGCACGTACATGTGTACATACACACAAACATTGGCAAAATATCCTTAATTATAGTGAAAACTGGATGCACCCCACAGTCATTGTGAGATTTTAATATACTTCTCTTTTTGTTACAATGACACAAAAAAATCAATCAGGATATAGACATTTTGAACACCATTAGAAATATGGCATAATGGTTATATATATATGTGTGGGTGAAGGGGGTGTATAAATTACTTCACCCAACAACTGCACAATACACATTATTTTCATTAACACATAAAATATTTACAAATATTGATCATAAAGTCGATTTACTTGTTATAGTAAAAAAGAGGAAGTGATTACCATATTGTTTTGTGTTGGTCTTAGCCTATCAATATGGATGCTACAGTCTAGAAATGCCTGATGGCACTCACCTGGGCCCATACTACTAGTGGCAAGTACCACAGACATTTCCCCAGTATTGTGGCTGGACCAGCACTTAACAGTTCTTTCTATGACCACAAGATGCACCTCAGGGAACTTTGCAGAAACAGGGTTTATTGCTCATGAGTCCTGTAAGGTACAAGGCACGTGCAGGACCACACAGTGAGGTTGCAGGTAGAGAGAGAGAATGGACTTGGAGTTTTGACTTAATTGGAGCAAGAGTGGGGAACCTAGGTTTTCACATGTTCACTCTTTTTTTGGTGAATTTAAAGCATAAGAGCAGGAATTAAAACTTGGGAAGTGAAAAGCAGGGTCACTCAAAAGGTCAGTTATCTAGGTCAACCACGGCT